>OZ020296.1:1653859-1788237 GCA_963971205.1 Aethes cnicana | reverse complement strand
GTGTAATTATTTTTTGATGAGTATTGTGTTGTAAATGTCATAATTGTCGATAAACTTGAAATAGAGAATATTGATACTTATTGGTGTGGTGTTGTTGATGATTATGTTGGTGTCGTTGATGATTATGTCGATGTCGTTGATAATTATGTTGGTGTAGTTGATGGTTATGTTGGAGTCGTTGATGATTATCTTGGTGTAGTTGATGGTTATGTTGGTGTAGTTGATGGTTATGTTGGTGTCGTTGACGGTCACCTGGGCGGGCGGGGCCGGCGGGTCGTCGGCGGGCGCGCGCGTGGCCAGCAGTGGGGAGGCGGTGGCGGAGGCGACGGGCGTGGCCGCGCCGCTGCCGTTGGTCTTGCCGGACAACTGTTGCGCTTGGATCGCCTCTTTCACCTCTTGAAATTTCTCTATGAACTGGAACAAGGGATGGACGCGTTTGAAAATGGTATTGGGAGTTTTGTCTGCTAGTTTGACTAGGGATCTGGTTAATTCAAGCAGAATATGATTTAAGAATACGAGTAATCTTTTTGCAAGTTATATGAAGCATGATGAATTAGGTCCAAAGATTCACGACTTCATCTAAATTATTTTAACTTATATTCATTTAAAAAAGCCATGGTGGCCTATTGGTTCGACCTACAGCCTCTCATGCCGAGGGTCGGAGGTTCGATTCCGGCTCGTACCTCTAAGTTTACCTACATGCGAAATTCAATTTGAATTTACCATGAGCTTTTCGGTGAAGGAAAACATCGTGAGGAAACCTGCAGGCATCTGCGAAGTAATTCAAAGATGTGTGTGAAGTCCCCAATCCGCACTGGACCCGCGTGGGGACTATAGCCCAACCCTCTCGTGATGAGAGGAGGCCTATGCCCAGCAGTGGGATGCAAATAGGCTGAAGTAGTAGTAGATAGATTATGTTCATATTAAAGAAATGTCATCAAATTCGTTTCAAGGGTTACTTAGTTGCTATTATCGATCCCGGATGCAAATTGTGCCAAAACATTTTCCTTCCAAGCTATTATTGGCTTAGCATTTAACAAAATGGTCATTATACTTTGGGTTCAAGTGTAAATGGGTCAATCAACCATTTCTTGGTGTCATTCTATCCCGTTGTCCAGGGGACATAATGAGTTTTTTAGAAAAGCTGTTACAACAGACGTCTTAGATAATTAATTATGCTTAGAAAATGCAATTACTGAAGGGATGGAAACCCCACATTTAGTAGATTTAAACAAAAAAAAAACACAGTTTTCAAAAGTGACTCAGGAGACTATAACCAGCTGGCAGGCAGCTAAGTACAGAAAAAAAATATAATATTACTATACACCACCACCACAACAGCCTATTTGCGTTCCACTGCTGGACACAAGCCTCCACTCATCACGCTCTGACAGACGAGACCTGTGGGTGAATTTGGGCTGTAGTCCCCATGATAATAAATGAATAAAGAATATCTTGAGACAATCCACACAAATTGACCTAGCACCAAACTGAGAAAAGCTTGTACTATGGGTGCTACACAACGATATTCAGAAATATATCCATGACTCGGGTAAAAACATTCGCGCTCATCACACAAAGCTTACCCCTAGCGGGATTGGAACCCGCGACCGCCGGAACAGTGGACTTGTCCACTGTTCCGGCGCTGTCACTATCAACTGAGCCAAACCTGTCGTCATGATAATATTATCAAAATCAAAATATTTATTGAGCAAATAGGACACGTCACTTTAATAATTTATTAACTATATTTGTAATATATAAATATATTAACACATTTAATTTACCAGCGCTTCCAAGACCCATTGCTTGAGAAGAAGCGGACCAACAAACTCAGCAGAAGACCTTCTTTCAAAATTTAAACATACAGATTCACATTACATTTACGTTAATATGTATAAAAATACATATATAGGTACATACTAAAATTACATTTAGGGAGTGTATAGGGATGTATATTAGGATAGATTCTTCAAAAATAGCTACCAACCTTGCCGAGCTCCGCTTCCGAGGCGAACCCCAGCCCGTACACCGTGTTTGCGCGCACATCGCTCCACTGACCGAACTTCTGCGAAGTCTTCGTGAACGTCATGTTGGCCGTGATCGTGCTGTTTATCACCGCCTGGTTAAAAACACATCATCGTCATTATCCTTTTTATAATTTAACACCTTGTACTACACAGTTTAAACAATAAAGTTTTATTATTATTATTATTATTAACGCCACATCAAATACGAAAGATGTTACTAACACGCCGAGGGTGACTGACGTCTAAAGCGAATCCATCCATATCCATACTAATATTATAAATGCGAAAGTAACTCTGTCTGTCTGTCTGTTACCTCTTCACGCTTCAACCGCTGGACTGATTAAATTGAAATTTGGCATGGAAATAGTTGGGGTCCCAGGAAAGTACATAAGCTACGCTTTATCCCGGAAAAGCGCATAGTTCCCGCGAGAATACAATAACCGAATTCCACACGGGGAAAGTCGCGGGCAGAAGCTAGTACTATTATAAATGCGAAAGTAGCTCTGTCTGTCTGTTACCTCTTCACACTTCAACCGCTGCACCAATTACGATAAAATTTGGAAAGCAGTTCCGAGGAGGTTCGAGTCCCGAGGAAGGACATAGGCTACTTTTTATGCCGAAAAAACACAGTTCTAGCCCAATTCGCCCATACCGTCATTTGTTTCATCCGGAGATGGAGAGTGGAACATTGACCCGCGTAGTGGTACACACACATTTACAAGTATACGTCCTCGCACGCACACAGACGTCCTCGCACGCAAACATTGACACTTCATTCGAATTGTGTTCGAAATCCTTCTTTTATAGGCCGTGTCCACCGTGTGCCGAAATGGTAGTACCTATCTTGTATCTATTGTTTGTTACTTTGTTGCTGTTACTGTGATGTATAGCACGACACAACTCAGAAGGCGCGCGGCGAAGCACTTAAGTCGATGACGCAGAATCTATAATTGCTTAATCCACGCGCCTTCTAAGTTGTGTAACCTTGAACCCATTACCTACCTCGTGAGTTGTGCCATCGGCCAACAGTTCTGCGAGCAATATCACATCGACTGCCGCTAAAGTGACTCTAGTTCTACAAGTTCAGCTAACGTTACCTTGGTCCCCTCGACGCTGATGATCCTGTATAAGTTCCTGGAGGAGTCGTAGAAGAACGATACGGAAACGGCTGAGGAGCTCGCGGACATCCAGGATCGCTTAGTCTTCGGGTCTATGTGGAACACGTGCGCTTTGCACGTGAAGATCGGCTGCTCACTGTAGGGAGAAAGGAGGATTGTAAATAAATAAGTAACTTGGAATATTTCACACGAATGAGGGCCACCTGCTAAAAAAAAGCCGTGGTGCCCTAGTGGCTCGACCTACCGCCTCTCATGCAGAGTGTTCGGGGTTCGATTCCGGCTCGCACCTCTTAAGTTTACTTATGTGCGAAATTGAATTTGAATTAACCACTGAGATTTTCGGTGAAGGAAACATTGTGAGAAAACCTGCACGCATCTGCGAAGTAATTCAAAGATGTGTGTGAAGCCCCCAATCCGCACTGAGCCCGCGTGGGGACTATACTCTATAGCCCAAACCAGAAGGCCTGTGCCCAGCAGTGGGACGCAAATAGGCTGTAGTAGTAGTAGTAGTAGTAGTATTCCTGCTCTCTAGACTCTACTCTGTCGGTACTGTCTGTACTTTCATCTCGGAAAGGCGCATAGTACTCGCGGGAGCGCGATAACCGAATTCCACGCGGGAAGTCGCGGACAGAAGCTATTATCCGATATATATACAGATTTACGCGAAAATCAGGTACCTAGTGGTACATCTATCACATCACATTTTTTGAGCTTCAATATGGTCGACGAGACGGCGACAAGTGCGTTATGTGAGAAGGTTAAAGGTAGGTCAATTTGATGGATTCCGGGAAAATGCGGCTTACGCTGCTGTTTATCAAGAAACTTCCGAACCATGTACATTTCTGAACAAGAAAATTAACTTTACTACGTTTCACCTTTCAATACGTAAAGCCTTCCAATTTACATGATTAGCTCTTTAGAAGAGCTTAAGAAAATCGAAACAGTCAAAATATCTTATTAGTAATCGTTAGTCAGGAGACAAAATGGGAGGAATTTCTTAGAAAAACTGTTTCAATATGGACTACTAAGATGCTTAAAAGGTGCCTCTTAAGGAAATGGGTTGAACATAGCAAAGAAACCTTACTTCTGCTGAGCAAAAACCCCTAAAATCTCGTTTTTTAAAAGTGAGTCAAGAGAACCATGGCAACTACTTAGCAAGTACAAAAATAAGTTGATTCGTCCATGAAACAGTTTAATTATAGCAACTTTTTACAATTAAAATATTCCATAATCCCAAATCCTCACTTTTCCTCCACGATTTCGACATTAAAATCACTTTTTATTCGGAAAATTTCTTACGAAACGTCGACTTCGCCCAGACCTTAATTAAAGTTTCTGTGCCAGGAATCCGTTAGGCACGAGTAGTATGTATGACAATTGGAGTCGCAGGCACTGAAAACGTTATGCATCATGCCACATGCAAACTGGGACACGCTGCAAACAAATGACATTTGCAGCGCGCTGATTGGATAACTAGATTAAAGTGGGCTGGGATTGGAGTGATGTAACACGACCTGGCGTTTGGATCGAGGAAGTGAGGACTTCTGTTCAGTGCTGTATGACTATGTGAACATGTCTAAATAAATTCACACTAATACGAATGGCTCTGTGAGTTGAAGGCCTCACGAGTGAAATTGTGTTCAAAAAACACAGGGACATTGAAAGAAAATAGAAATCAAAAGTTTATTAAAGTCTATTTTCATCAAAACTATTTAGGAATGGAAAATTTCCAAGAAACCCTTAAACTGTAAATATCAAATGCTTGCGTTCGATACCGTAAAATCTTAACGAAGGTTACGCAAAATTCAAAGTAAAATGTGGACGGCACCTAATAAAAGACCCGCCAACCTTTACGGTTATTAGATATTTAGTCAGGTGAATTTTAGATGAATGTAAAATAAACCCTAGCAGTGGGCGAGGCACATTGCTCGCAGAACTGATGGCCGATGGGGCCAGAAAGTCCTGGAGTGGCGTCCGCGAACCGGTAGACGAGCTGTCGGTAGACCTCCAACAAGATGGAGTGACGACCTTGTAAAGGTCGCGGGAACTCGGTGGATGCGAGCGGTACAGGACCGGTCTGAGTGGCGCGCCTTGAGGGAGGCCTATGTCCAGCAGTGGACGTCTATCGGCTGAAATGATGAAAATAAATCCTAAAAATTCACCGAGGTTAGTAGTTTTTGGTATAATAATTAGCAGCACAATACGCTGAGAAGCGTACAAAGACTAATTTTGCAACTCGTCTATCCCATTTTATAACTATATAGGTAACTTCCATCACCTCATCGCCCCCTTGGCAGATAGTGTATACTCTACAATACAATTAAGGGACCTTGTTCACTTATTGCTCTAATTCCCAGAAACTCGTTTTTGTCCCCTGAACAACAACAAGAAATGGTTGATTGACCCAACTAACGTATTTCTTAAGAAAATTACTGTGAAAACCTCATAGTACTATGTAAACAATGTAAACTGTCCCGTAATTTGTGGGAGGCCGTTGCGGGTGAATTTTGGCAACAATGTGCGTGAGAAATGGTGTCATACAGACGAGCGGGGCTCACACCAACCGGACTGTGTTGGGAATATGTAGGGTGCCGTGTAGTGTAGTAAAAAAACACTTCAAACTCCGACAGCGTGCGATGTCGATGTCAAGTTCACTCTATATGATGGTTAGCTTTGGATCGACTCACTTGCCACCAAATTGGCAGCTTGAGATATATTTTTAAGCTACTTACTGTTTCAGTTTTTCTTATTCTACGGTATCGTCTAAACCGTGAATCGGTACAGTTGGTGAGGACGCTACAGAGGTAAAGGTAACCGAGCGGTTCTAAATTTAGTCAGTCGGTTTACTTTACGCTTTTTAAGCGGGAAAAATATTAAATTACTCGATAAAAAAGGGAACTGAGAAATAATATTTGTACTTTCGAAAGGACTAGAGAAATCATTAAATACGGATGACACGAAGAAAACGGAATTATTTGAAGGTCATCTTTGGACTTGAAAAATGTTTATAAAGGCAATACAATACCTTACCAAAGTACCTAAGTCTTTGCGATGTTTTAGTGACCAAGATACGATGAACATCATATTGTTTACGAAGTAGGAGGGCAAAAAACACACAAAAATGTTTACAAGAATACGAGGAAACAGCCAAAAATACAACTTGAAAATGTTCTCTGAAAGGTTTCATTCTTGCAGATTGTTGGGAAACATGGCAAATGAACGCCGGATCTATTTAAATATAAGGTGCTAACAAATTAGTAACGGATATTTTTACAGCTGATATTACTCGGCTCTCGAAGTACATTTAAGTATGAAACATCATTGGTTTTGTTGTTTTTTTGGAGAAAAATAGGAAACAAATTTGCTACGTTAAAACACCCTGTTTAAGAACCTGCCGTTTTCCCGCCGAATTTTTTTTTTCCTTAATTATAGTTAAAAGTTAATTGTTTTAATGTAATTTATTATCTCTTAAAATATCCTTGACTAATTTATTAGCACCTTGTATATCTCGGCGTAAGGCGTTTTCAGTCTTTAATCCACACCACAGAATATTTAATAGTACTACATACAGAATGGCCACGGAATCAACCGCCTGAATCTATCCGGCGCGCAACTCGCGCCCAACTCGCCCTTGCCGTCATTTGTTTCTGTAGTATAGGTTTACCTAGAAAACACGGTAGCTTGGTAAATATTATAATGTACCCACCGTTGATTAATAAAGCAGTGTTCACTCAACTACAGGTCTTTTAGATGGCTGAGATACGCGTCACGCTCGTGAACGGGTGCTGTCTGTGGGGTCCGGTCTGTTCATGCTTGCAAGGACTTTTAAAAATAATCATTAGCTTTAAATATATTACTAAGTCAAACATTTTAAGCGAGAGACCTCATCATGTTCTTATTGACATGTATTAATGAACTCTTTTATACATGATGTATTTCATTATTTATTGACATTTTGAGACTGTCGACATCTATGGAATTTATATTTATTTGACAATGGAGGCCATCTCCATATTTTTTTTATTTTTTTCTGGACCCTTGGAGACTATACATCTCTAAGATCTTAGATTTAAGTTTAAGTTAGGGACTATACATCCCTTCAATGTAATTTTAGTACGTACCTACCTATATGTATATTTTATACATGTAATGTAAATTTTGTAAATTTTGAAAAAAGGCCTTCTGTTTGAGTTTGTTGCGGCGCTTCTTCTCAAGCAATGGGTCTAGGAAGCGCTGGTAAATTCTTATTCTGACGTGTAAACGTGCCGCTATGTGGCCAATTTGCTGAATAAATGATTGAATTGAATTGAATTGAATTTATTACATGGTGGCAGCGGTGGGATCCGCCCTGTGTCCGCTAAATAGACTGTTGTGGTGATGGTTGTTGAGGCAGGAGATGTCTTATTACCTACATTCTTTCCGTGAGCCCGCTAGGAGGGTTCATTGTGTAGGAAAATGAATACGTTTTGGCGACTCGAGACCGAAAAACACTGAAATGAAAAGCATAGGTACTCCTATAAGTTACTTCCTGTCTTCTGAGGCCCGGTTCCTATATCCACGAAACGCCTCGTTTTGCCTACGGACGGTTGATTTTTGACATTTGTTCCATAGAGAATCTGTCAAATTTTAACCGTCCGTAGGCAAAACGAGGCGTTTCGTGGATATAGGAACCGGGCCTGAATCATTCCTGCAGTGTTAAGACGTTGATAAGACCTAAATTGACTTTATTTAAACGGTATTAGGCATAGATATTTATTTCTCTATATAAATCACAGCATAATTTACATACATGTAAAAATATGTGAATTTACACTGAGATCAAATACAAAAATTATAAATGAAATCAAAATCAGGAATAAATTGTTTCACCGTTAGTATCGCCTCTGCATAAAATTGACTGATTAAATGTCAAAATAATAATTAATCAATGTTTAAAACTAATAAAATGTATACGGTACAATTTCTAATTACATAAATACAAAATTAAACGAAAACTATTTGATTTTGTAAGGCGAGTAAAATAATCGGAAATCGGTTGATATGACGATGTGAATATAAATAAACTTTTTGCTACGTTTGTTGTCAATTCAATTCAATTCAATTCCTCTAAGTTTACTTACGTGCGAAATTCAATTTGAATTTACCATGAGCTTTATCGTGAGGAAACCTGCACGCATCTGCGAAGGAATTCAAAGATGTGTGTGAAGTCCCCAATCCGCACTGGGCCCGCGTGGGGACTATAGCCCGAATCCTCTCATGATGAGGGGAGGCTTGTGCCCAGCAGTGGGACGCAAATAGGCTGAAGTAGTAGTAGTAGTAGTTGTAATAATTAGGTCAAACGATACGTAAACCTAATTATCAACATTTAGCGTGCAATGCTTTGGCTATTAAGCCATGTTAATGTGTCAAGGATCTTGACTGAAGGTTGTTTACGCGTATCGGGTAACTCGAAGACAACACAGCCTTACATTAGAGAGCCTTAATGTCAGTTTGGCAGGTAGATACGTGATCGGAAAATCTGTATACATTTTAATATTATAAATGCGAAAGTAACTGTCTCTTCACGCTTCAACCGCTTAACCGATTTACACGAAATTGGGCGTTTTTTAAGTTTTCATCAGTTTTTATCCTGGAAAAACGCGTAGTTCCCGCGGGAACGTGATAAACGAATTCCACGCGGGCGAAGTCGCGGGCAGAAGCTAGTAGGTTTAAATGTCACATTGAGCTAAAGTTCCCAGATACATTACTACATTGTCTGTTTACGACCACGGGTTTGGAATGTAGGTACTTATAGTCGCCCGCCACGCGGGCTCGGTGCAGATTAATTACACCACAAATGCGTGAAGGTTTCCTCACGATGTTTTACATCACCGAAAAGCTTAGGAGATTATTGAATTCCGCGCATAAGTTAGGTACTGGTGCATTACTATTGATACTCATTATATTTATGATAGCATAGCTTGTCATAAGAAATTTGCAAAAGCACTTTACTTGTAAAAAATTGGGTACAGTCAAGGGCATTAATATGTGTACACTGTATGCCTAAACCTTTATCTCGTTTTCCCTACATTTCAAATTTCAGCTTCCTAAGACCAGTGGTTTCGGCTGTGCTTTCGCATCAGTCAGTCAATCAGTAACTGAAGAGTTTTACATGTAGGTATTATGCTGTGAATGAGCCTGATTCTTGATTTCACACATTCCAGACAAGACTGCACAGACAGACAACTTGTTTATAACAGTTAAAATATACAGAACGCTGGTGAATCATATTTTGATTTTTTACCAGAAGTAGATATGTACAGTGAATATTAAAACGTAACTATTGTTTAACTTACAATATTTCATTAAGAATCTCCATTGTCACAGCAAACTGTTACTAATATCAAAAGTGGGAGCAAACTAAGCCCTTTTCCGTAAGCCAAGTGTCCAGATGTCAAGATGTGAAATGTTCAACAGCAGATAACCAGATACTTTATGAAAGGAATGTGATAAGATAGGGTTTGCAATACTGTCTGACCTATTAACGTAACTGGAAAACAGATAATATTTGAAAGGACTGTTTTTGTTGAGGGGACTCACTCAAAACTGTATGTATTGCTTCAGAAAATGCGCTAATCAACTATTTTTTGGAGTTTATTCTATCCCGTTGTCCAGGGGACAAAATGAGAGGATTCTCTTATAAAAACTGTTAAAACAACTTGGAAAGGCTTTAGGGAAGGGATTGGCAATGGCAAAGAAAAGGGCAATGGCAATGGCAAGGAAAGGCCCAACATTTGGTGGATTTAAACCCACAAAATCGCAGTTTTAAAAGGTGACCCAGGGGACAATAACCGTGGCAATTAGTGAAATAAAATAGTTGTATCAATTTTTAATGTCTCACATAAGCTTTCCTTTTTGTATCATGTTCCTAACATGGCTTTAGATCTTTTGATAGCAGCGGATTGCCTTCACCATCAATAAGCGGGCTATCCAAATTTTGCTACCTCTGTTCACCTTTATCACTACATAGTATAAAACAAAGTCGTTTTCTCTGTCCCTATATCCCTATGTATGCTTAAATCTTTAAAACTAAGCAACGGATTTTGATGCGTTTTTTTTTTTAATAGATAGTGATTCAAGAGGATGGTTTTAGTATATAATTTAAACACTCAATTCCCGCGGGAACGCTATAACCGAATTCCACGCGGACGGAGTCACGGACAGAAGCTAGTATTTACCTAATTCAATACCAGTTTGACCTTCTAGAACTAAAATTTAATAATTAATATAGTGATGTGGTGGCCTAGTGGTTCGATCTACTGCCTCTCGTTGCAGAGGGTCGGGTTCGATTCCGGCTCGCACCTCTAAGTTTACTTATGTGCAAAATTCAATTTGTATTTACCACTGAACTTTTCGGTGAAGGAAAACATCATGAGGAAACCTGCACGCACCTGAAGTAATTCAAAGATGTGTGTGAAGTCCCCAATCTGCACTGGGCCCGCGTGAGGACTATAGCCCAAACCCTCTTGTGATGAGAGGAGGCCTGTGCCCAGCAGTGGGACGCAAATAGGCTGTAGTAGTAGTAGTAGCATAGCATAGAAAAATATTTGTTACATTCACCGAGTATTATAATTTACACTCTATTTTTAAAAGTATCGCCGCTGCAATGTTGTTTGGTTCACTTTGTAGGGAGAAAGTAGATTGCATGTATTGTTAAGGGGGTCTAAACATGCTCATCACGAGTATTGATTTTCTACTAAGATAATATCCGGATCTACATTTCAATTGCCACAATTTTTTCTAATGATACTGGCTAAGATATAAAACAATAACAACAATACTACAAGAATTACTCATTCCTAGAAATCATACAAAAAAATATGGCTTTAAAAAAATTACATTTATATAAATATTCTCAAATATAAATTAAAACACTTACTCCACTTCACTTATGGATGGCAGAAGACCAGAATTATCATCACGCATTTTCGTGGTTGAACAAAAACAAATATTTAATTTAAATTTGATGGAATTTTCTATTATTTTTCAAGGAAATTTCGCTGTTTGACGTCCCGAGGTTCCAGGCGCCCAGAGACTTCTAAAGGCCAACTCAGGTATGGGGGTACTGTTTTAAAAATAGCAGCCTACGAACTCCCGCCCCATCCGACCTTACTCCCCGTAAATTCACTCGATCGTATGCAATCGATGTGCAATTGCCTATTTAGGTGGAAATAGATGCAATACCAGTGACGAAAGAAAGCGCAGGAAATAGGGTGTAATTGATTTAAAAGGTCGCATGTTTACGTTGAACACGCGCTCATTTAGAGTCCACATGTGTAGTCGGTGTAAATAATATAAATACACAGATGGATAACTTAAAATACCCCTTCGCATGGGCAAAATGCATCCCCTCCCATGAAATGCCAAGAGGCAATAGAAATGGGAATTCTACTAGTAATATAAAACCAAAAATTAAAAGGTTTAATGAATTACACTCTTTGTAAAATACAGAACAAGACTTACCCCATCGTTTCTTTTCCTGCTGTCATTTAAACACAATATTTAACTAAATGTTTCACTTCATAATTTCCAATTTTCACTCACGAACTGTCATAAGCGGCGATCAAGCCATAGACTATAAATTTAAGGTAGCTACCAACTGTGCCGATAGAATTATTTGAGATTTGTAAAACTATAATAGTCTATGAATCACAATAAACTTTTAAAATATACAATTATTGATCACTCCTGATTACTCGTATTTTATATTCATCATATCCAATGATATATGCGTTAATTAACTGTGACAATGTAAGTTATTTTGACATATACACATCTCTTACTGCCATCTAGCAAACAGTTGAGGAATGAAGGGTCTTTCTACTCGCCGCTAGAAGGCCAAACAGTGTCCTTTTACTACTCGCTACGAGATGGCGCTAAAAACTTAGTTCCTAAAACACACTGCAGATGACGCATTGAAATTGTTATACTTGATGATCGATAGATAGCGTTAAAATTGCTTTATTTTGAACGCAACAGATGGCGCGTTATTGCACAATTTGCAAAACGGTGAATAAAAGTCGTTGACCATGACTTTACTCATGTGAGCTGATACATTAACTAATCCGGTTCTTGAAATATTGAGAGGCCATTGCTTCACATGTCAACTTTTTGTTTCAATTTTAAAGGTTAGTTTGATTTTTTTAATAAGATCACTTGCATATATATGCATGTGTAGGAGTTTAACTACCTACTGATAACTTTTCTGAGTTTATTGCAGACTAGCTTCTGCCCGCGACTTAAATATAATTCGGTTGTGTTGTAGCGTTCCCGCAGGAACTAGGTATGCTTTTCCGGGATAAAAAGTAGCATATATGTTGACCAGTGGTATAAAACTACCCCCGTAGCAAATTTTGTTACAATCCGTACAGTAGTTTTTTACTGACCTACCATCTGCTGTACACAGTTTACAACGAATAAATACTTACTTACATTTTCCCGTTCCCGTAGGGGTTTCTAGATTTTTTTTCTGTTAAAGTTCTATTCAAGACAGAAATGCGATCGCGGCCTTATTGGTTATAGTCGTTGTATGAGAATATTGAGAATGCATGGAGCCGCGAGCCGCGGCTGTCGCGCGCGGCCGATGTGAGCAACAGGCTACCACCACGCGTGTCGATAGATCATTGGCCTTTGAATAGCACCCTAAATACTGATTTTCATTATATTTTTATTTTGTATTCTTTCTGACGATCTCAATGTGAAATTCTCTTATTTGGACATGTAAAATATGCTGTAATTTGATATTGAGAAATAAATGTCTATGTCTATGTCTAATAAATATGTAGGGCAACTAGATTATAGCAAGACACAACTTAGAAGGCGCGCAGATTAAGCAATAATAGACTCTACGTCAACGGCCTAAGTGCTTCGCCGCGCGCCTTCTAAGTTGTGTCGTGCTATAACAGACTGTTAACTTTGATTAGATATTTACCCTAAGGTAGAAATATCTTTAGTTCGCGACAATGAAAATATCGTGAGGAAACATGCATGCAGCTGTTTATTTTACGTTCAAACATGAGTGTGACTTCACACTTGTACACTTGTACATGTACAACCTGTGTGGGGACTGCAATTAGTGCCCCAGAAGCCTAGTGATGAGCAGTCCCCGTACCTACCTAGTTACTAGGTTCTCATAAGATAGTCATAATACAGGAAAATCTTCTCCTATGCCCAGCCAGCTGTAGGATGTGGTGAAGGTACTTAGTCAAAAATGTAAAAACTCATGGTATATTATATCCACAAAACACCTCGTTTTGGCGGTAGGGCGTTAAAATTTGACACTTGCTCCATGGAGAATCTGTAAAAAAAATGCCGTCCGCAGACAAATCAAAGCGTTTTGTGGATATTGAAACCGTCCCATCGATTTTAAGCGGCGTAGCAACAAGCGAACTGCATCTGTCTGACACGTTCTTACATAAACAAGATCGCTTCACATTACACTTTCTCCCAACAATCTGGTCGAATTTGACCGACATTTCACAAAACAAATAGAAGCCGAAAAGTTCGACGAACTCCCACGTAACCATTATGCAATGATCTCGCCAATGATCAATTTAAAAAAGAACAGGCTGGCGAAAATGTGACACAGATTCGGGAATTAAAAAAAGCAATGCACTTCCTCGTTAAGAGTCCAAATTGGTTGTGGTTGTGTAAATCTGTTGGAAAACGGTTTTTTATCGATTTTTAGCCAATTAAAAATAGCAAAGTGTTTTAAAAAGTAACGTGAGGAAACAATATTATGTAGGTATGTTTATTAACACGTTCGCTGCGATATAAGGCTTAAATGCCCTATGCATGTACTCCCACTCCGTGCGGAGGCGAAAAACGGTGAACTTCCCGTGGTGCGGGGGGGTGTATAATGAGAATTTCTATATGTACAAAAGAGACAAGTATAGGTTTGAGTTTAGGACTTTAAGGGCTACTAAATAAAGCATTAAAACTGTGGTAAGGTTTTTCGGCCTGATAACGCACTGATTAATATTTTTTTCGATTCCTTGCGGGTAATAGGCCGTAAGGCCCGACATAGATCACAAGGTCTCTCCACCCCTTCCCGCACTGTTGTAGGTGATAGAATAGTTTACTTCCGATTAGTGTCGTGACATCATTAGCGGGAATAGACGTAAATACGATAGTGCACTATTCAAGTGTTTGTTTACGTTTTTGTGATAAATGGTGAATTTGTGCCGGCTGCTACCAAAAGCTGCGTGGTACACTCAACAGCCGAGAAGCAAATAGAAAAGTAAAGAAAATAAAATCTTTCTGCGTAGAATGTAAGAAAGGATACTGCTTGTCATGTTTCTATAAAACTCACATGTAATTAATTAATTTTTCACATATAATGTGAAAAATAATACTGGCTGTCTATTTTTTTTGATTCTTTAATAAATGATATAAAAAGGATATGTCGATAACTTATTTCCCATCACTAATACTTCCTAAAATAAACCTATTATTCAGTGCGTCATCGGGTTACAAGGCCTTACATGTATTTTTGTATATATCTCTCAAGTAAATAGTAGGAACCCGGGGCGAAGCAAGTACTGTAACCACCAACTCGTCGACTATCGATATTGATAGGGATGTGTCCACATTTTTCCATTTTTGTATAATTATAGTCATTTATATCAGTCGATACCTTACTAGGTCAATGAGCCCCATATCGCCGCGGCGTAAACATTGAGTATCAGGCCAATCGGCCATTTAACGCACCATATAAAAAAACGTCAGTTTTAGTTCCGCAGCGAACGTGTTAAGTTATGTTTTGTTTCTTGTGCACATCTTTACAGAACAGCGCCTGCCAACTTGAGTTTGCTTCTTCATCTCCTCTATCCAATGGTTGTCTGGTAGACATCGTTAGTGAGCGATCAGACCGCCTGCTGTATGCCATACTTTTAATGTAATTACGTTTAGGTATGTAGGTATGTCGTCGTTGGAGTAAACGCGTTCTTGAGTGGAGACCACGACAAGGCAAGCGAAGTGTAGGGCGCCCTGTTGCCAGGTGGAGTGACGATTTGCGATTTGTAGACTGGATGCGGCACGTCTTGGACAGAGCTCATTGGCGTGCATTGGGTGAAGCCTACGTCCAGCAATGGACTACTATGGGCTGGTGATATGGTGATGATGATGATGATGATGTACTCGTATGTACTGTTTGCCGTGGTAGCCTAGTGGTTTGACTTACCGCCTCTCATGCGTGATTCTGTCGGGGTCGACGGTCGAGGGCTTCGAACTGCACTCCAATTATTTACGTGCGAAATTCAATTTGATTTTACCACTGAGCTTCTCGTTAAAGGAAAACATCGCGAGGAAACCTGCACGCATCTGCGAAGTAATTAAAGGATGTGTGTGAAGTACTGAATCCGCGTTGTGTCCGCGTGGGGTCTATAGCACAATACCTCTCGTGATGAGAGGAGGCTAGTGCCCAGCAGTGGGCCGTAAAGAGGCTGTTGTGATGATGATGTTCCTTGAATGTGTGGTGTTTATTGTACAACTAGCATATGCCCGCGACTTCGCCCGCGTGGAATTTGGTTGTCGAGTTCCCGCGGGAACTATGGGTTTTTCCGGGGTAAAGTAGCCTATGTCCTTTCCCGGGTGTCCAACTATCTCGATGCCAAATTTCATCTCAATTGGTCCAGCGGTTGAAGCGTGAAGAGATAACACGCAGATAGACTGACAGAGTTACTTTCGCATTTATAATATTAATATGGATATGGATTTGTACATACTCGTAGGTGCCTAAAATCGAGTGAGTGTCGCAAAGATTACACTGGTTTGGAATAAAAAACTGTATTTATCAGCTGCAACTTAAAAATATCAATCAATCATTTATTACACTTAGATCTATTTCACTGCTCGCTGAGTAAATTTACGGAAGTAGCAATTAGTGTGGTGTGTACACATTAAAGCTTGGTGTGTAAATTAGATAGGTACATACTCAATAGTAATAATAGTTTTAGGTTATTAAGATAATGAATCTGTAGCTTATATTGTCGCCTTGGCGTTCAGCTGTAAAGACAATGTAATTGTGTTGAAATAAATAAATAAATAAAATAAAAATTAAGCAAATTGGCCACATAAGGGCACTTTAACACGTCAGATTCAAATAATTAAATGAATCTACCAGCACTTGTTAGCCCATTGCTGAGAACAAGATAGCCAAACAAACTCAGCAGAAAGCTTTTTCACAAAGACGTTATTTCTTAAAAGGTACCTAACCTACATCAGGGATGTATAGTAAGTAAGTAACACTTTATTGTACAGAAAAAAAACCACACAAATACAATTATCAATACAGAGAAGAGACACATGTACAAAGGCGAGCTTATCCCTATCCCTACAAGGAATTTCTTCCAGCTAGCCTTTGTGTAGTGGAGAGGAAACATGTTCACGAGTAGACAAATAAGTATGTACAGAAAAATAAAGGAGAATCTAAATATACTTATTTATATTAAAGTCCCTACTACTACTACCTAATAGCAGGAGGTCAGGCTCATTTGTGCACTGATTTACGAGTTGCAGCGCGTCAGGGCCGGGACACAGGAAGCGACAACTGCGAACTGATTGTTGCTCGATTGGTGAACACATATAGAAATATAAATGACTAGCTTCGGCTGTAAATAGGCAGTAGTAGTAAGATAAATCATTTGTCAATAACCGAAATTTGCCAAATTCGAAATAAAATAAAGCCCAATCAAATTACAGCCTGAAACCCATTCTTCATAAGTTTCCAACCGTGTGGTTCCAACCAATTCAATCATTCATTCATTTATATATCTTAATTTTAGGTACATGGAGTTCTTAATAAATAGGTGTAAATGTTTCTCTAAAATTTACTATTGCAGGCATGTAAAATTAACTTAAATTTGGTAGAAATTTGGTATAGAGGTAGTTGTTGTCCCGAGATAGGACATAGGCTACTTTTTATCACGAAAAACGCATAGTTCCCGCGGGAACGCGATAACCGAATTCCACGCGGGCGAAGTCGCGGGCAGAAGCTAGTGTATTATAAATTGAAGGTGTTCCAGTGTTATGTGTTTCCAATCTAAGTACAGTCGAGTTCATTTATATTTATAGACACTTTTTTGACCTTATTTATCGGTACAGTGAGGCACATTATATGTGCGGGCACAAATTGCCGAACTTGGCTGTACATTGTAATATAATCATCATCATCACGGTGGCCGCATAAGTATCCATTCTTGGATGTAGGCCTCTTCCCTCGGCTCTGGGTCTCCACTCAAGGACTCATCGAGCCCAGCGACTAACATCCGTCCTAGCAATGTGTCCCGCCCATGCCCACTTTTTCTTTGCAATAACCACCATGACATCCTTCACTTTGGTCTTGCTCCTAATCCATTCTATCCGTTTCCGGTCACGCAGGGTGATACCGAGCATAGCCCACTCCATTCCTCTCTGCGCAACACGGAACTTTCCAGCCGATCTCGTGTGAGCGTCATGGTTTCAGTTCCATAAGTGAGTACGGGCATAACACATTGCTCGAAAACTTTAACCTTTAGGTGTAAGGGGATGTTGCCACACAAGGTATGTTTATTGGCTCCAAAAGTGGCCCAGGCTTGGGCTATTCTTCGCTCCACACATTGTAATATAAAAAAAAACATATTTAAATTGGTCAAACAAATCAGTTCCCTGATAAAAGTTGTTGGCTCTGAATTTCTGCCTTGAAGCGAATCTATTTTTACTTCCATTTCTTACACCTTAGTAACTAAACGGTCTCGTGTAATCACATGATAACTACAAACAGCATTGTTTACGATCGGTTTCTCTTCCGCGAGATTTTCCTCCGACCTTTCGCAAATAAGTACCTACAGGCCCAGACTTCCTTCTGACGGCCTCGCCTGGGGACAATACGTGATCATCCGTAGGTAGTGATTTCGTTACGATTTGAAGAAGTCCCACCACTGGGCACAGGACAGCGGTATATCACGACACAACTTAGAAGGCGCGCGGCTCGGACTCTATTATTGCTTAAATTACGCGCCTTCTAGGTTGTGTAAAGATGTAACTATGTCTGTCCTAGCCTTTTTTTTGTCTGTCCTTGGTCAAGGAAAGATGCGTAGAGATCTTCTACTATCTAAAGTCCCGCGCCTTCACATTTCATAACGCTACAATTTTTTTATTATTATTTGAAAAGCACCACCAACACTCTCAACGCGTAGTTGATGGCTGTCTCAGCACACACACATGTCTTGAGAGTGTTGGTGGTGCTTGTTAAATACATTGAAGCGTTTTGAAATGTGAAAGCGCGGGACTTTAGATAGTAGAAGATCTCTAACGTGCAGCTGTCCTCTAGGACTCCTAGGGGACAGTACGTAAGCATCTTTAGACAAAAGATGGGTGGCTGGTAAGGTGGCAAAACTAAAGTAGGACTGGTCTAGATATTATATGCCACATGTCGAGCGAGTTGCACCAGATATCCTCTAGGTGCATAATAAATTGCTAGAAATGTTTTGTTTTTATTTTATTTATTTATTAGTAGTACCTTCAACAATAAGTACCTACACTGTTTCACTGTTTTGTTTTTACATGCATTCTTAAGATCTAGATGTCTTATCAATTAATTTTTTTAAACTAATTTTTAAAAGACAATATGTTTAACAGAGTATTTAACTTTAAACTAGGTATTTCGTTAATACTTTATTCGTAAACATTTGCTTGATCAGGGTAATTTCATGTTTTTCAATGTTCCGTCGCGCTCTTTGCGGTGGCGATTGAGGAAACCTGCACGCATTTGCGAAGCAGTCAAGTTCCCAGGCCGCGTGCGCTCGCGTGGGTATTATACTTTATAGCCTAGCAAGGGTGTTTTGAGCTATGTAACTAACCTACTCGTACAGAAGAAAAGAAAAGAAATCTATAATCAATCGCAATTAGGTATAGACTTATACTTAAACACACAACCTTCATTTCTCAGCGCAGTCGGCTCAGATGTTAATCTGCAAACAGACCTAGTTCAGAGCACTCTAGAACTGTCCTACAAAGAGTTTAATTGATTATTAATCCGTTTATTTACTAATTCAGTTCATGAATTGAATAGTTTCATCATCTTTCGCAGAATTATATTCCTTAAGTGATTCTACGATTATTTAAGTGTGTTTAAGTCTGATTATATCTGAACCGTGTAACAAAGAATATTTGAGCGTATAAAACGTCATCCATACTTAATATTAAAAGCATAACGCTGTCTGTCAGTCAGTCTGTATGTTACCTCTTCACGCTTCAACCGCTGGATTTGATAAAATTTTCTATGGAGACTAGCTGACCCAGCAGACTTCGTACCGCGTTAGTTTTTTTTTGGGATGAGTATGAAAAGTACGTCGTACTTACGTCCTATTCTCAGACCTACTGAACATACACATTACACACCAAATTTCATAAGAATCGGTCGAGCCGTTTCGGAGGAGTTTGGTTACAAACACTGTGACTCGAGAATTTTATATATTAGATTTTAGGGGGTCCGCAGGGACCTAACTTTCTTACCTGGTCGCCTCTGTGTTCTCGTTTTCTACCGAAACATAAAAAAAAACATTTTGGACACCTAATCTTTTCACCAACTCAAAACGAAGTTAAGTTCGGATTCGGTAATCGGTATTGTCTAATCTGTTACGCTGTCGTTACATGGCTTAGCCCGATTATCAGACTGGTTATTCTTCCGACGCTACTTACTACAGTATATACCTATATGTTACTTATGGTTATGAATATATGAAGCACTAGAATTTAACTGGAGCATAAGTTTCAAAAACTTCCTTTTTCGTTGCAATCGTAATCGGCTATGTAATATACCTACCGCTACATAGAAACAATTTGTAAGCAAATTTTATTTTACAGAATAACATAATTAATGAATATAGCTGACGAGCTGTCGGTAGGCCTCCAACAAGATGGAGTGACGACCTTGTAAAGGTCGCGGGAACGCGGTGGATGCGAGTTGCACAGGACCGGTCTGAGTGGCGCGCCTTGGGGGAGGCCTATGTCCAGCAGTGGACGTCTATCGCCTGAAATGATGATGATGATGACTTAATATAGATCTGCGCATAGGTAGGCTTACTTTGAATTCGGTTATCGCGTTCCCGTGGGAACTATGCGTTTTTCCGGGATTAAAAGAAGCCTATATCCTTTCCCGAGACCCCAACTATATGCCAAATTTCATCTCAATCGGTCCAGCGGTTGAAGCGTGAAGAGGTAACATACAGACAGACAGAGTTACTTTCGCATTTATAATATTAATATGGATTCCTTCGCACAAGCATGCAAGGTGTTCTCACGATGTTTTCCAAAACTGAAAATCTCAGTGGTAAATTCAAATTGAATTTCACTCAGTAAGTACACTCAGAATTACGAGCTGGGTTCGAATGAATCTTCGGCATGGAGGAGGGTGCAGAGGTGCTAGGTCTAACCACTAGACTATGGAAAAGTAACTAATACCCCCATTCATCCCCCCCATCAAATCCTTAAGACCTTGTGTGATCAAATCCTTAAGACCTTGTCTCTAACTACAGAACATTTAACATACAGAAAGGCCACGGAATCAACCGCCTGCATCTAGGTAGCGAGCGCGCAACTCGCGCCCAACTCGCCCATACCGTCATTTGTTTCATCCGGAGATGGAGAGTGAATCACTGGCCCGCGTAGTTGGTACACGCACATTTACAAGTGTACAGCTTACATCCTCGCACGCACACAGACGTCCTCGCACGCAAACATTGACAATTAATTCGAATTGTATTCGATATCGTGCTTTTATAGGCCGTGTCCGCCCTGTGCCCTAACCTTAGAACCCCTTAGTAAATAAGTAAGGACCAGATCCGGTTGAGCCCTACGAGGAAGTCAAATAAAATAAGGAAACAAACCGCCCGGGCCGGTCTAACTCGTCTGAATTGCTTGCTCGCATTTTTATATGTATTTTCAATCAAATTAGTTAATGTATGTATCCATTAAATAGCTGTTCCAACTACTTTGTATGTGTGAAATATCTACTGTACTAAACTTCGTCCTCTTGACAATGATTATCCATATATTTTCTTAAGTCATCATCATCATCATCATTTCAGCCGATAGACGTCCACTGCTGGACATAGGCCTCCCCCAAGGCGCGCCACTCAGACCGGTCCTGTGCCACGCGCATCCACCGCGTTCCCGCGACCTTTACCAGGTCGTCACTCCATCTTGTTGGAGGCCTACCGACAGCTCGTCTCGTCGTCGTCGATTTTCTTAAGTATCTTCTCTGTATTGTACGGAAAATTCAGTAAATTCAGTTGTGTCAATTCCATTAATGTGCGCATAAGTTTGGACCCTTTTACAACGTAGTAAGGTGCAAAAGTTACTGAAGTCGACTTTGATTATTAGAACGTCCGAGTTTTGGTCCCATTGGTCTAGCTCGATGTTATTGATCTCGAGCGCCGCAAGGGATATCTCGAGAAAGTTACTTTTCAATGAACTGTGAATCACTATCACTCGCTTTCGTGGTGGAATATTTCAAATAAGTAGATGACATAATTTTACTGTGTAAGTATATCCATATTAATATTATAAATGCGAAAGTAACTCTGTCTGTCTGCTGTCTGTCTGTTACCTCTTCACGCTTCAACCGCTGGACCGATTGAGATGAAACTTGGCATGGAGATAGTTGGGGCCCCGGGAAAGGACATAGGCCTCTTTTTATCCCGGAAAAACGCAGAGTTTTCCCGCGGGAACGCGATAACCGAATTCCACGCGGGCGACGTCGCGGGCAGAAGATAGTAATATTATAAATGCGAAAGTAACTCTGTATGTCTGTCTGCTGTCTGTCTGTTACCTCTTCACGCTTCAACCGCTGGACCGATTGAGATGAAATTTGGTATGGAGATAGTTGGAGTCCCGGGAAAGGACATACTTTTCATCCCGGAAAAACGCGTACTTCCCGCGGGAACGCGATAACCGAATTCCACGCGGGCGAAGAGGCGGGCACAAGCTAGTCTGAAATCATTGATTTTGTAGTTGAATATGTCACCAAAATGTCATCGACATACAGCTTGTGAAAGGAGTAATGATAGGCTTTTTCCAGCGAATTCGCAACTAATAAAATTTCTAATATACCTACAGACAGACTGATATTATTACTCGACAAGGGCAATCAATATAAATAATGAAAATAAATTATGAAATAAGGTCACACACATTATGATTGGTCATGTTTTCAAAAGATTTTTCCCACTCAATCTGGGCACTTCCTTAATTGCCACGTATTAAAATACTTCATCATCATCATCATCATTTCAGCCGAAAGACATCCACTGCTAGACATAGGCCTCCCCCAAGGCTCGCCACTCAGACCGGTCCTATGCTACTTGCTTCCACCGGTTTCCCGCGACATTCACGAGGTCGTCGCTCCATCTTGTTGGAGGCCTACCGACAGCTCGTCTCCCGGTTCGCGGGCGCCACTCGAGAACTTTCCGGCCCCATCGGCCATCAGTCCTGCGAGCAATGTGCCCCGCCCACTGCCACTTAAGGCCACTTAAACTTAAAATACTTACTTACCTACTAATAAGTTAATTTATTAACTTAAAATAAAATTATGATTACTAACTTTGTTTTTAACTACCCAGACGATCAGTTACATGATTGTTAATTACGTATAATTATACGTATAAATGTATAAATCACAATTTGTTCCATAAATGTAATTAATGAAGTTAATATTTATGATTGCTTCGCTTAGAGAGTACCTACCTATTACGAGTTCGTGCTATATTTATCGCAGACTTTTTTGTTTTAAGCACTTACGGACACTTTTTGTGTATTAAATGGACATTTATTTACATGATTCTTACGTAATGTAATGAGTTAATTCGCCAGTTACGTAAACTCAGTCATTTGTGTTTACGTTGCCAGAAATCTGGCCAATAATCTAACTAAAGCAGACAGCTTTTCAGACAGTTTTGGGATGTTTATATTGTGTAATATCTCAATGAATATATTTAGTAGGTTAACTTTTTTGAGTAGGTATTTTTAATGATCCTCGCAAAGCTTTCTTCCAGCGTATAAGACCGGGTTCCAGTGCCTATAAGAAACCATTTTTCATCAGGCGGGTGTATGTCTGTTTGTCAATAAGTAACAATATATATAATATGAAGCTCTTCCGTTACTGACTGACTGATGACAAGGCACAGTCGAAATTACTTTTCGTAGGAAGCTGAAATTTGGCATGTTGATTCCTTGAGGAGTATAGGGGAGCACTAAGAGAAAGAAAAGAACGAGATTGTAGGTATGTTACTTGGTGTTTTTGCGCATATACGAAGTTGCGAGCAAAAGCTGGTACCTAATATAATACTATCTAAAAATACTTGGCGCAATCTTACTTGGCGAAATAATATTCCCTTACATTTTACCACAAGTCACATTCGCATGGTATTGTTTATTTACTTGGCCCAGTCTCAAGAGCATACTCGTCACGTCTGTTGTTCCAGTGGGATTCGAACCTGCGACCTTCAGCAATACTGGGTCACTGTCACATCCATCAAGGTTCATTCAGTAAAAGTCCATTTTGGATATTTTGGAAAATACCAAGCGTTACGTAGCGTTTTTCTTGTCACACCACGGGCGGCGTTGACGGTTCACACCAACACATTGTGATTTGTTTAGGTACCTACCTACCTATTATTAGCGACTTCTAATAGTATCGTGTAAGTATGTAAATATTATGAGTTGATCATCTATTTTTAGATTGCGTCAACGCAAACGGTTCAAGTTCAACTTTTCTAATGAACGTGAAGCAACGATTATCTCGGATCGTGAGAATTGATCCGTCAAGGCGAGCTCGAAATCGCTTTCCATCGCAAGGCCAATCAAACAAAGTATTCTGCAAATCTTATTTTATTTTATGTAAAATATTCCTAAGGCGTCCCGTGCACCCACGGCCGTAGCCGACGCGGACGCCAATAAATTAAAAATAATAATAAACTATTTAAATTAAATTAAACATCACAACATACTTAATAAAACTTAGAAGATGACATGGCGCGACTGACTTACTTTAATTATGACTTAATCGTAAGGCTCAGGTAAGTTCCTGGCCGGAACGACACGATCTTAGAGATGTGTTCGACTTTTACTTTTGGCGCATGGCGCAAGCCTTATACAACGGACTGCCCGTCGAGTCTACCGCTCACATGTCGATTTTGCTTATTCGTTTTGTGCTCATACAACTCTGACATAATCGGACGAAAACCCGCGCCCGTCCGCAATAAATACGCAATAAATACAAATAAATTACAACGTAACTTAAACTAACACAGCTGTGTGCTTACTAGCTTACGTGAGCTCACATTCGTAAGTACAAAAGGTAACCAAATTCACGCTCATTCATAATCATAAACCGTCTAGCGGAACACACGCACAACAAACGATCTCTTCCTCGTATATGAAATAGATTAAAAACTAGCGTAACGTGAAAGGCAGTTATCCAACGGTTAGAAAGGTGTCACGGTTGGCGGGCGCTTTCTAGCGCGAGTAGAGGGCGAGGTCCGAGATTCTGCGCTGGCGGGCGGCGGAGTGGAAACCGCGGGTGCCGTCGGGGCCGAGCGGGGCCCGGGGCTCCAGGCGCGGCGCGCACGACAGCCGGCGGCCTCCGCACTCTCCTAGCGAGCACCCCGACAGCCGTCTCGCCAGCCATCCATCACCGCTGCTAGCACTCCCCGTGCTAGCCTGAGACGCGCGCCGCGACCCACAGTAGAACGATACTCCCGAGTCCGAGCTGTGACTGCACGTCGACGGCCGCCGCGGCACCCAAGTTTGAATCTCTGGCGAACGCGGCGCGAAGAAACTACTCGAGTTCCTCCTGAGGAACGGATTTCCATATCTATACTCGTACTCCGCTTCGGAGCCGCTGCAGCAGGAAGAATACTCGCACTCGTGACGACGCGGCGGTGGTCGTCGAATCGGGACCTTCCTCTTCGGCTCACGAGGTACCCCATTTAGCTCATACACTCTCATGCCTTCATC
Source organism: Aethes cnicana (assembly GCA_963971205.1). Lineage (NCBI taxonomy): Eukaryota > Metazoa > Arthropoda > Insecta > Lepidoptera > Tortricidae > Aethes > Aethes cnicana. The sequence goes on along the minus strand of OZ020296.1, from coordinate 1,763,054 downwards.
CTCAGAGTTTTGCAGGCGCAGCGCTTCGCGAGCTGCCTCCGACTCAGTGAACTCTACGAGCGCGCAAACACAGTTCACAAGACTAGGATTCTTGTTCAGGAACTGGCGAACATCAGCTGGTACTGGATTTCCCGGTCGCAGCACGCGAACTAAGGCTATTTCTCCGCAACTGGCGAAGAGGCGGGACACATTCTCAACTGAAGGCTTATCAATGGGCATACGGACTGCTACTACGGTGCGCGACGGCGTGGTTTCGTCGTAAGCCGGCAGCGGCTCTAAACGACGCAACTTTGTGCCAGCTTCATTGATCTCCAATTTGCTGGAACGCTTCAGAGCTTCAGCTACCACGCGCCAATCCTTCGTCAGATGCTTTACTCGTTTGAAGCTGGATATCAGCTTGAGGGACACGTACCCCTCCTTGTTGCGGCGGACGTGTTTGAGAAGGAAGGCGTCTTTAGTAATGTTGGCGTCTGAGAAGTAGAACTCTACTTGGGCGACGATGCGCTGGGCTAGCTCTTCGTCGGGGGGAGTGTAGGGAGCTTCTTGTGTTTCTACGGCGACTTCGCAGCCGGAGTCTTTGCCGCCGCCACTGCCGGCTTCGGAGGCGCTGTCGGACAGGTCGGCGTGCTCGTCGGCTGACAGACGGCGGACGCCGATGCCCTCGTCCTCGGGCACCTGGCTGGGAGGGTCCTCCATGACTGTTATGGCCACTATTGCATAACACGTGCGACTCGCTCGGTAGCGCGGTGCGGACTGCGCGCGCGGCCCCGCCGCGGCTCCTTTATAAGGTCGGGGGGATGTACGGGTAAAAGTCACTCGGAAACTGTACGAGATGACATTGCCCGTACCGTATGCGTAATTAGCTCACACACTTGTCTCGTTCGCATTGTGCTAAGGAGGTTACTGGGCTCGGAATCGGCCGTTATCTCACGAGATCATTGTTATCGGTATCGCGGCGAAAACACGCACGGATTGGCAAAAAACCATTTGTAATTGATATCAGCGCATAATTTTGTGATTACAGCTCCGTTTCCATGATCTATACTGGTAATCGTAACGAGGTCGGCGCATGCTCAGAATATGTTTATTGTCCAGAAAATGCAGTGGAAACTGCGAATAGTTTTATATGCGTTTAATTTTGTGTAAACAAATGTGCATTCGCGACGTAAGAGCCACTTTAGCATCTATAGTGAAAGTGTTTACTGTGTCTGTTTCGGTGCAAGTGTTTTTAATCGTATTATAAGGTCGTCAACACGGGTATTTACGCATAGTCTCATAGTAAGTGTATCATATGTAGGTACATACAATAACAATAACAATAACAAACACAAAACAAAAAAGTTTGACAATTAGCCATTGATCTATTATATGTTATTATAGGTCAATGCCTGCCCAATCAGTTAAACTGTATTCGGTTCCCCAAGATACAGGCGCGTAGCCTAATTTGGGGACTTCAGATACCTATCTTAATTTGTGTGCACAAAATCCTGATTTGTTTTGTTATTTAAATATCTATTTTAATTCCTTGTGTGTTTCTTCGTGTGTATGTTTAATTATGCAATAAATAAACATTATTATTATTATTTCTTGGTACATTTTCATGTCACGGGCCCATGAGGACCCTGTCATTAAGCATTCATGGGGCCGAAGACAACATGAAGGGGCTATGGTACTTACCTTTTACTAGAAATGTGAGATGGCCGCAACTGTGGAGATCTGTCCTCCCAGTAAAACATGAGGCTGTACTGGTGGACAGCCCTCCCCAGTTTCCAAACTATTGCCGAGTAAGGAAGCGACTTGGAGTGGGCTTGTGGATGGGAGATATGGACTGGAAAATCGGGCTATGGAGTAAGATAACGGACATCTGCCTTATCAATAACTTACAAATTGAAGGCATGTAGACGGTGCCTCGCCGCTTACGCACTAGCCAAGAGGCTAGCCTTCGTGGGCCGTCGTAGTAAGCAGCTAAGAGTGTGGAGAGGTATGCACCGTTTTCGCCATCGCGGGTCATGCCTCGCGCACCCGGAGCGGGTTACCCCGTTATTACGCAGATTGAGTAAGTAAGTAAGTAACACTTTATTGTACAGAAAAAAAAAACACAAATACAATTATCAATACAGAGAAGAGACACATGTACAAAGGCGAGCTTGAGCATGTCCACCCTTTCAAGAATATAGGTCCTGTGCTCCACTCTGGGCGGCCAACTAAGGCAATCCAGAGGCGGGGGAGGTGTGTAGCTGTGTGTATGTGTGTGTATGGCGCATGTGCGTGTGTGCCCCCAGGAGGGTGCGAGGTGTCGCCGCTCACCATCGGCCCGCCTCAGGCCGCCCCGCGCTGACTGACTGCACCGGTGGTACAACACCAGGTGGGGGATGGGGTTATCACATCCAAGAAAGTAAATCGACTCAGACGCAGCAGCCAGGTCAGACCGAGATATAGAATAAGCTTCTGCCCGCGACTTCGCCCGCGTGGAATTCGGTTATCGCGTTCCCGCGGGAACTATACGTTTTTCCAGGATAAAAAGTAGCCTATGTGTTATTCTGATCTATAAGCTACATTACTGTAAAGTTTCATTAAAATCCGTTTAGTAGTTTTTGCGTGAAAGAGGAACAAACATCCATCCATACATCCATCCAAACAAACTTTCGCCTTTATAATATTAGTAAGTAAGGACTTAATAATTATAATGAGTGAATAATGACATTATTGTACAATCTCAAGAGATATATTCATTTGAAAAATTATAATTGTAATTATAACTTTGCGAGTGAATTTTTATTTTCATTCGAGCTATTATTGCCTGCATGTATTATTGAATTCAGAAAAACGTTTTCTCTTTTTGTAATTTTTGTATGAACAAGTATCGTACCAGCCGAGTACTATTCTTCCCTCTTAAATAGGGATCTCCCTGTTCCCTATAGGATTGCTCACGCCTCAAGTTAGACTTTAAATGTAGCTGCTTAAAGTTCACGCGACGCGTGAGCGATCCTACAGAGAGCAGGGATATCCTATTTTAGGACTTCGAATATAGCCCCAGGTGGTGTTCTATGGTCTCTGCCTACTCCAATGTACACAGGCGTAAGTTTATGTATGTACTAGCTTCTGCCCGCGACTTCGTCCTCGTGGAATTCGGTTATAGCGTTCCCGCGGGAATAGAGTGTTAAACTATAACAAATTATGTATATACGAAAACCTTCCTCTTGAATCACTCATCATCATCATCATCATTTCAGCCAAAAGACGTCCACTGCTGGTCATAGGCACGCTCAGACCGGTCCTGTGTTACTTGCTTCCACCGTTTTCCCGCGACATTCACGAGGTCGTCGCTCCATCTTGTTGGAGGCCTACCGACAGCTCGTCTCCCGGTTCGCGGGCGCCACTCGAGAACCACTCTATCACTCTTCTACTTCAATCACTCTATCTATTAAAAAAAACCGCATAAAAATCCGTTGCGTAGTTTTAAAGATTTAAGCATACATAGGGATATAGGGACAGAGAAAGTGACTTTGTTTTATACTATGTAGTGATGTATTACTATGATGTATGTATTATTCCTGCACCTGTACAACCTGCACGCATCTGCGAAGTAATTCAAAGATGTGTGTGAAGTCCCCAATCCGCACTGGGCCCGCATGGGGACTATAGCCCAAACCCTCTCGTGATGAAAGGAGGCCTGTGCCCAGCAGTGGGACGCAAATAGGCTGTAGTAGTAGTAGATGTATATACACTATGATAATGTCTTTATATACTATGACGTAACATCACGCCACGCGGAGGCACGACCGAAGCCCTATTACGTCACCGAATTCAGGAGTCATAACAGGATTAAGAAGTTAACTAACACAATAATTGGATTCGGCCATTCTGGTCACTCAACAATCAGCGAAGACCTTCAACTGAGCTAGTTCCATTTTAGGTTATAACAGTTAAACTTCACCGTGATCTGAACTCAGAGCACGGGGCGTCACGCGATGAATTTGCATTTTAAGAATGTTTCTCTATTGGAAATAGAATTCAGTTAAATTACTCTAGTAACTTCTTTACTTTCATCTCCCATTTTTTTTTTGTTTTGTACATGCGTAAGTATGTATCGTGCTGGTAAATAGGCATGACGACAGGGTGAAGAAATCGAAATTCTAATTAGTCCGTCAGTCAGGTAATAAAAAATATTAGACACGTATTTTTTGTTTTATCAAATTAAGGCCCTTCCCTGACCCAGAATCGTCAAATTGCTCATTTAAGATCATACTTTTCTAAAAAATGTTAAAAGTTAAAAATATGAAAAAAAACATAAGTTATATTTGATTATATCATCCTTACATTCGATACAGCTTTCGATACACGTTTCACGAAACTTCGCTCGATACAATTTAATTCCAAAGTAACCTCTAACTCGGACCGCTAATCCAACTTTACTCCAGTTTATTATATCAAACAGTGTAAAACTAATTATAACACAAAAAATATCCATATTATATGCATACATCGAAAGCTTTATAAATGCCATTTTTTTAGACGGTATTTTTATAGAAATTAAAACGTGTTAAAAAGTAACAAAATCGGGCGTTCTGTGCGTAGCGCTTTCTCTTTCACTCGTCCCACGAGTGACAGTGACGGCTGAGCTGGGTCTATGAACCGCCTTAACAAAGAATGACTAAATTAAAACGCATTAAAGTTGGAGAGTGGGGGCTAACTACGTCACCGTTAGGTATAAATCGTACCTAACCGTGACGTCGCGCGACATTTCAACTCAATATATCTCCGTATAAGTTTGATTACGTGAAAAAAGAAAAAATACGTGTCCAATACTTTTCAATAATCTTCCTGATAGACTAAGGAAAAAAAAGTTGTCGTCATCCCTATTCTTGTTCTGACGTGTAAAAGTGCCCCTATGTGGCCAATTTGCTGAATAATTAATTGAATTTTTGAATTTATCTAATGTGTCCTAGCAACCGAATCGCTCGATATTATTTACATGTACCTACAGCTCATAGATACTAATCGTGTATGTGTAAGCCGTGGTGGCCTAGTGGTTCGACCTACCGCCTCTCATGCAGAGGGTCGGGGGTTCGATTCCTGCTCGCACCTCTTAGTTTACTTACGTGCGAAATTCAATTTGAATTTACCACTGAGCTTTTCGGTGAAGGAAAACATCGTGAGGAAACCTGCACGCATTTGCGAAGTAATTCAAAGATGTGTGTGAAGTCCCCAATCCGCACTGGGCCCGCGTGGAGACTATAGCCCAAGCCCTCTCATGATGAGAGGAGGCCTGTGCCCAGAAGTGGGACGCAAATAGGCTGTAGTAGTAGTAGTGTATGTGTATAGGTCATTTCGAGTTCATCGACTGCTTTGATACCTAAAGCCACTTCTGCTGCAAACTGTACATACTGATGTTTTTGAAAAAATGGACTTTATTAATCTCTCTCTACCACTAGGCACTTACCTTAACAGTTATTCTCCGTCTTTGTATTTTCCTTACAAAAGACACAAACGCGGCTCTCGGGGCATGTAAAAAATATAACTTGTAATTTGATAGTTTTTTTTTATATACGTTTTTTTACCTACTCAGAGACACGCGTTTATGTTTTTAACCGACTTCAAAAAAAGGAGGAGGTTCTCAATTCGTCGGAATCTTTTTTTTTTATTATTATTATTTATTTATTTTTTATGTATGTTCACCAAAAATAAATAGTAAACGTGAACCGATTTCGATGATTCTTTTTTTGTTCGAAAGGTGGTACTTCCAAGTTGGTCCCATATTAATTTGGTTCAGTTTTGGTGATGGGATCCATGAGAAAATGAGGGAACTCCTCCAAATTTGCTAGCACGTAGATGATTTTGGTGTCAATTTCGAGGACTTCAGAGTTACTTATGTACTTCTATAGTAATGTTTGGAAACTGTAGCCGAAAAAAAATTTTTAAATAAAAAAATAAAAACCGCCTTCAAACTCCGACAGACTGCGAAGTCGGTGTCAAGTGAACCGACCCAAAGAAATGATAATCATATAGTGAACTTGACATTGACATCGCAGTCTGTCGGAGTTTGAAGGCGGTTTTTATTTTTTTATTTAAAAATTTTTTAGTAAGGAAAATGAGATGCAAATATTGGGAGTGACTATTAGGTAGTGGTAGAGTGAGATCAATTAAGTTTTTTTTAATATTTTCCCGGAAAACTCGCCACGGTAAGTGCTCGTCTCTTAAGCAAAGCAGCAAAGTAAAAATATTGTAATTTACAATTTGTAAAAGTTACTTCGACTTAAAAAGAGAATACTTCGACTTAAATCGAACTGTGATGCGAAAGATAATTTTAACGATTGCAGAATCACAATGGCGACTTCCTTCTTTGATAGGTAATACATTACTATTTTCAATAGACATAAATAAAAGAAGAAAAATTGTGCGGTAATATTTTGTATATCTTGGAAAGGTTCTTTAACCCACCTCTCTCTCTTAGCGTGCCTCAGATCTGAAGTGCCAAAGAATATTTAATAGACATACATACAGAATGGCCACGGAATCACCCGCCTGAATCTAGCCGGCGCGCAACTCGCGTTTGTTTGTTTCATCCGGAGATGGAGAGTGAATAATTGGCTCGCGTAGTGATACACACACATTTACAAGTGTACAGACGTCCTCGCACGCACACAGACGTCCAAGCACGCAAACATTCAATCTTCCCCACATAGACATAGATAATACTTCGTATGGACCCGGTCTAACGTACACGTCATAGGTATGTCCCCATTTCCTGGGTGTCCAATCCAAAGTTATACATGTATCGAGACACTAACGCTGGGTCTTTGCACGTTTTTCCAACAACTAGACTAGTTTTTAGACAGGTACTTACTGAGAAACAGTTTCTTAAAAAACGCTTGTTTCACGCTTTCTCGGTGACCAAACTTGAAAGAAAGCAGAAAGACAGCTAATTATGGCAAATGGACTAGGCTCAGCAAAATGCTGAGGCATCAGAGCAGGTACACTCTGGGCCAGCAGCGCTGATTTTCAGCCTGCCCCTACAGAGGCCTACCGAGGTGTACAGCTCAGCATTTATATGCAAAAACATTAACCCGTCACGCGTCCAGCCCCTCGTGGGCAAGTGTCCCGTACGCGTCCCCATACAACGTGAAAAAACCCGATTTCTCGCAGATAATCGAAATTGTACCTACCTTAACGTTCATTAAATATTGTGTGTTATATATCATTAGAAAGGTTATTAAATTCTATATTCAAAATTTTATAGTGCAATGAAGTCACTTACTTGTAACGAGAAATATTTTTTTTTCTTTGTTTCAAATTGATGTTTTTTTTCCGCCACTAAAATTCCAGAACACAAAACACTAAATTTATAGCTAAATGTCACCTTGCACATACACTAAATTGAAGCTTGGATGTTTATGAATCGATTTTACATTACTTTGCTATCAAATAACACATATTTACTTTACTTTTTACTTCACAATGACTATTTATTTACGCAACAACAACTACCGACCGCTCGCGCAATTGAGACGTAATTTTTTTTTTTTAAATTCAACTACGCGTTTCTTATTGGGTTAAAAATCTAATTTCAACAAAGCAAGGCCTGTGATAGGCTAACGTAATATTTGCAGGTTGACCAATCTCAAACAAAAAATAAGAAAAATGACCAATGACAAGAGACAGCGTTATTCGCACATGGTGCGACTGGGACGCTACCGGACCAAAATTCTTACTCGCACACGGTGCGACTGGGACGCGTGACGGGTTAAATTAATAAATAACAAACAAAAAAAATGAAAGTAACTACAGAAAAAACAGTATATTCTTTAACTCACTTTTGATTTGACACCAAGGAAGTGGGGACATATTACGTGTACGTTAGACCAGGTCTATATTATTTATATCTATGCTTGCCCATCTATGATTTATAATACTAAAAATTTAGGCTCCGCAGCTCCCTAACTAACAGTAGTTGTCGATAAATCTGGCATTGTGTTTTGAAATATCTAATAAGAAAGAGAGAGCGAATCGATCCGTCGCGGTCATGTAATATCTACCTTAATAGGTACTAAGGTTGTTCTTTTTTTACTTTTACTAATTTAATAAAGATTGAGGTCATTTCGAAGTAAGTTGTAGATTTTTTTATCACAGTTAAAGAAATAAAATCGTAATTTTTTTTTAACTTGTTTTTACTTCACTGGAGTGTACCTATGAATTTTTTTGAAGTCTTATGTAAGTTTTAGGGGGAATTCAATTTGAATTGACCAATCTGCTTTTCGGTGAAGGGTAACATCTTGAGGAAGCCTGCACGCTCCGAAGTAATTCAAGGACGTGTGTGAAGTCCCCAATCTGCACTGGGCTCGCGTGGGAAGAATATAACCTAACCTATCCTAATTATATAAACGAAACACCGTGTCATATACATAATTTTAGGGCCACGTAGAACTTCAAGACAATAGGGATGACGACAACTTTTTTTTCCTTAGTCTATCAGAAAGATTATTGAAAAGTATTGGACACGTATTTTTTCTTTTTTCCCGTAATCAAACTTATAAGGAGATATATTGAGTTGAAATGTCGCGTGACGTCACGGTTAGGTACGATTTATACCTAACAGTGACGTAGTTAGCCCCCACTCTCCAACTTTAATACGTTTTAACTTAGTCGTTCTTTGTTAATTTGATAAAACAAAAAATACGTGTCTAATATTTTTTTATTGCCTGACTGACGGACTAATTAGAATTTCGATTTCTTCACCCTGTCGTCATCCCTATACGATAGTGTCTCTGTTTAGATAATTTTGACATCATCGCAAAGCTAGAAATGCTACAGACTGTATTGGAAAAGCGAAATCCACGCGGACGAAGTCGCAGCCAGAAGCTAGTGCCTACTACTAGTAGGTATATTATAATTATTTTTACCTAAACATGATTACGCTAAAAAAATACACATGTATACTTAAAGTAAGTACCTATTTTCGCACGCGCACTGCGTTTTTCCTTGGCCTTTGATAACGAATTCAACATGGCGGCCAAGCGTTCTGTAACCACACCGTATTTTCGCCCCGTCTATCAATGGCCTCGGTAGCGCAGTAGGCAGCGCGTAAGTCTCATAATCTTAAGGTCGTGAGTTCGATCCTCACCCGGGGCATATCTTTTTGTATGTTTTTTCCTTGTTTACTCGTCGCTTATTATAAAGTAACCTTAAACACTTCCTTGTATCCTTTAGCATTTATATTTTTTAACCTTCCTTATAATATTACAACATTTTCAGTTTTAGGTAATCTCTCACTTCTTTTTAAAAATACAGATTTGGTTAAAATTGGATATAAGATTTACACCCTCCACGTCATCACACGTCACCTCACCAAATTGGTTGCCAACAATAGTTACTCGTAAGGGTACTTGTCTCTGATTAAACTAACTAGACCTTTATAAATTCCAAAAAGCTTCATCATCTTGCGGAAATCCCGCTAATGGTAACTTGTGAATAAAATTGTAAATAATATAGAAAAGCGAAGGTCGTCCGTCTGTTTGTCCGCGAACCTGGCACATGACCTCACCTTACCTCACCCGCGGAATACTAACTAAAACATGTTGTATAACACTCATAACAGTCATAACATAACACGACTCGGCGGTTGCGTGTTTATTATATGGCAGATTGACTTTGGACTTCATTTCGGTAGAAGCCCGCTTTTGAAGGGCCCAATGTGGGCCCAATACAATCAATGTTTTCATCAATTATTTCTTGTTTGTTTCTCGGACCCGAGACGGGGCTGAGAGCTAGGCCAAAACTGAGTTAAATAGCACCTGGCAGGAATATGCTTTTATTTTATTTAGATATTTGGAGTAGGACCTTTCGAAAAGACTGACTGGGATAGCGATGCTCAGTGTCCGAGATTATATAGGTACCTATCTATAGTCTATAGTAGCCTATCCTAGCGTCAATGTGTAATAGAGTGTAAACGCACCTTAACACTTGTCATTTTAATATGTGTTCTGTGGGCAACTCTAGCCCCCCTCTCTCTCACCTGACGTCCCGAAAGGAGGACACGAACGATCTCATGTAATAAATAAGAAATTAAGTATACTATAAATAAACCACCTGAAGACTTCACTAAACTGTTTTATTGAATAATACTACATGGCGCAGTCGGAGAAGAACCAAGAAAGCAAGATGCAACTAGATTAATAAAAAAGACAAGATGTCATGGCTGCCGGCCGGCGTGGTAATTAACTAAAATAAACTTTATGAAAAGAAAATAACATTAAGTACGACTAAATTACGAAGACAAGAAGCTTCGCATCAAGAAGCTTAACATCAGCGGAACAAAATTTCTCACAAATCGAAAAAGAATTGCTCAGTGTTTGTTATGCTACTAATAAATTTCATTATTATATTTATGGCCAGAGATGCACAGTATTGAATGATCATAAACCATTAGAGTCCTTGCTTAAAAAACATATTCATGAAGTTCCGTCGCCCAGGCTGCAAAGAATGAAACTAAGATTATTGAGATATGACATTGACTATAAATATTTGAAAGGTAAATACATGTACATAGCAGACTTACTCTCACGTGCTTACATTAGCTGCAATAACTTAGATGAACCATATATTAACGAAATGATCCATTGTGTAGGCATAGCAAGTCATTTGCAGTGTACTCAGGAGCAAAAACAGGAACTGATTAGTTCCACAGCTAATGACGCAGAATTATCTAAATTAATAGATTATACTAAAAATGGATGGCCAGATAAAAAATATGTTGAAGACAGTTTAATGTACTATTTTAAATTAAGATGGGAAATTCATTGTGATGAAGGCCTAGTGTTTTTAAATCACAGGTTAATAATTCCGACGTCATTGCGGTTGAAATTTATGAAAATGTTACATGAAGGGCATCTTGGCACAACTAAAATGAAACAAACAGCCAGACAAATGTATTATTGGCCCAAAATAGATGAACACCTAGATACTTATGTAAGAAAATGTTATGTATGTCAAACTTTCCAAAATAGTAATGTGAAAGAGGCGTTGCTACCACACGAAGTTCCTAAATTGCCCTTTCATAAAATAGCGACTGATATAATGGATTTCAAAGGCAAAAGTTATCTCGTAGTATATGATTACTATTCTAAATGGCTAGACATTAAATATGTAAAAAGTAAAAGTGCCAAATCCATCATTGAGGCTCTAACAGACATATTTTCAATATTTGGTATACCAAAAGAAGTAGTTTCTGATCATGTACCCTTTGATTCAAAAGAATGCCGAGATTTCGCTCGTGAAAGCGGATTTGTTTTTAACTATACAAGCCCTAGGTACCCGCAATCTAACGGAATGGCTGAAAGAGGAGTACAAATAGCAAAGAAAATTTTACTCAAGTGTAACGAAGATAAGACCGATTTTAGAATGGCACTCTTGCAGTACAGGGCTTCACCAGTTTCTGGAACAGATTTTTCACCTAGTCAATTAATAATGAACAGAAATCTTAAAACAAAAGCCATAGTTACTGATGAATATTTAAAACCCAAACTTAATATTAATGTGGAACGGCAATTTAATAGAACTCTTCAAAGAAATGTTACATACTATAATAACACGTCTAGATATAAAAATGTATTTCAGAATGGACAACAAGTTTGGTTTAGGAAAGATCCTAACAAAAATATTTGGCGAGAAGCCAAAATTGTTAATAATAATGGGTTTAGATCTTATGATTTAGTTGATAAGGATAATGTTAAGTATACGAGAACCTCTTTCCACATCCGCCCAGCATAGGCCTTGTGCTCTGCCAGGGTTTCAGTAACAGGCTCAGTGCTCAGCTTTAAGGGCTATATAGTTATATATATATATTTTTTTATTATTTGTTGTTGTAAAAGGGGGAAGAAAATTGTAAAGTAATTCTAGTGTTTGGTGCAATAGTGTGTATTAAATTTATTTGTAAAAAGGGGATGATGTAATAGAGTGTAAACGCACCTTAACACTTGTCATTTTAATATGTGTTCTGTGGGCAACTCTAGCCCCCCTCTCTCTCACCTGACGTCCCGAAAGGAGGACACGAACGATCTCATGTAATAAATAAGAAATTAAGTATACTATAAATAAACCACCTGAAGACTTCACTAAACTGTTTTATTGAATAATACTACACAATGTAGTAAAAATTTAATTGTTCTTACGAGAACGTATTATCTGTGTCAGTTTTTATAACCCATTTGCATATGTTGATGATATGATTGCTATGAAATAATTAACTTTGTAGGGAAAGGATAAATCTAATTGAAATTCAATCATTTATTCAGCCAATTGGCCAGGTGCAAAAAGCAACATTTAGGTATCATATTATCATTTACACTTGAACACGACATGTCAGGCATATCGCCATATATTTTAGCATTCTTATCCGCCCGGCCTAGACACACAAACTGACGGAAGTCGCCTTGACAACGATAGTGGAGCTGAATTACTAAATGGTCGCTTACAGGTTGCTTTTTTATTAAGTTGACACCTTATGTAGTGATATGTAGTTAGCAGCGACTGCCCAAGCCCGCCCAGTAAGACGATGTCGCATTTCGGAACGAAACGGACTGACTGATTGATCAATCAACGTAAAGCCGAAGCTACTGGTCGTAAAGTGCTGAAATGTGGCATACATGTTCTTGGGAAGCGTAGGGGGGCGCTAAGAGAGGATTTCCCGAAGTTCCTACGGGAACGGGAAAAAAGGGACGTAGGTATGCTAGTTATACCGCGGGACATGGCTATGATTAGATACATACGACATATATATGTAGTTGTAGGCCCTGAAAGATAGATCCATCCATACTAATACGATAAATGCGAAAGTAAATAACTCTGTCTGTCTGTCGATCTGTCCGTATCTGTTAGCTCTCGAATTTTGATATGGAGATGGCTTTAATCCCGGGGAAAGACATAGGCGAGGTCGAGGCATAAGCTAATTAGTGTCATAATTTAAAAAACAGTTTTCTCCTTCAGAGAAACAACAACGGAAATGTTAGCCACTAAAATAGGTTTAATTAGAAAAACGGAAACTTTCAATTGAAAATAATGATGATCTTAGAGAATATCTTATGGCTCGTATTATGTATACTTACTTATTTTAACTAGCCAATGAAACCCAAACCAACAAAATGCATCAATCGTGTCCATAACAGCTGGCTGCTGTCAAAAACATACTTGTGTTTATCAAGTGACCACTGCAGTGACCTACTCGACTCTTAATATGGGCACTGAGTGGCTCGACTGAATGAATCGCGCCAAATCCGGAAAGTGACATAGCGTATGCGCATAAAAAAAAACAATGCAATTCATACTCTTTGTTAAATTGTATAAAGTTTATTATAGCTTCAGTTGTGCTGTTGTTGTGTTGCTTGAGGCGTTGCCATTTCAGATCCAATGCCGACTACGGAAGGAAGTGAGGTCAGGCGTCTTGCCATCAATTATTAATTAAATGTATTGAACTTTGAATATAATCAACTAATTAAGCTGTATTATGCGCGAGGAAATTAAAGTTCAGATGAAGTATAATTATTTCCGTTTTTTGTTTAATAATTTTCTTGAACTTTTACTTGTACATTTCATTGAATATCTCTGACAATGAAACTAAAGTTCGAGGTTGAGTTTTCGACTCAACATAATAATAATTATGTCATGTTGAAAATACTCCTTTTATTTAAGTAACTCTATCCAACCATTGAAATAAAGGCTATTTTTATTTTTTATTTTATTATTTTCCAACCATTACCTAAGTATTTGTATGTATTTTTCTTCATCCACCACAACCCACAGTGGGCTTTCTCATGGTGAGGTGACAGGAGGCATGCTCCTCTCACCTCACCATGAGAAAGTTTGGACTTTAGTTGTTTGTCCCCACGCGAGCCCACGGCCTGGAGACTTCGCCTGCATGATACTATGCAGGATAGCCCGAAGATAATAGCATTTTTCATAATAGCAGTAATTAAATCTCATTATATCGTCACACTATTAATCCGTCTACTAACAGCCGAGTGAATGACCTGTTTAACACTTTTAGTGCCAACCAACGCCTCAAGTTTTCACACAAAGCTAACCCGCTGCGAGCTCGCAGCACTCAAATAGGGATGACGACAGGGTGAAGAAATCGAAATGCTAATTAGTCCGTCAGTCAGGTAATAAAAAAATATTAGACACGTATTTTTTGCTTTATCAAATTAACAAAGAATGACTAAGTTAAAACGCATTAAAGTTGGAGAGTGGGGGCTTACTACGTCACCGTTAGGTGTAAATCGTACCTAACCGTGACGTCACGCGACATTTCAACTCAATATATCTCCGTATAAGTTTGATTACGTGAAAAAAGAAAAAATACGTGTCCAATACTTTTCGATAATCTTCCTGATAGACTAAGGAAAAAAAAGTTGACGTCATCCCTATTGTAAAACTTTATAAACAGGGATGTACATACGAGGGATACGTCAAAATCTACACTTTTCTATTTGCAGATTTTATTTTCTAAGCAACTCCGAAACGATTCCCATGAAAAAAAAAGAAATGCTTTATTGGACGTACGTAAAACCAAACATATCCTCCTGAACCTGATACCCTTGCCTTTTAAGGATGAAATCAATCTTATTTTCAATTATACTCGTATTTATATAAAGATCAGCTGGTTATCAATATTATAGAATATAATGTTGGGCCATGGAACAACAAACCTCAAACCTTCGAAGTATTTTTACCCGTCGGCCCGAAAGCCTGTTCGATTCGGTCCCGAACAATTTATCTCCGAGGACCTTGGCACACATTCGCTTACAACGGAACCGAAAAATATACGCACGAAACCTGTCTTCCGTGCTGCATGTCGCTGCGAGCGAAACTGCGACTATACAAATAAAATAAAATAAAATAAAAATAGCCTTTATTTCAAATTGAATTTCGCACATAAGTAAACTTAGAGGTGCGAGCCGGAATCGAACCCCCGACCCTCTGCATGAGAGGCGGTAGGTCGAACCACTAGGCCACCACGGTTCAATTTGAATTAACCACTGTGCTTTTCGGTGAAGGAAAACATCGTGAGGAAACCTGCACGCATCTGCGAATTAATTCAAAGATGTGTGTGAAGTCCCCAATCCGCACTGGGCCCGCGTGGGGAATATCGCCCAAACCCTCTCGTGATGAGAGGAGGCCTGTGCCCAGCAGTGGGACGCAAAATAGGCTGTAGTTAGTAGCCTTTATTTCCCAATACATTATTACATTACAATAAGTTTGCATTTTTTTTCTGTTTACACTAGATATGTTTTTTTTTTAAATTTATTTATAACACTTTAATTACAGAGGTTTGAGGTTTGGGGGGGGAGTTTTAGAGGTTTTTGAGGTTTTGTAGTAACTTTATATATATTTTTATTATAATTCTTATCTTATCTTATCTAGCCTATTAGATCCCACTGCTATTATATTATTTTATTTGTTATGTATACTATAATTTTCCTATAGTGACATCTGTGTTTATATATTATTTTATTCCTATAATTATTGATGTTATTTAAATTTCAGATTTTTTTATTTTACATATTTCTGTAATACGAGTTATTTTTATTTATTTACATGCACTTTTATATTTTACATTAACACAGACATAAATTACTTATTATTATTATTATTGTTTTTTTAAATATAAGTATTGTTACTATTTAATTATAGATATTCCTTGATTTTTGAACTATACAAGTAACTTGATAATTCAAATATATGTTTATAAATTACAAAACCCCTGTCTTTTTATATTAAATATAAACTATTGCAAAAAATATGCGTAAAGTATTTCATGAAAAATTGTCTATAATCATTGTCTTTTAATTGTTTCACGAAAGGAAGTTGGAAGAGACATTAGACAAAGAGAGATTAGACAGTTTATATACTACGATGGCGGTGAATTTTTGTCTGATGACCTGATGCATCATACCTGATTGTCATACATCATACCATCGCATAAGTCGAAAGACGTCCACTGCTGCGAGGTCCGAGTGGCTTCCCCCAAGGCACGCCGCTCGGACCGGTATTATTACAGCTATAGTTTACAGCTATTCCTAAATGAAATCTTATCCAACCTTCGTTAGGGTTGGGTAAGACCTAGAATATTCGTAATTACAGGCCGACCGTGTGTTTCTTACACCTTCGTAAAGGGATAATGAACGTTATTTATATGTGTAATGTTTTCCGCATGGTCCGCAATGTACCTTGACCATGTCACCTCGTCTTCCATACATGGTAAATTCTACTTGTAATATAAGTACGTGGATGACATCTCTCAACAATTTGAATCAGGGGGCACGGCAATGTCCCCGCCAAGTCGAGCAAAAATAGGGCACACATCCGTACCATCCTTTTCTGGAAGCCATTTTAGAACTTACATTAAACATTTATTGATAACCAGATTACCACCAATGACAGAATGGATCACAATATATTTGTTATGCTTCTATGATTCTTTCATCACGTTTCGTCTCAGTTGATGAATGATGATGATGCATATAAACTGTCATCTGAATCGGATTATCATTCAATATCAAGTTAGTCAATGTCTGGAAATACCTACGACCTCAGGCTTTTCCCAATGCCATATCATGAAAGTACAAATGCGATACAGTCAACGGCACTAATTCAAATGTGAAGCTGCATTTCTAGACGATAAGACGTTTACCCGCCTTAGTCCTCCAGATTTGGGATACGCAAATTCATATTCCTACTAAGAAGACTTTATCAAAACTGTTGCAGATTGTAGCAAGTGCGAAGCGAACGTTCTTCAAATGGGGAAGCGACATTTGATAAATTTGGACACTGCTATTCTGGACCAGTCGAAAGTATAATTACTAATTGAAAAAAACGTTAAAAACCACTGCAGCCTTGTGCACTGAATGGCTACCACAACCAGATTTTTAATAACATCGCATGCCTTGCTGTGTTCCCACTTAGGCCTGGTTCCTATATCCACTTCACGCGTCATTTAGGCTATGGATGATTAAAATTTGACATTTGCTCCATAGAGAATATGTTAAATTTTATTGTGGATATAGGAACGGAGCCTTAGAGACAGTGCTTCAGTCTCTTCAGCGACGGAAATTATGTCCACTTTACTGCCATCTGTTTTTTTAACGCTTTTTGCAAGTAAATACCTCGATCAACCTGTTAAATGCCTGCGGGTCCCTAAAAGCCTGACATGTCACTCACGGCGCGTTCGCGAGCTTCAATGCCAAAAGATAACAGGGTCACGACCACTTCACATACTCACTGCGGCGGAGAGGCGGCAAGCGGCGGGAGATAGCGTTTTATGAAAAACAAATAATAGAATAAAACTTTATGCAACCCCTCAAAAAACCTCAGACTTGGGGGTTTCTGAGGTTTTCTGAGGGGTTTTTGTAAGTAAATGCGGAATCGCATATGTAGGGTTCCGTACAACTGAGCGTCTCTATGTGATCCCTATTCACAGTTGGTGAAAAAAAAAAACAATTTAATCACAACACACAGTAGGTCACAATCACAAGTAGGTACCTTATGACCCTCCCTATCCGGCAGGATCGAAGCCGAACAAGATTTTATTGGAAGATAGGAGAAAATTCACATATCGGAATTGGGAATCATCGTCTGTATAGAATTTAATAATTCATCATAACTATGTAGGTACTATTTTTTTTTAAACTAAACATACTTCTTTAGCCAGCGATATCGATGAGGCCATTAGAAAAAAAACACTGGCAACATGGAACTATTTAGTAATATCACGGACTTGAATGAATATACAAAAAATATTCGAAATTTGAATTAGACTTTTGTTCTAATAGTTCTAACTATGCAACATATATTAGTATTTACTACTTCCATGATCGTGGATGATTTGGCCATGGAAGTTGTACTTATTACCTCCATGGAATTGTCAGTTTCTCTATAGAGGTGTCTCAAATAGCAAGCGAAGCCTCGCGTCTTCTTTTTTTGAAAATAACACGAACATTTCCGAGCATGTTTGAGAAAAATATATTTGTGAATGAACAAGGATGATCATAAATATCTCAACATGCACTCTAAAGTCTTGTCAACAGATCGTGTTCAGACATTTATGATCCTTATTTGCTTCCTATATAGCGACTGATCTAAGTAGTTTGTGAGAATTGTGAGTTGATTTCTTAAGCCCGACAGTCGCTTATGATTTAACAGTTAAATTGTAAACAAGTTAATGTATTTCGAAGCTTATTAATACCAATGCAGTGCCGATACTATCGTGCATTGGCAATCAACTTTATATTTTTGATAATTTATGGTTATAGATAAACCGATTTATGTTTAGCGTTGCTTCGCGTCGTGCAAAAACAAAAATAACATCAATATTTTTTGCACACCTTCATACCAAGCAGGTAAACTGTACTTTTGTTCTATGGGTTCTAGCATGTTCTAGACAACAGTATAAACAAATTGTAAACCATTCATAATATAACTTTAGTATTCAGTATCCATTTAGCATTTTGGATGTGAGATTGTTCGACCGTGTCCGGAACACCACCCTACGCTCCACGACTCAAATTACAGATGTGGCTCAGAAGGCGGCCAAACTGAAATGGGACTGAGCTGGCCATGTCTGCCGCGTGCCGAGCGAGTTGTGGGCTAAAGCGACCACAGTGCGGGAGCCCAGCCACTCCAAACGGAGACGAGGCAGACCGCGAAGACGATGGCGAGATGAGTTGGACTCCTTTTTGACGAAGTGGCCAGGAGCCAGGAGCTGCTGAAAATCGGGGTCAGTGGAAAGGATGGGGGAAAAAGTTAAATTCCCTCCCAGTGGGCTTGGATCCCACGATCTTTGGTATTGTGTGCATGGTCACTAGGTATACCTACTAAGGCCCAGTTCCTATCTCCACAAAACGCGTACGGACGGATGGTTACTATTTGACAGATTGATTATCTATGGCCTAAACTTCAAACAAAACGGGGCGTTTCGTGGAAATTATAGATGAACTCGGCGTAAGCCAACTCGGTCCACCGTATTCCTGCTTAGCAGTTGGCGCCACCTTGGGGAAGACCTATGTCCAGCAGTGGACGTCTTTCGGCTGAAATGATGATGATGATTTGGTGTGTCGCGTGAGGAGTCCGCATGTCAAAGTCATTAAATACAATAATGTCGATGTCACTGTGACGTTTGCAGTTTCGGAGACCTCAGTGTTGCCAATATAGCGTATAAAATGGTACATAATGTGCTAAATTGGCAACACTGCACCTCACGCGACTCAAGCGCCTCTCGCGGCGAGTCATTCGCGGCGACCCTAATTAAAGTGGTCAATAATCAGGCGACATTGTTTCACAATTATTTACTTATTTTTAAGTGTACATTTTAATTGAATGTCAATTAGTTAGTGCACTTTGTGTTTTCGTAAATTTTATGTTTTAGTGTATTTTTATTTAGTGACGTTTCATCTGATGCTAAGTGGTCACTGCTGCGTGCTAGCAACAACAGATAAATAAGGAAATGTGTAATTGAAAAGTGGATTTTCAACCGTGGAGCCGTGGTAGCCTGCCTAGTGGTTCGACATAACGCCTCTCATGCGGAGGGTCGTGGTTTCCTACTTCATTATGTGAGATATTCAATTTGACTTTACCCACTGAGCTCTTTGGGTGAGGGTAAACATTGTGAGGAAACCTGCACGCAACTGCGAAAGTACATAATTCTAGGATGTGTTTGAAGTCCTAAATCCGCACTGGGCCCGCGTGGGGACTACAGTCCAAACCCTCTCGTGACGAGAGGAGGCCTGTGTGCAGCAGTGGGACGAAAATAAGCTACTTATGGTGGCCTTTCAACCATCTTGTGCGACTTAATCTACGCCTATCACTGATAGGCTATCAGTGTAATGACATAGGTAGGTAAGTGTGTTAAATGTGAATTTTGTTACAAACATCACTTGACAGTAACCTGCTTTCAACATAGCACAGGAAATGTTAACAAATCATCACATTAATATCAATGAATCAGCACACTATCATACGTAGTACGTACTATGATTAATGCACGTACGAAAATAAAGAAACAAAACATCGTGTTTCAATTAGTACCTGCCAAATTTTATTCGTAAACGAGAGGTCAGGGATCGCGAATTGCGAAAACTTTATTAGCATATAAAATTCATTCATATTTCCGATATAAAATTAAGTAGTTATTTGATCAGAATGACGCTTACATCCGGTGTAACTGGTCCTTTTTTTTAATGATTTGCATGCTCATTTTCACTATCACGAAATTAAAACAGACAACAAATAATACAAAAATACACATGAAAGTAGAGAATACATATATCTTTGATCTAATGGAAAGGGATCCACTCAGCCCAAATGTAGCAACAGAGGGGCGCCACTTCGATGTTCTTCCGTTGATTAATGAAGGCGTTTATATTATATTATTTGTAGGTTAAAAAGAAAACTACTAAACTCCAAGGTCCAGAGCATCTATTCGAGTTCACGCAGTGATCGTATAGCGAACGGAACAGGAGTTTCCTTATCTCTTTTCTGATAAACCTGTTATTGGACTCGGCGAAGTCTTAAGTCGACGGCTAAGGGAATTAGTAAATCCCAAAGCCAAGTCAATCGATCGGAGTAAAAAGTGAGACAGCGAATGTGTATGAGCGAAGACGCACGAATGGATAAAGAGCTCTTGATGACGATGATAAAACACCATCATTTCAGCCGAATGACGTCCACTGCTGGACTTAGGGCCTAGGAAGGCTCGCCACTCAGACCGGTCCTGTGTCACTCGCTTCTGCCTGATTCCTGCGACCTTTAGGTCCTTTTTATATACCCCTATGACCTGTTTAACTATTCAGCCAACAAACAGTTTCAGTTTTAAAAAAACATCGTTATTTTTTGTGCGTCTTATTTATGTAGCCTTCCGTGATTTCACTCTTGTGGTCCAGCGGAAGACCAGTTGCTGGTTTCTAACCAGCGCGATGCTGACCCGGGACCTTTTCATGGCAACATTTTTTTATGTCCTTGTCTTTTATGTTTATATTTTACACATTATTGCTGTTACGAAAAAGATGTTTTTCTTCTTTCTTTCTTCTTCTTTTTTTTAGGTTCTAAATTCCTTATAGGAATAAGCTCGCCTTTGTACATGTGTCTCTTCTCTGTATTGAAATTTGTATATGTGTATTTTATTTTGTACAATAAAGTACTACTTAATTGCCTTTACGAGGTCGCCGATCCATCTTTTTGGAGGCACCGACAGCTCGTCTCCCAGTTCGCGGCCGCCGCTCGAAAACTTTCTGGTCCCATCCTTATTCACCAACTCTAATGACCTCAGGTTTATCTATACCCAAATTAATCAGTCAAGTTATTTTTAATGTGTAGATAATTATTATAATAAACCTATTGGCAGTATCTTGATAAATGTACGACATCCCTTCTTGACCCTCGTTGACTTGACATATGACTTCATTCGTGGTACTAGGAACACGTCCATATTATTTAGCCTCGAGGTCGCTACACTAATACCTACTGCCATTTGTTACCTACTACACTCAACCGCCATGAAATCGGGTCACTTTGTATGGAGAATCCTATATAAAGTGACCCTATTTCATTGCGGTTGAGTGTAACTTTGTATGAAGAATCCTGACAAAGTGATCGGATTTCATTGCGGTTGAGTGTAGCTTCGCAAGGGTAGTAGAACAACAAATACACACTAAAACCTTCCCCGTGAATCCCTTTGTTAGTGAAAATCGCATGAAAATCCATTCAGGAGTTTTCGAGCTTGTCACGAACAGACAGACAGACGCGGCGGGGGACTTTATTATATCTTAGTGATCAACTGATTACTTAGCCGTTTACTAACTTTATCTCTGGGTTCCTATATCCACTAAACGCCTTGTTTTGGCTACGGACGGTTAAACTTTGACATTTGCTCCATAGACAATCTGTCAATTTTGACATTTGCCCCATAGACAATCTGTCAAATCTGACATTTGATCCATAGACCAACTGTCAAATTTGGAATTTTCTCCATAGACAATCTGTCAAATTTGACATTTGCTCCATAGACAAACTATCACATTTTAACCATCCGTAACCAAAACGAAGCGTTTTGTGGAAGGAACCGGGCCTTATAGACTTCAACAAGATGGAGTGATGACCTGGTGAATCTGAATAGATATTTTTTAATAAAACAATAGTACTTAAGCATACATACATGTCAGAAGAAAATCAGGAAACAAAGACAATAATTAACAAATCATGTAAAATTTTTACCACTGTTTGATCTTGACAACAATAAACATAAACAAGTCATTAAACTTGTCATTGTTACTTCCGGCTTTTAAGCCAAGTAGGTACATTCGCTAAAATCAAGTGTGAAGTAATAAAATCAAATAGCTATAAAACAAATATTTATTTATTAAGCAAGGATACCGCTATTAGCTCCAAAAGATCCGAATTTGAGATAAAATTAAGGCTAAGCCAAACCCGTCCATATTGACAGGCTGACATACATCTAGTAACTCCCTCAACCTCGTAACTTACATTACTGTAAAATTTAAATATCAACCTTCTCGCTTCAACAACAGATTCAAAATGGATAAACAAATGAGTGTATACAAAGCTACATGGGAAGATATAATGCGGTTTTTCGACCTTCGTCCCATGAATGTGTTACTAATACTTTTCTCTGAAACGCTCGTGTCTTTACCTCGTGAGAATGCAACTTACCTATTTTATAAAAAACCCCAGGGTTATCTTTGGTATTAGTCATGTAGGTTATGTAAGTAGTAATGAGAAAGATCGCGGGAGCGCAGTGGATGCGAGTGGCACAGGACCGGTCTGAATGGCGCGTCTGATGGGGGAGGCCTCTTAGCTCACCAAAGGAAGACACTAATTGCTCTCATAGGGGAAATAATACATGTGTAAGTGAATTTTGGAATAGTTGTAGGTGAAGGTGCCTTAAACAACATACTAAAAGTACTAATGGACGGGGGTGCCGCTAACGTGTGGGGGGGTTCAAAGGTCCCATTCTTTGGTTTTTCGTAAATATCTCGTAAACGATAATCTACAACAAAAAAATTCTAGGACATAAATAATTTACATTTCTACAAAAAGATACCTATATACACTTTTTTGCTAGTGTAAATATTGAAATAGATAATAAAGGGGAAAGTTAACGATAAACGATTTTACGCGTAGGTTCGGGATTTGGTCCGTTGTACCCTGATTCTTTTTAGATAAGGGCTCATACTTGACACAGTTGTACTTTGGATAATTCTGAGTGGATTCATACTGAGGGCCACCGCGGGACACCGCTCGGTTGGTGGGGGGAGAGGGGGAAACTTTGCTTCCGTCGCGCTTCAGTTAGACCTATTTATACTTCCAAAAATTGTAGGAGATAAGAGATGCTTATTATTGCGAAATGATCCTTACTAAAGGCTTCATCAAAACTAATCCACAATTTTTCATTTTTATTGATGGTTTTTCTTAACATTAGATCGATGTTACATATTTCTAAATTTAACAATTTCTTATAGTAAGTTTGATATCAAAAATGTATGGTGATGTGCAGTGCCAATTTTTCAGAAGTTGGCGCATGTAATGCAGGTTTGAACATGGTATAACAATACTGTCTACTTTGAAGAATAAAGAAAATATTGAGAATATTAACCAAATACTCTGAATATTTCTATATATCATTGTTAATTTCAAGGAATTTCATTTAAAATTGAATCCAGTTTATCACATTTAAAGAACAAATGTTGAATTAGTCCACTTGATTAACAGAAAATACTGTTTGAGGTAAGATGCATTTTTACATAAGGCAGTCACTAACTTCAATTAAGGGCTTCAGAAGCGATAATTTATAAAGAAATTCTTTATAAAGAAAGCTCTAACAACCCTGAAAAGGTACAAATAGTCTTTATCGTGAAAATCATCCCCTAAACAGTTGAAAAGAAATATCAAATTCTCCGAAGACAAGGGCGGATCCAGCTTTTGACTCAAGGGGGGGGTCACGTCATACAACTCCCCCCCCCCCTTTTTGCGTCAGAGGTTAAAAATAAATAATAGCAGTAGACCTAGTCCTGCCAAGGGGGGGGTCATGACCCCCATGACCCCCCCCCTGGATCCGCGCTTGTCCGAAGACGAATTCATAGATACATACATATTAGTGTCAAGCAAAACGTTATGACGATATTTTAACAACAGTATCTGTTATCGATTCTACGTAAGCATGTCTTTTTGGTTTTGAATTTTTTTCGAGTTGGTAATAAATATATATGTGGAATTCAGGTATCGATCACACCATCAATCTCACACTGGGCCATACGAAAAATATTTTTTTACCAATTCAAAAAAAAATTAAAACCATAAAAACATGCTTACTGTGGTTAAAAGTATCGTCACAACGTTTGGCTTGACCCTGTATTATCGCAATATACTTGATAATACGATTTATTTATGTAGGTATGCCTTTATCTTTTGCTCTGTTGAGCTTTCACGACTCAGCCACTGAACCTAGTTCCATGAAATTTGGAACCGAGCAGGTGGTTTGTCTCAGAAAAGACTGTAAAATGGATTATTTTATGTTGACACGGTGGCTTCTTCTTCTACTACTACTACAGCCTATTTGCGACCCACTGCTGGGCACAGGCCTCCTCTCATCACGAGAGGCTTTGGGCTATAGTCCCCACGCGGGACCAGTATCTTTGAATTACTTCGCAGATGCGTGCAAGTTTCCTCACGATGTTTTCCTTCACAGAAAAGCGCAGTGGTCAATTCAAATTGAATTTCGTACATAAGTAAACTTAGAGGTGCGAGCCGGAATCGAACCCCCGACCCTCTCCATGAGAGGCGGTAGGTCGAACCACTAGGCCACCACGGCTACACCGGCTTCTTCGCTATGATTGATAATTTGATAAACCATTTTACTACTTATAGACACTATGGTGGAATGACCCTAAAATCACGTATTTGACACACATGACCAGCAACCATATTAAGCACTTAATAGATAATTCCATTTAACTGTCACGTAACGGTATCTAACCTTCGAATACCTCCCTTTATCAGAGGAAGTTATTAAATCCATAAAAACTTGCATCACGCCTGCCATCTATAAATACTTCAGTACCCCCTACAATACTCTACAAGTTGCTAATGTTGATGTGTCAATTCGATAATTACGTCTAATTGTGTTGCCAGATATATCTCGGGTGTTAAACAAAGGGTATTTTATTTATAGCAATACGTGTAAATTGCATGCAGCTTCCTGCTTCCTGCTTGCGCAAGCAGCACTGACCACGCACAACGCGCCTGATAAGGGCTTTATTACAGTTTTAAATAGGAATACGGGATTTCCCATCTCTGAACATACATATTTATTATTTAGGGAAGATTTAATTGAAATAATATCCCAATAGAGTGCTTAAATAGGCCAGAAGAATTAATTTCCAGTACCTTCCACCACAGAATATTTACATCCTACCGCTGGGCACAGGCCTAATCTCCTCTCATCACGAGAGTAATTACCGTCATTTCGTCCAAAATGCGTGTAATCCGAAGTGTGCGCAATCCCGGGTGTGTTAAATTTTGGGAGCCAAATAAATGCGAAAGGCCATACAGAAGGGCCACAAAGTGATTCTGCCCCCAGCGAGTTCGCGAAACATTTCAGCCGCCCAAACATTTGTTAAAAAAAAAAAACACTTATTAAGTATAATCTAGTGTGGCATTTCGCAGTTATTTGGCAAAAATTACGCACACCTCGGATTACTCAGCATTTAGGACCAAATGAAAGTATTGAAACGATTTCCAGCTTAAGGTGATCTATCATACCCTCCGATCGATCGCAAAAATTACTTCCATTAGGTGGGCCCAAATGATGAATTTACTAATAAAAATCTAGCAAGTTAAGGCAAAAAAATATCGATAACACTCATGTCGGCCGCATGCATCTACGCGATTGATCTGAGGGGATGACAGGGCCATTTTTACGGGAAACTAATTCCTCAAAACACGTTGAATGGATCTAATTTGATTGGGCTAAAAATTGATATAGGAGATCCATTTTCCCAAGTAGACTACTTTTAATTTTTTGTAATGAACATTGCATTTTTGTTTATTTTTTTTCGTCTTTTTTTTTTGCACGGTGAGCATGTTCACGACATCAGAGGTCTGTGTCGGACGCCCCTTTACTACTTTACCTACTTACTTATTATTATAAATACTACTGGGACAATATGTTAATTTATCTAATGTAACTAGCGATAAGTAGTTCTTATTAAAGTAAACGGTAATAAGGCATGTTTACATTTATATCCGGTAAAGAGGAAAACAACGCGTCACACGAAAACATACGCAAGAGTCTAGGTCCAAGGCTGAAGGCTCACACGACCTAGGTCTATAAATATAAATAGGAAATGCACGCGGAAGAGTCCTGCAAGGCAAATACTTCCTGGTTGCAATTGCAGTTTACGGCAGCCATCTTTGATATGTCCAACTTCATTGCATTGTAATAGGTGTCACGCGTAAATAGCATGATAACTGTGATCGAGAGGACGTTTTTACGAGGAAGCGTTTGATAATTGTAAACAATTACGAGCTTTACAGGGAGTTAAATGAAGATGCGTGATAACTGATAAAAGGATTCTGTATTCAAGAAATTAACGTAGAGTAAGTACCTAAAGATAGACACAAAAACAAGTCATATTTTCTAAGCGAAGTATCATGATTTATTTATTCATTTAAACTTTTCAAAAAAACGAATAAAAAAGGCTAAGCATTAATGATTTAAGACATTATCTGCCAATTAAGACTGTGGGCCAAACGGATTTTTTGTGGCAGACAGAAATGATTGTAGTTTGATGAAACTTACATCATTTGAATACTGAGGCTGTTCAGCTCCATAAATAAACCTAAAAATGTATCTAGGTATCTTTTTTCAATCGTCGTCTAAATTACATTCTTCGAACATTTCATACAAAATATAACACGCTGATTAAAAAATCACACCAAAAATTAGTGATTAAATGAACACTCACACAGCAAATTTCATCTAGATCGGTCCAACAGTTTAAGTGTGAGGTACCTAACAGATAGACTAGACTTGCTTTCGCATTTATAATATTACTATATTATACTTTTAATGCACTAACTGCTCTAAACATGGCCCCTGTAATAGTAAGTGTCCGAGCCACTACAGTTTATAGCGAGCATGCGTTATGTAAGGTACACAATTACTGCGCGCCGCGCGGAAACACTACCGGTAGCGACAACAAGACAAACTATTTGAAGGGAGGAAAAAAACATTATTTTAATGAATTGATTTTAGTCCCAAAATAAAGAATCCATTTTAAGAATACATCTTTTCCTTTAAAAGTCACTAGACATTCTTTCCATATGATATAAGGCTAATATAATTCTACAAACAAACTTATAAAATATATGTGGTTATGGGTAGGCCAATAGTGTGGTTGCTGCTTAAATTCTTTCGAGTCAAATATTATGGGTTTGACTCTAGCTGGGCCTCGTTTGTGTTTACATTTTGTTGACTCCTACACTGCATTTTCTGCCATCTATAAGATGATTCAGACAAATAGGAAACCTAATTGGATGCAGGATTCATCCGGATCCGGATACCATACCACCATAGATATAAATTACCCGCCAACCTGTCGACAAACAAATGCTCGCACGATTGACAACATTTCAAAATGTTAGTAGGGTGTAATTCGAAAAAGTTCTCTACCTAAAGGAGTCAACAAAAAAAACAGATTTTTACGTTCATTACTTTTAGAAAAAATCGTGTTTTAGTGATAACTAGCTTTTCCCCGCAACTTCGTATGCGCAGAAATATTAAAAAGTAAAATTCCGATTTTTCCCGCTCCCGTGGGAATTTTGCAAAGTCCAGTGGTTTGGGATGTGCGTTGATAGATCACTATGTCAGTCACCTTTGAGTTTTATATATTTAGATTAGTGCGTGACGTCATCTCACACAATTGACTCACTCTCGCCAACGAGCGGGCGCTACGCGCAGGACTATATCTATGCGCAGAATAGTGTTACGACGTCATTTTTGACTTACGCCCTTTTAGAATGAAGCGCTTTTTAATTTTAATTTTATGTATGAAATTGACGACTTACGAAAAAAGAAAATATACCAAAGTGTCAAACAAATGAAATGTTGTCAATTATGTTTCGGTGATGAGGTAAGGTCAAATAACGGCATCGAGGCATTCAATCTTGGTCCCCAGGATTGGCAACAAACTAGAAATAAGTATTATTATTCTTTATATTATATCCATGGGCCACAGTAACCACTTACCTACCATCAGGTGGCCTGTGAGCTCGTTTGCCAACCAACAACGTAAAAACAATCGGTAAACATGTAAAATTACTAGCCATTGCATTTCAGTTTTTTTTTTCAGAAAAACATTTTACGACATCTAATTTTTATTGGAATCTTACTTTCCATTTATAATTTCCGTTTTCTCTGCTGTCGTTACACAGCGTTGACCTTCCTCAATGTCGTGCGACAATAGGCCTTTCACAATTGCAGCTCAAATGCACATCACGAGAACTCTATCATAACCACATAAAATCTAAATTACCTTGACCTAACAGCAATGTGAAACCTATCTGGAATCTATATTCGTATCGTTTATAAATGCGCTCGGAATTTTCAAAATTCAACCTAATTTCACGTACAATAAAATACAAAGGGACCGTAATTGAATAATTGCTGATCTTGATTAGCATCGTAGACATTTTAATTCTGTGATTCGATCCTGCATCTTGTTTTTCGGTTGTCACTTTTCAGGGGCAATTTAGAGCATATATCTGATCTAATAAAGATTGTGACTTTGAATTTCGGATAATGTGACTACATATGACGTTCAATAGCAAAAGGAACCTTATGCCACAAGGTCCCTCCTTTGCACAGTCATGCAAGATTAGTAAAAAATAAAACTTTTTTGGTAGTCTAGAAGTAGTCAAACCTGCGCGAAAGATGGTGGGTTATACGATAACTCTCAAAAACAGCTTGTAAACATGAGACGGCGGTAGGATGGATCTATAATCCTTCAGTAAGGTTAAGGTTTTATGTAAGCCATCTTGTAAAACATCTGCCTGAACTGTTTAAAACAATTTGCGATTTGATTTGTATTAAGACGTTTTGTGTATGACTTAAATTTGATATTTTTTTGCGTAATGAAACTCCCATCACATGCAAGCAGTACCCAATCCCGGGATAAACTGCGGCAATCCCGATATTAATCCCGGGATTACGATAGTCCCGGGATTTGGAAACCCTACGTCCGGCGTCAATATTGTTGATGGCAATTATGTTTCAGTTTTACAACAAACAATGAATTAATGTTTAATTAGCACATAATACTATTAAAATTACATTTTCTTATACAAAGCTATTTCATATAATAGGTAATGGGTTAGAACTCAGAGGTGCGAGCCGGGTTTGATTGAACCCTGGACCCTCTGCATGAGAGGCGGGAAACGGTCAAACCACTAGGCTACCACGGTAACATAAATACGATTCAGAGACATTTGCATTGACTATTGGCATTTTAGGTAGTCAACCAACTTACTGATAAAAACCGGCCAAGTGCGTGTCGGGCCACGCGCAAATTATAGGGTTCGGAAGTTGAGGATGCCCACAGTACCTTTCTAAGACTTATTAGCATCTAGCTAGCCTGTGATATGAGGTGCCCTGCCCGCCGCTCGAGAAAAATCATCATTATAAGTTGGTCGACTATTACTCGTAAGTTTGTACAGCCTACTTAGCTCTGATAGTTTTCCTTTCAACTACGTTATATATGCCACAACCGTGATTTTTTTCAGCTATCCAAATACCACCATTTAGCTCGCAGGGGGGGGGGGACACGTGACTCTAACAAAAAATAGCACTTTAATATTTCACAAACGCATCACTTAATTAAAAAATGGTTTTAACAAACCAACAATATTTTTTTAAGATCTATTCAACGATATGCCGCACCATGGGGTACGCAAGAAAAAAAAATTACATCCCCACTTTACGAGTAGGGGAGGTACCCTATAAAAAAATATATTTCAAAATTTTATTCTACCACTTTGTCAGCGTAACCAATATGCATATTCATGCCAAATTACAGCTCTCTAGACCTAAGCATCTCCGAGCAATAGTGCGGACAGACGGACGGACGGACGGACGGACGGACGGACGGACGGACGGACGGACGGACGGACGGACGGACGGACATGGCGAAACTATAAGGGTTCCTTGTGGACTTCGGAACCCTAAAAAGGGGCTTATCTTTTTAGCTTCAAATATTCCAGTGTGTGGCTTGCATTTTGGCGGTAAATAGGAGGCTAGCGTAAGCGCTGTTAAAACAAAAGTAATTGTAGCTGATAATGAAGACAGAAGCTCTGAATCGTGGTTTTCAAAACCAAAAATATAATGACTCATTCTATACTTTGCATAATATTTTTATTACTTTATAAACTAGTATGAGAGTAAAAAAATATTTTAACATCCAAAGAACGCAATAATAAATTATCATACGAGTATGATGTTATACTTTTTTTGTTTATTCAATAATTCATGACTCGTGGGACGCGATCATAATTGTACACATTGTTTATTTATAACAGAATATTTTAATTAATTATAATAATTTATAATTCTTCTTCTTCTTCTTATAGTGCCTCTCCACTACTGAAGGTCGGCTGTCAGCTCCGCATATCTATTTTTATCCGTTGCCAGTCGAAATAGGTGTTCCACGCTGGCAATGCCGGTCCATTCTCTAATGTTACGGAGCCACGATTTCTTTCTTCTACCGACGCGCCTTTTCCCCTCGATCTTGCCCATCATGATGAGTTGGAGAAGGTAGTATCGGTCATGCCTGAGCACATGTCCGAGGTATGCCACTTTCCTTCTCTTGATGGTTGTCATAAGCTCTCGAGACTTGCTGACACGCCGTAGGATTTCATCATTCGTTACTCTCTGGACCCAGCTTACACTTAACATGCGACGGTAAAACCACATTTCCAAGGCCTCTAGTCTTTTGCGCGTGTCTTCTTTAACGGTCCACGCCTCGCATCCATAGAAGACTATAGGCCAGATGTAACATTGGAGTATTCTCACGCGTAGTTTTATGTCAAGTTGTTTATTACAAAGAGTTTTTTTCATGCGACCAAAAGTAACACGGGCAACTTCTATACGGGACTTAATTTCCATATCAGAGTCCCAATTTTCATGTAACCATGTTCCTAGGTACCTGTACTTATTAACTCTTTGTAGTGCTGTTCCCTCGATTTGGACTGTAGAATTTGGGTATTGGTTGCGAGATACCACCATAAACTTCGTCTTTGCCAAGTTCATCGTAAGCCCGGAATTTTGACTACACTTATAAACGGAGTCAACGATCATTTGCAAATCTTCCAGCGACGAAGCAACGAGAGCGGTGTCATCGGCATATCTCAGGTTGTTAATAACCTGTCCGTTGATCACGACACCCCAGTCTCGGTTCTCTAATGCTTCGGACATGATGGCCTCAGAGTAGTACAGGTTAAACAAAAGTGGAGATAATATACAACCTTGTCTCACACCCCGACATATTGCGGTTTCCTCGGTTTCCTCGTCGTCAACCCTAATTGTGGCGGTCTGATTCCAGTAAAGATTCTGGATAATACGCAGATCCTTGTCATCCAGCCCAATATCCTGTAAACGTCTTATTAGTACCTCGTGTCGGACACGGTCGAAGGCTTTTTCGTAATCTATGAAGCATATAAATACGTCTGTTTGCATGTCTATGCATTTCTGGACAAGGACGTTGATAGCAAAAAGGGCTTCCCTGGTACCAACTCCCGACCTGAAGCCAAATTGGTTTTCACTCAACTGGTCCTCACATTTAAACCTTATTCTGTCATGTATAAAAGAATGTATAATTGATAGGAATAGCTTTAATACATGACTCATTAGGCTTATAGTTCTAAACTCTGAACATTTTTTGGCTGTAGGTTTCTTTGGCAGAGTAATAAATGTGGACTTCAACCATTCTTTTGGCAATACCCCAGAATTATAGATTTTGTTGAACAGTGTTGTCACAGAATCAATTAGGTGATCTTCAATGAGTTGGAGGATCTCTACATGTACTTCGTCCGGACCTGAAGATTTTCCCGTTTTGGCCCTTTTTAATGCTTGCGCTACTTCTGAGTGAAGTATTTGCGGACCTGTGTTGTCATCTATACAAGCGGGTGTACCTCTAGTATCATCTGCAAACATGTTTTCTACGTAGGTCCTCCATATCCTCTTTTTAGTAATAACATCTGTGACTATTCTTCCATTGTCGCCGACTAAAACATTCTGCCTTGGTTTTTTCACAAAGCCTGCCATCTCCTTTATCTCCTTGTGTAAGTTGAAACTGTCAAATTTTCGGTGTAATTCCTCCATTCTTGTGCATTTTTCCTCATAAAATTGTGATCGTGCTGCACGCATTTCCCTTCTGATTAATTGATCTAATTTATTGTACTCAACCCGGTTATGTTTATGCAAACGACGCTCTTCCATTAATCCCAAGATGTGTTTTGTCATCCAAATCTCCTTCATTTCAGGCTGCCTCTTCCCCAGAATATCTTTGTTTATGTCGGCGACAGTTTTGTTGAGGTCATAAACCGTCTCATCTACAGATGTTTCGTTTAAATTGTTCTCGGCCCAGTTATTTATGGCATTAGACACTTTTGCTGCAGTTTCTCGATCTTTAAGTTTACGAATGTCTGGTGCGTGACTCTTCTTTTTCTTTTTAATACGCTTAAGTTGACATGAAACCTCTATCACTACCGGGTTATGGTCTGAATTGATATCCGCGCCGGGGTATGTACGAGCTGATGTAACTGAGTTCCTGAACCTCCGGTTAGCTGCGATATAGTCTATCTGATTGCGTACTATATGTTGCGCCGTATGTTGTGGTGATGTCCAAGTATACAAGCGTCTTGGATGTTGCTTAAACAAGGTGTTAGTTATGATTAACTCGTTTTCTTGACAAAAATCTATGAACATTTCTCCACGAGTGTTTCTGTTCCCCAGACCATATGCACCCGTTACTCCTATTACCTCTCCTTCTCCCACCTTAGCATTTAGGTCACCCATAACGATGTTAATGTCATGTTTTTTAGTATATTGCAAAAGTATCTCTATTTCCTTATACAACTGTTCAATTTCTTCTTGGGGTTTATCTGCCGTTGGGGCGTAAACTTGTATAATGTTTATATTTCTCGGCTTTCCCTCTAAACATAATAGCATGCTTCTATTAGATTGTGGTATGAAATTTGTGACCGCTGTAGCTGTCTTTGCGGACAACAATACCCCAACACCGTAGGCTTCTTTGTCACTGTCCTCATTGCCCGAATAATAGAGGACGCTGCCTTCTGCTGTTACGTACCGATCTTTACCCGCCCATTTAGTGTCGCTGATACCCAAAATTCCGATGTTTAAGCGCTCCATTTCTTGTATGACATTTGAGAGTTTACCGTGCTGTTTCATGCTCCTTACATTCCACGTTCCGATTTTAAAAGTTTTTTTTCTTGTGTTTCCCTCCAGAGATTCTTAGCACCCCTGTCCCATCTAAGGGACGCTGGAGACTCGGGGCCGCGGCTATCTTTGTACTCTCCATCGATAAAGGTCAGAGCTGACCAACTAGGGAATAATATTATGACAGTGGTTTCCCGTTGCCTTCTGCCATACAGATCTTTTTTTTTTTTTTTTATAATTTATAATTGACTCTCGTTTAATCGGTCAGAAACAATCGAGAATTGATGTTGAAGGTGTGACCAACATGTTGTGATATTTATTTAATTACCTTTATAAGAGTGGACAAATTTGAGTGGAGAGCCTTGGGGGAGGAATATGTCAAGCAGTGGACGTCGTACGGCTAAAATGATGATATGAGTACCTATACATAAAGCATAAAAGTTTCCTAGTGGTTCGCATGCAGAGGGTCAGGGATTCGCATCCGGCAGAAAATTACGAGCATCATCATCATTTCAGCCGTTTCCACAACCTGCACATGGTCGTCGCTCCATTTTGTTGGAGGCCTACCGACACAGATCGTCTCCCGGTTCGCGGACGCCACCAATCACCAGCATAGAAGCATTTAATCTTGATCCTCCGATTGACAACTCACTCGAAATGTTGTGTGAAATGTATGTGTGATCATTTGAAAAAACAATGCCATGAAAAATGTACATCATGCCAAGGCTAAGTTCATCATCATCATCATTTCAGCCAAAAGACGTCCACTGCTGGACAAAGGCCTCCCCCAAGGCTCGCCACTCAGACCGGTCCTGTGCTACTTACTTCCACCGGTTTCCCGCGACCTTCACGAGGTCGTCGCTCCATCTTGTTGGAGGCCTACCGGCAGCTCGTCTCCCGGTTCGCGGACGCCACTCGAGAACTTTCCGGCCCCATCGGCCATCAGTCCTGCGAGCAATGTGCCCCGCCCACTGCCACTTAAGGCTCGCAATTCTTCGGGCTATGTCGGTGACCCTAGTTCTACTGCGGATATCCTCATATCTGATTCTATCACGCAGAGAAACCCCGAGCATAGCCCTCTCCATTGCCCTCTGAGTGAAGGCTAAGTTAGTAACTACCTAAAAATTGCATTCGCAAAAACGTCTCGACTATCAGTTAGGGGTCAAGCTGTTAACTTCGGGTTAACCGCTTAACTGAGATTTATTTGTATGAATTTGACGTGGGTTAAGAGGCTAACCCGAGGTTAGCGGCTTGGTTCAGGTGGGCCTATGTCAAAAATTTCAAAGTTACCTCCTACACGAGACCTCGCCTCAAACAACGAACCCACAAATCAAGAGAAATCTAAAACCGTAAAACGTCATGTTGATTCGTTTTCTTGACCTACGAACGCATATTAATGAATGAAAAACGTAAAAATCGTATATTAGTTGCGTTTACGCTTAAACTGGTACTATTGTTGGTAGCGATAAATCAGATTACGCAAACCATAGACCAAGATGAGTGAGTCGGCGACAGTAATTGGGACGATCACGAGCTGAGAATAAAAGTACTTTGAGGTCGTGTGTCGTAAAATTTGTCCTAGGACTTAAGAAAGAAGCTTTTGGCCTTTATCATTTGTTTTTTAAGATTCGCCTTTTTCTCCATACATACATAGTTACGTTTTCTTTCGCATTATCCGAATTCGTCTCAATCTGGGATTGCTAAACTATTTTCTTCCATATATGTTCAATCTTTTTTCTTATCTTATTTTCTCTGATATATTCCTTGTTTAGAGAGGTAATGTATGGTTAAGTATACTTCCTGTATTTCTTTTCATTTTATACGCGTCAAAGCGTTGTTGTATTGAACCTACCAGCTTCTCAATCTCGTATCTCAAAACAAAAGTAAATCGAAGTTTCATTGAATTCTCAAAATTATTGAAATACCTAATCATACTTTACGTATGAAAATGACTCAAAGTCGTCAGATAAGTAACTGATAATTTTTTGCTAATCCATTAACGTACAGAAAAAACAAAAGACCTCCATTGAAAATTTTAAAAAAGCTATCTCGTGTGACCTCAGCCATTGTATGGTAATGCACGGCAAATGTATGAGCGCAGTGCTCCAAATAGATTAGCAACGTGTCACCTGCTAGCATTAATTTGGTGACGAAATGTCAAACGTGTCGTCATTCTTGGAATGTCTTTATTTAATAGAAGTCTGTCGAAAAGGCGCGTCTGAAACTCGAAAAAGCGATCGAGTCGAGGGGACTAACATAAACCAGACTGAACCCAAACATAGAAAACGATTTTTTTTATAAAATTGACTGTATAGGTACTTATATGTCCGGCTTTTTAGGGTTCCGAAGTCCACAAGGAACCCTTATAGTTTCGCCATGTCCGTCCGTCTGTCCGCACTATTGCTCGGAGATGCTTAGTTCTAGAAAGCTGTAATTTGACATGAATATGCATATTAGTTACGCTGACAAAGTGGTACAATAAAATGTTGAAATATATATTTTTTATAGGGTACCTCCCCTACTCGTAAAGTGGGGATGTAATTTTTTTTTCTTGCGTACCCCATGGTGCGGCATATCGTTGAATAGGCCTTGAAAAAATATTGTGGGTTTGTTAAAACCATGTTTTGATTAAGTGATGCGTTTGTGAAATATTAAGCTTTAAAGTGCTATTTTTTGTTAGGGTCACGTGTCCCCCCCCCCCCTGCCAGCTAAATGGTGGTATTTGGAAGGCTGAAAAAAATCACGGTTGTGGCATATATAACGTAGTTGAAAGGAAAACTATCACAGCTAAGTAGGCTGTACAAACTTACGAGTAATAGTCGACCAACTTATGATGATGATTTTTCTCGAGCGGCAGGGGCGTCGGGCGGGCACGTCATTCATACCACAGGCTAGCTAGATGCTAATAAGTCTTAGAAAGGTACTGTGGGCATCGTCAACTTCGGAACCCTATACTTTGCGCGTGGCCCGACACGCACTTGGCCGGTTTTTTTTCTACGAAACAACTGGTCGGATTGCCACAAAACTTCGTGTGTGGTGTGTACCTGGTGCAAACCTGCACGCATCTGCGAAGTAATTCAAAGATGTGTGTGAAGTTCCCAATCCGCACTGGGCCCGCGTGGGGACTATAGCCCAAGCCCTCTCGTGACGAGAGGAGGCCTGTGCCCAGCAGCGGGACGCAAATAGGCTGTAGTAGTAGTAGGCAAAAAGCCGAAGCCGTGGTGGCCTAGTGGTTCGACCTACCGCCCCTCATGCAGAGAGTTGGCGGTTCGATTCCGGCTCGCACCTCTAAGTTTACTTATGTGCGAAATTCAATTTAAATTTACCACTGAGTTTTTCGGTGAAGGAAAACATCGTGAGGAAACCGGCACGCATCTGCGAAGTAATTCAAAGATGTGTGTGAAGTACCCAATCCACACTGGGCTCGCGTGGGGACTAAGTATAGCCCAAACCCTCTCGTGATGAGAGGAGGCCTGTGCCCAGCAGTGGGACGCAAATAGGCTGCAGTAGTAGTAGTAGTAGTAGGCAAAAAGAAGCCCGAAAAAAAAACTTTAATAGTAGGTACCTATTTAAGTTTGATTAGTTCTAAGTTCTATAGACAGAAAGAAAGAGTTTACAAACATATATACCTTATTATATATTTAATTCTGGAACCTTTATTTCACCTCTATGCAATGTGTCTGCTAAAATCAGTTAATTCATCATCATCATTATGATTATGATTAGGTAGTGGAAAATTTGTAACGAAAACGAATAAACAATTGAACGCTCGCAAAAACCCGTTGTTTTGACGACCCGACTTTTTGCTCCATGTTTACGAAAATATCAAGTTGAACTATGATAAAAACAAAGCAAACGACTACCGCATTACAACTTTAATTTTATCACACAACAGTAAAATCACTTCCTATTCCTTAAATGGCAAAAGGGCTTATTTATTACCATCTTGCCTAATCGCGCGGCAAAAAATGAACCAACGACATTTATAAATAGCTGCGAATAATAGCGCCATCTCTACTACACCTGTGTAACTTTACAAAACTTTATGTTCTCGCCAGCCTGTTAACCCTGCGGCCATTTAAAAAAAAAAGCTGTCCTGTAATTAAAACCTTACATTGATTTATATAGTCCTCGAATAAAAATCATTACCTACAACCTTTTCACAGTAGAGAATTACTCTACAAAGTATGGAGCTCGCGATATTCGATTAAGCAGACAAGGGACTTCAATACCTGTATGAAAACGATACGTTCAATAAAAGGTAATTCGAATTTTAAAAATCAGTTGGCGCCCTTGACACCGTTTCGGTGCGTTGTCATGTGTGTGGGTCATGTAAGTAGACTTTATGTTGGCAACATTGAAATTAACTCGCTTTTGCAGTGTGAGAATGAAAGACAATGGAGCTCCATTGACACAACATCAATGACACAACCGAGGAAGCTTCCTCGGTTGTGTCATTGATGTTGATGGAAAACGAACTGGCCACTTGAGTTTTTTTTTTTTTCAGCTAGTGTAAAAAATAAAAATCTATCCTTTCACGGGTCTTTTCAGATATACTAATATCAAGTGATTTATTTTTGGCATTTCAGGAATATTTTGTTGGTGTCACATATTCTGTTTTTCTGTTTTTATGTTTTCTAAGAATGTCGTTTGTATGTCTACTCGTATGTCTGCTTAGGTACCTACTGAATAAACTTTTTTTTGTCTTTATATTATTTTCTTTTTTATGAGTACGTATTTTAGATATCTCCCTTTTTGCATTTTATTTCAATCTTAAAAAGCTATTCGTATAACGAATTCACCGGTCTCACCTCACCATTAAGGACTAAAGCTCGTTTAAAATATTAAACGAGCTATTTACATATATTTATTTACTAACTTGAACCAACGATATCAGAAATGGATCTAACGATTTTGATGAAATTTGCAAAATAGAGGTTTGCGGGTGGTGCTAAATAGCCATCTAGTTTGATGTGAAAGGTCTTTAAAATCACAACGACACATTGCGGGTATAAGTCTGAAAAGTGGAATGTTACATTTTCACACGAATCGGGAGACCCGGCCGTAACGTCTTACTTACTTGCAAAACCATCTAGACACGCGGGAGCGTGTCAAGCCAAGTTCAAGAAACAGAACTGGCGAGCCGCACCGTGTGTAATAACACGAACCATTTGGAGCCACTTTTGACCCCCTCATAAATCAAAAACTATTTTACATAAACGTAACAAATTTGCCTCATATATTGAGACTTGCGAGATACATATGTGTTCTAAATTTCATAAGCTTATCTCAAACGGTTATTTAGATATTAATGTCCAAAATTCCTCATTTTTATCATTGACTGACCTATACACCAAAACTCTAACCCAGTTCCAGATGACCTAGAGAGTTAAAATTTGGTATGCAGATAGGTAATTAGATGAATACAAAGGAATAAATAAAAAACTGGCAATTTTTAAATAATTAGATTCTATTATGAACGCTTAACATAAATACCTAATATTACTTAGGGTACCTACGTTAATTAACTGGGATTAATTATTATTTTTATATTTAGCGCACATCAATAGTGTAAAATCATTACCTACTCATAAATAATGATAAAATAATAGGCATTTAGATTTTCGGTATATACACGACGCGCGCGCGCCGAGTGACGCCGGAGCGGCGCGGGCGGGGTGGGTGGGGCGCTGTGACAACCGAATCGAACCGTTGACGCGAATGTGACCGAGTGTGCCGTCCGGTTGTCTCTCGATATCTGACCTATAAGGTTGCGATTTATGCTGCGAAATTTTTCTTAAGGAAAACTTATAATTTGTAGTAATATTATTATTACAATCCTATAATAAAAAGACCCACGGCGTTACGAGGATATGTACTTACCTACAAAAAGTAATGATATCCCACCAAAAACATAAATGTAAAAAAGGAAAGCCAAGTTCAATACAAAAATTATTCTCTGCTGTGGGCTTCGCCGCAAAAAGAATGGAGATCTGAGATTGAGTGCCAAGTTCTATGCAAAATCCAAATATGTAGTCTAAGGGCTGACTTGGCTGGTTTTCCCATACGAATTATATAGCCTTCGCATGTTCTTAACCTGTTACCTTTCGGTTCTTATTTTATTATTCCGAAAATTTGGCTTGCTGGTAGAAACTACCCATCGAACATAAGGCTCTTCCATGATTGTGTAAAAGTAGGTACTTAATAATAATTCGTATGGGAAAACCAGCCAAGTCAGCCCTTAGACTACATATTTGGATTTTGCATAGAACTTGGCACTCAATCTCAGATCTCCATTCTTTTTGCGGCGAAGCCCACAGCAGAGAATAATTTTTGTATTGAACTTGGCTTTCCTTCTTTACATTTATGTTTTTGGTGGGATTAGTCTTACAAACATGATTTTAGTGTCATTATTAACCTCATATATCGTTGCGCACTCGTCTACTGAAATCTAAATAAATAAAACTCAAAGGTGACTGACTGACTGACTGACTGACTGATATAGTTATCTATCAACGCACAGCCCAAACCACTGGACGGATCGGGCTGAAATTTGGCATGCAGGTAGATGTTATGACGTAGGCATCCGCTAAGAAAGGATTTTGCAAAATTCCCACGTGAACGGGAAAAAAGGGATTTTTATATTTTAATGTTTAGGCGCGTACGAAGTTGCGAGGAAAAGCTAGTGCTACATATGGCCTATACGGATGTGAGGCCTGGACTATAAAGGAGCAATTCTGGAAACGTAACGTTCGAGATGTGGGCCTATAGGCACATGTTGTCTATTAGCTGGACGCAACGAGTCACTGACGTGGAAGTCGTTCGAGGAGCTGGCCGGAAGCAACTACTTATGCAGACCATCAAAAGACGGAAAGTTGCCTATCTGGGTCATATACTTAGGCAGTCCAGATATGAGATCCTGCAGCTTATAATGATGGGCAAAGTTGCCGGCGAAAGATCAGTCGGATGTAGGAAGCAGTCGTGGTTGCGCAACATACGCGAGTGGACTGGGATCACGAATGCCGCAGGACTTTTCACTCACGCTAAGGATCGGGCGAAGTATGCAGAGCTGACTGCCAACCTTCACTAGTTTGAGAGGCACCAGAAGAAGAAGTAGATTTAGCTCATATAGTCAGCTCGAAGTTATGGCCTTAAGTTAGGTAGTATCAAAGGCGGACGGCGTCTCCTCGCGGCTCCTCTCCGCCGGAGGAGGGTGGGGCGTGCGCGGAGGCGCTATGCGCACCTAAATGCTCCACCCTAGAGGACCGGGCGGCGGGGTCGGGGGGCCCCAAAGTCCAACTGAAGTCCACGGAGTTTGAGCGCCCCGTAATTCTCCCGGGGCGCTCACTCGGAGGAGGGCCCTAGTAACGGGCCCGCTGAGAGGGCTGCGGTAGAATGCGTTTTAGTGGGTATTCCGGCCACTCTGGCAGGCGAGTCCCCCCCACCCCCGGGCAGGTGGTATGCGTAAATGCATTTCCCCAGCGTAAAAAAAGGGCGGACGGGATCACGGAAGCCGACGTTTCAAGTTAAAACCAATATGGCTGAGTGCACCGACACAGCCCCACCCATTTTCATCTAACCCAGGTTTTAGTTAGAAGGATGATTTCACAATAATCTCGTAGCCCTGATTCACCCGGTAACTGCAGTAGGTACAGTCAGCTGCATTGATCCAATAACCGGCTTCCTGGCGCGACCGCGTTACTCAACTGTATCTAATCCCATTATACTGCATCAGGAAATACATGTGTGCTGCTTTGTTTACATTTATAATTGAAGTTCCAAGTCCACACAGTAATCAGCCTACCCTATTCCGATGTTCAAAACTAGCTTCCCGCCATGGCATTTTCATATTTGGCCCAAGGCCTGCTTAGTATTTTTAGGCTTCATCATCATTACCATAATTTTAGCCGAAAGACGTCCACTGCTGGACATAGGCTCCCCAAGGCTCACCCCTCCGACCGAGGTCGTCGCTCCATCTTGTTGGGGGCCTACCGACATCTCGTCTCCCGGTTCGCGGACGCCACGCCAGAACTTTCTGGCCTCACCGGTCATCAGTCGTCTGAGCAATGTGCCCCGCCCACTGCCACTTAAGGCACAAATCCAATTAAAATTCACGTGGCACAGTCCAGTTAGGAAGGTTCAACTTAGCTTAGGGTCACTCGTCGAATCCGACTCGGCTGGGCGGCGTTCGGGAAGCTTCGCAGTGTCTCTTTTCGTCCAGATTATCACCACAGATTATATAGTGAAAGGACTGAGTGAGTGAAGGAGTGGAAGTCTTAAAGGATTATATAGGTCTTTAACCAGTGTGCAACCCTGGGGACGGCTGCCAATTTGAAGAAAAAAATGCACTGAAAATAACCAGCAGCTAAATGGCGGATGCAGATTGCAGAGAAAGGGGTACTTGGTTTAGGCTAGCGCGGCCAAGTACCTATATAGCAACAAACTAAAAAAAATAAGTAACTACTTACTGGTTGTGGAAAGCTAAAATTAATGGAACACCGAAAATTTAATTAAAAACAGATTCATCGAAACGGCGAATTAACTGATCAACAACAATCTACACATAGAGCCTTACTTGTGTCACAGGGTGGACGGACACGGCCTATGAAAGCACGATTTCGAACACAAATCGAATGAAGTGTCAATGTTTGCGTGCGAGGACGTCTGTACACTTGTGTGCAACAGTACGCGGCGCGGGCCAATTCACTCTCCATCTCCGGATGAAACAAATGACGGTAAGGGCGAATAGGACGCGAGTTGCGCGCCGGCTAGATTCAGGCGGGTGATTCCGTGGCCATTCTGAATGTAGTACTATTAAATATTTTGCGCTTGTTTGTGGCCCTAGAAGCATGAAGCAATTTATTATATACAAATTATTGTTACAGCAACATGCTGCATTATATTTTAGACTGTAAGTAGATACGATCTAGAATATGGTGTGTTAATAAACCTATTTGAGGTCGACTTCTGAACGCATGTGCTCTATTGCGTGTCACTAACTGGTAATCCTACCTCTACATACATACACATGTGCGTGCTGGAGATACCTGTGTACATAAATTACGAAATCACAATTTAAATAGAGCCAATGTAGTTTAAAGAAAGGGAAAGATTAAACCGGACAATAGAGAGACTCGCTTGGAGATTATTCAAAATACCATGGACTTATAGGTTTGCCGGGGTAATCTATTAATCGAGAAGGGTTAGAGTTAGGGTTTTTATTTGGTATTTTCAGAAATTTCGGGGGTTTAATTATTCTTAAATAACTTTATTTTTTATCATAAAAGTATTAAAAATATATATATTTGATATCCCGAAGTAGGTATAAGAAGTAGGTAAGTACTTCATTTGAAAAACTTTTTTTTATTTTTTCATCCAGTCGGTCCAGTAGTTCCGGAGCAATTTGGCTGTGTGACAGACACACGAGTGATTCTATAAGGGTGCTATTTTTCTTTTTCAGACGCCTAAATATAGGACCTGTGCATGTTATATTATACCGTAGGAGACTGCAAGTAATATGTATAAGTCCAGTCAGAGTAGGGTCAGCATCGCACGCATAGCGGCATTGGCTATAAGTGCGACAACTTTTTCTGCTGCCGCTGCAAGGCGAGCCGCGCCCAACACTTCACTAGGGCGTGACTCATATGGGCACGTATATCGATACTTTGTTGCGAAATCTATAAAATGTCGAGGTTAAAAGAGACCTAGGCTAGCTAGGCTAGGCTTCTTTAACCTGTCAATACGTCCAACTCTTACGATAACAAAAATATGTACGTAGTAGCTTCTGCCCGCGATTCCGCCTGCGTGGAATTCGGTTATCGCGTTCGCACGGGAACTATCCGTTTTTCCGGGATAAAAAGTAGGCTTTGTCCTTTCCGGGGCTCCAACTATCTCCATGCCAAATTTCATCTCAATCGGTCCAGCGGTTGAAGCGTGAAGGGGTAACAGACAGACGGGCAGAGTTACTTTCGCATAAATTAATAATATTAATAATATGGATATACTTTCATATCTCCTTTTTCTTATTCAACTCTATTCGTAGGTTGCCAATTGCCATCTACTTAGAGCTTGAATCTGACTTTTAGGGAGTTGAGAATGTTTTTTTTTTAATAGACATCAAATCCAAAGCAATAAAATATCAAAGTTCCCTCTCTACAACGTGTAACCCACCCAACCCACTGAAAACATACTCAAGCACCCCAATTGATTTTTAAAGCTCTGAATTAGCCTAGTGTTTATAAATATAGGAATTCTTTAAAGAAATATTGCAAAAGATACTCATACGTTCCATTTCTTTCATAAGTGTTGCATTTGGAACTTTAAGACAGGACGCAATAAAAAGGAAAATGAAAAATATACCTACGACCCGCCTTAAATAAAAGGTGATGCAATCGATGTCGATTCTACTCTTGATTCTGAACAAACTGTTTTTAGGTTTTCTGTGGGGTTACAGCACGACACAACTTAGAAGGCGCGCGGTGAAGCACTTAAACCGTTGGCGCAGAGTCTACTTTTGCTTAATCCACGCGCCTTCTAAGTTGTGTAAACCTGTACGTTGTACCTATATTTTGCTGTACCTATTTATGCATTTTGCTGATTTAAAGCAAGAGTAAATTTTAAATTAATGGACAAGAATACGCAGAGCTCGACTCAGATGGCGCTGCAAACGCTTGACCCAAACCAAAACCCAAACACTGCAGCTGTCAATTTTTTCAAGATTTTTTTGTTGACAATTTTAAGTAGTTTTGTTTAAAATTGTTAAATATTGACCGCAATTTTAATTTTGGTTCAGTTATTTGTGATGAAAATGAAAACATCCCAATGCAATTATACCTGCCCCAGATACATACCAAGTCTTACGGAAATACGTGTCGTCCGTTCTCATTGCATCCTGGAACTGCACAGCGCG
Organism: Aethes cnicana; assembly: GCA_963971205.1. NCBI lineage: Eukaryota > Metazoa > Arthropoda > Insecta > Lepidoptera > Tortricidae > Aethes > Aethes cnicana. The sequence continues at coordinate 1,718,634 of OZ020296.1, read as the reverse complement.
GCATTTTATAATAATTTAAGTAATACCAATAACAACAAACATTTCTCTATGTAATTGACAGATGGTTTGGGTCAAGCGATCGCAGCGCCCTAGTGGCCAAATTATGTAGATTTCTTGTCCATTTCATTTCTTTCATCGATATCTTTCCTACTTCAGAGCCCATCACTAGAGCCAATGGCGCAAGTGACACGTGTGTCGCCCTCGCCCACTACAGCCCTTCGCCATATGTAAATGCCTAAATGGTCAACATAACACATAACACTCCTTTATCTCTGTAACCGACTACAAAGTGCTTTGTGCAACACTTTAACTTGACTAGCTTGAGTGGTGTTCGGAAAATCTAACTACCTATGTCAATGTTTTGGAAGGGGTGTTTTTTCTATAGTTTTCTTTAATTTAAATTGTTTACATTCCATATGTCTTATTATAATTCGTTTATTTATTACTATTATTAATTCATTATTTTTAAATAGGTAGTTAGTTTTAATTGTATTTGTTGTTAGTTTTACACTGTTTGATTTAATTGATAGGTAAATCTTTTATTTTCGAGCCCAACTTTTTATTTTAGGTTCATTCATGTACCTACTTTGAATTAAGTTTATAATTTCGTGTAAAATTATAAGTTTAAAGCATTAGAGCTAAATTTTTAAATGTTTTGGTAAATCGATCAGTTTGAAAATAACATCCACCTATCTACAATTTTTTTCCTAATTTTCATTCGTAGTTTTCTGCACTACCTACCTAAAAATGGTACGTAATTATAATTTTCCCATATAGGCGTTTTAAATACTTACTATATAGGCATGTTTTAAATGCACATGAAAATTAAATTAATTTTTAAGTAACCTTTTGCACTGATGAACGATTTTATTTAAAATATGATTGTCTGCCATCAAAGCTTCCAGTTCGTCCATGTCATTTGTATATTATGCAATGGAAGAAATACCTTGGCCCTGTAAAATTTAAATATTAGGACATAATTAAATTATACGACATTATTATGAATGCAGGAACGTACGCAATTGTACGGATAATAGCTAATCTTGAACCTGGCTGGGGTCCAACTGTGCCAGGGTCCCCTCAATGAAACTATTAACTTGCTCTGAGGGGAACGTGGGGGCGTAAGGACGCTAGGGTGGCTATCATGTCACCCATCTTACAGACATCGGCACGGAACTTTATTAGCGGTGGCCTTCGATGCGCAGAAGTCGAAAATAAGATCTCATCGGCAGAGGGGCGCGGGATGCAGGGGGCGCTTTGTCGTGCGCGCACGCTCATTGGCCCTTCAGTCGTAAACATGCGCGGGAATCCCCTCTGCTATCGCTCCCCGCTCAAGATCTGTGCGCGCACAGCCCACCTGATGGTAAGTGGTCACTGCGGCCCATGGACACCGAAATGATCTCCCATTAAGAAACCATAAGATCTCGAATGCGTTGCCTACCCTGAGGCCTAAGATGGAATGCCTCTGTGCCAGAAATTTCACCAGATGCCTTAACCCCCTACCGGAACACACCAGTGCAAACACTGCTATTTGGCGGCAGGTTAGTGTGGAAAGTCGGTGGTACCACCCCGGACCTAGCGCCAGGCATTAGGTTAGTTAGGTTAGTTAGTAAGAATAGTTGCCACTGTCCCCATTTGCCCCCGACCTTGATAGCGCATTATATTCGCAAACATCCGCACTTTATCTAAATACGCGACCGCCTGTGCCCACGCGCAGATATGTTTGCAACTATTTAAGTATGTACTACGTTTGGAATTTTGGATATCATCCAATTAGGGTTCCCTCCACTGGCGCCAATAAGACGTCTTTAAGGTCTAGCAGTGGTATTGCGTTCGGCCATACATTTGGAATGCGGATTACGACCAGAAGTTTCTCAATACGAGTGGCGCGTATAAGATTCAATTTCGTATAAAAAATCTACAGCAGCGGCAGTGCGTTTGGCCATCAGTTTGCGATGCGGATTACGAAAAAGCACCGGTCTTCGTGGGTATAGCAAACTAAGTCCCATTCACAATGACACAGAATATTCAAACTACATACAGAATGGCCACGGAATCACCCGCCTGAATCTAGCTGGCGCGCAACTCGCGCCCAACTCGCCCTTACCGTCATTTGTTTCATCCGGAGATGGAGAGTGAATCACTGGCCCGCGTAGTGGTACACACACATTTACAAGTGTACAGACATTGACACTTCATTCGAATTGTGTTCGAAATCGTGCTTCTATAGGCCGTGTCCGCGTGTGACAATGAGCCCGCAAAAGCTGAAACTTAACGTAACGATGGGGTACTTAGGGAGGAATTTGTTTTTTCACCCCTCCTATTCGAAAAGAAGTGTTTTGTTGCCCGTTTAGAGGGAGCAAAATGCGATTTTGCTCCCTCTTCGCTTTTTTTTATTTTTTTTCATTTCTACCCCGCTAACAGGGAGCAAAATACGTTTTAGCAGTGCGTTCACGGAGCTGCGGAGACTGTAAAAAGTTGCATTCAAAAGTCGCATCTTTTTGGTAATAAGAATTTTATATATCGGCATTTTACATAAATACTTTAATACACATACTAAAAATCCATAAATTCATAAATATATACTTGCTTTTGATAAATTATTTTCTATTTTTTATTTTCAATTTGGCTGAATGGTGCAGGCCAATAACGTAGCATTCCTCGCAAACTCGTCGTGTGATCGAATTAAAAAAAAACTCGAACCCGCGAATTTCGTGAGCTCTCATTTCCTTGCCGTATTATTTTACACTTAAATTGCAAAATAAAACGTTCCTTATGTAGTGTTATGAATTATTTCGTAGAGAATGAATGAAAACAAAAAGTGATTTAGGTGATGCAATGTATTGGGATCAACACCTCAGAGAATTCCAAAGGAATATTATGTAAGTACGTAATATGAATTGCACTGCCCTTTTTCATTTTATCGCAAATGTATTAAAAAACTTTTTGATACATGAGCGAAATTGTCATAAAATTTATTTTTTTCACAATTGTTAAAATTTACCTATTATTATGAACGCAACGCATGCGAGCATGACAGAATATAAATACAATGAAGTAGTTAGAGATTCTTCAATCTGGAAGTAATTTTCGCCTTCTACCTATGAATTTATGATAGGCGCGCGAAACACACGTTCTTTTTAACCTCGTTTGTTTCGAAATGTATTATTATTTTGTTTTACTTAAATTAATGACAATGATGAACGAATGATCTAATGATTTTCTCATAGAGGGGTTAAAAGCAGAGTGTACAACACGGTAGCAAACTTATTTATGCCTTGGGTGACAAAGTTTGAATCCTTCGCTAGCTCAAGATTCCACGCTAGAATCCCTCGCTTACGCTCGGGATTCTATTCTGGAATCTTTCGCGTCGCTCTGGATTCAATCCGTCACCCGCGGTAAAATATACCATTTTGCTCCCTAGTCACACAATCTACTATTTTAAGCCGACTGCACACCGACTTTTGATATACCCAGTATCACTCTCACAATGAAGACGAATCTAAAATCCATGAAGCCGTTTAGGTTACAGAGGGTGTCAAAGAAATGAAATATACACAACGACAACCTTTCGAAAAACATAACCCTCCTTCTGGCGCAGACGGATAATTATAAGTACTACTAACTAGCTTCTGCCCGCGACGTTAGGAATTCGATAATAGCATTCCCGCGGGAACTATGCATTTTTTCGGGATAAAAAGTAGCCTATATGTTGACCGGTGTTATAAACTACCCCCATACCATATTTTGTTGCAATCCGTCCAGTAGTTTTCGAGCTAAATCCATACATGCACACATACAATACATACATACATTCATCTGTATGTATGTATGTGAATAAAAAGACTATTTTTTTTCTAAAAATCGTTATTTTGTGTTCAGTATCGTTTATATAGTCCCCTACACTTGATAGTTTCTATTAATTTTCAAGTTTCAGACGCGACCTCTTCTACAGACTTAGTACGAGTATAGCAATGGGTCTTGGAAACGCAGTTAAATTCACTACTGTTAAATTTATTTGAAAGTGACGTGTAAAAGATTTGGCCTATTTGCTGAATAAATATTTTGAATTGTATTTGATTTTGATTTTGAGAGTATTCATTATGAGAGGTCTGTGCCCACCAATGGGACAGAATAGGCTTGTGCCCTTGGTGGTGCTAATATAACGCCGTTTAAAGGCATGAGCTAAATTAGATATCATTATACTTAGGCTAAGTTTGGTGTGTACCAGTCTATATTTATGCTAATAAGTCGTCTCTCCATCGAACGAAGCCTATCAACGGCTAAGTGCGATCGTAGTTCAAGGCGACGCCTGCTGATGATCACGAATCGATATATTTCATAGACATAAATAATACTTCGTATGGACCCGGCCTAACGTAGATACATGTCATATTTCCCCACTTCATTGGTGTCCAATCCAAAGTTAAACTTGTATCGTGACACTAAAGCTGGGTCACATTTTTCCAACAACGAGACGAGTTTTTAGATACTGAGAAACAGTTTCGAAAAAAGTATTTTTAAAAACGCTTATTGTCACGCACGCTCGGTGACAGAACTTTGGATTGGACACCGTGGAAGTGGGGACATATTACGTGTACGTTAGACCGGGTCTATATTATTTACGTCTACCTATGTTATATGTACATTTGTTTATTTTTAACACGCTTTTATTAGGTCTACCTGTATGTAACTATGTAATGGAATCTAGCAAGTTAAATTTGACCCACTTCCCGATTTCCGATTGAGCTGAAATTTTGCACGAATATGTAAATCCGATGACAATGTAATATTATGATGTCGTGGAGCTGATCTGATGATGGAGCTGGAAGGTGGCCATGGGAACTCCGTAATAAAACTACATAAACCCATCGAATTTGGGCTCGTTTGCTCCGTCTTGAAGGGTAGATGAAGGATTTACAAAGAAAAGTACAGTCAGCAATAAAAGCGTGACCCAAAAATTTAATTTATTTATGTACTGTTGTTTATAAATAGGACTAATGCCAATTTATTAACTTCAACGGCCTATGAGTATGAGCTGTTTTGAGCTTCTTTTTAACCGACTTCAAAAAAGGAGGAGGTTCTCAATTTGTTGAATCTTTTTTTATGTACTTTCACCAAAAATAAATAGTGTGTCCGCCCTGTGGTAGAGATACCGAAATGGTTTTCGAATTACTTACTAAAATGTTGAAACGTTGTCAATTCTAAAGGGAACGTCTTTTTGTCACGGCGGTCAAATTGAAGTTTATACATAAGTAGCTAAATCTTGAATAACTTCACACCTATAAAACGTATGCTCGTAGTCTAGAAACTAGTAGCTTGTTCTATACTTAGGTACTTACTAAAATGAACTGAGTAACACTAATAAAGGAAGTAACTCTGTCTGTCTATCTATCTGTGTTTGAATTAAAAATCTAACTCAAGAATTTATTAAAGTTTTTATTTCTTTTTTAAGATCATAGTTAGGTACTGAACTTGTGTGAGATATTCATAACTCATAACTCATAACATTTATTTTCACAGGCACTACAACATAAAACAAACACAAGAAAAATAAAAAACATAAAATTGGAAAAAAAAACAAAACGATAACAACAAACAATGACAAATTAAACACAGTTAAAACGATATATAGACGTAACATTTTTTTTTCTAGTAACAATAATACTTTACGCTGTAGTGTGATGTGTGTGTGTGATTCAATTTGAATTTACCACTGAGCTTTTCGGTGAAGGAAAACATCGTGAGGAAACTTGCACGCACCTGCGAAGTAATTCAAAGATGTGTGTGAAGTCCCCAATCCGCACTGGGCCCGCGTGGGGACTATAGCCCAAACCCTCTCGTGATGAGAGGAGGCCTGTGCCCAGCAGTGGGCCGCAGATAGGCTGTAGTAGTAGTAGTAACAATAATACTTTACGCTGTAGTGTGATGTGAAAAAAGGACGCAGCTCAGCATGTGCTATAGTTAGAGCCACAGCGCTGGTTTTCAGCTGTAACCTCTAGAAAATATTCGAGTATTGGTGGTTAATAATACTTAAGCGTAGAAATACTCAGTGATATTTTTCTTACTGGGCATAAACCAATAATAAGTAATAACATATGGACGAACAGTGCCTATCAGAATATGTCAAAATATATGGAGCAAACTGACATTAGAAAATACGTTCCAATATGATAATAACGCCTCTTTATAACGAAGGCCAAACGGGTGCCCGAGCTGTTCGGCCACCCGTTTTGACGGGGCCATTTTTCTCCGGCTGATTGTGAATCCTTACTTATAATAGATCAATGTTACTTGGGTCATGCATATAAATAAATCTCTCGATCGATTTAGATGAAATTTTATACGAATGTTTTTTCATAACTCGAGCAGGACATCCCAGAAACCATCCCTTAAAGGGGTGAAAACGGGGTTGGAAGTTTTGTATGAAATGCCACGCGGACCAAGTCGCGGAGTACAGCTAGTATACTTAGTTACATGTAGGTTTATAGGCGTGTGTAGGGTCAGCACACACGGATCTCGCACGCAACTGCCGCGCCCTGGTGTCGACACACATTCTATGTAGCGTCGGCAACGGAATGCTAAACTAATGATCTATTTTTTACTAAAGGAAATTAGTTTTATTAAAAACTAGCCCGGGACTTCGTCCGCGTGGAATTCGGTTATGTTCCCGCGGGAATTGAGCGTTAAACTATAACAAATTATATACGAAAACCTTCCTCTTAAAACACTCTATCTATTAAAAAAAACCGCATCAAAATCCGTTGCGTAGTTTTAAAGATTTAAGCATACATAGGGATATAGGGACAGAGAAAGCGACTTTGTTTTATACTATGTAGTGATAAAATAGTTTAGTTCTTTGTAGATCCCTAAAGTAAGTGGGTATTTATATTAGATTTTATCAAATAGGTACCTATTTGTGAATTTGGTCTATACTATGCAAACTTAAAAAGCTATTGAAAAATCCGCGGCTGTGTGTTACAATCTCCATTCACACCATAGACATAAATAATACTTCGTATGGACCCAGCCTAACGTAGATACATGTCATGTTTCCCCACTTCATTGGTGTCCAATCCAAAGTTAAACTTATATCGTGACACTAAAGCTGGGTCACATTTTTTCAACAACGAGACGAGTTTTTAGATACTGAGAAACAGTTTCGAAAAAAGTTTTTTTAAAACGCTTATTGTCACGCACGCTCGGTGACAGAACTTTGGATTGGACACCGTGGAAGTGGGGACATATTACGTGTACGTTAGACCGGGTCTATATTATTTACGTCTATGATTCACACTAATACCTATTATAATTATGCGAAAGTAACTTTGTCTATCTGTCTGTCTGTTACCTCTTCACATTTAAGCCGTTGGACCGATTTAGACGAAATTTGGTAGCGATAGTTGGATTTAGTATTTGGAACTTTTGGATTTAGATATTCCACGCGGTAAAAGTCACGGGGAGAAGCTAGTTGTCTGCTTACATGGCGTGAGCGTCTTGAAATCAAGTTCAATCCGAACCTAAAGTTTCATTCGTATGTGTTCGTCTGTTATGCTGTCCGTCCGTATTGCTAAACTCGCCCGATTGATACCTCCGATAGATAGCGACATGTGAGCTGCCGGTCGCTGACCGGGCCTTGGGACGGAAAAAGTAACAAACATACACTCAAACTCATTAATAGACTGCGTAGAGACGATTTATAGACTATGCGTTTTAAAAGAAAAAGAAAAAGTTCAAATATTTAGTTTGTACAAGAAAGAGGTTTTTCATCTATCTTCAAACCTATTTAATTATTCTCGTAGGTACTTATACCTAAATAAAAGGTTGAAAATTCTTCTAATACATACGAAATTAGAATTTATTCCACGAAAAGAGTTCTCTGAAAATCCATATTAATATTATAAATGCGAAAGTAACTCTGTTTGTCTGTCTGTCTGTCTGTCTGTCTGTCTGTTACCTTCAATCGCTGGACCGATTGAGATTAAATTTGGCACGGAGATAGTTGGGGTCCCGAGAAAGGACATAGGGCTACTTTTTATCCCGGAAAAACGCATAGTTCCCGCGGGAACGCGATAACCGAATTCCACACGGGCGAAGTCGCGGGCAGAAGCTAGTCATCAATAAAAAATAGCATATGGTAGAAGCTACCGTGAAATTACCCGCAGTAGGGGCAAGTTAGTTATAGTTATCCCACAAGCCTATATTAGGTATCCTTTCATCAAACTTCAGTAAACATAGACGAATTTTCACATTAAAATATTATTGGGTGTACAGCATAGCAACAGAATGGAATAACTTGAAAATCTCCATGCATTACTTGAGTTATACCTTTCATATGTATATTTTTAATGAAATTGACCCCCGTTGCCTTGGTTAATGGGGCCATATACGCATTTCCATTCTACTAATATTACTACCTACTACTACAGCCTATTTGCGTCCCACTGCTGGGCACAGGCCTCCTCTCATCACGAGAGGGTTTGGGCTATAGTCCCCACGCGGGCCCAGTGCGGATTAGGGACTTCACACACAACTTAGAATTACTTCGCAGATGCGTGTGACGCTGCGGCGTCGTAAAATGAAGACAAATTCAATGTACAAACCTATATTAAAAATAATAATAAAATAAATAAGAGAGAAAGTAATAAGAAAGACCGACTGCGAGTTTCTTTCTGGGCGGTTCTTCTCGCAGGTAGTCTGGTCATAGTTAAATATCCAAAGCTTCTAGATTTGCCGAGCCCGTCCCTTACGTTTGCAATCTGCCTACTTATTTACAATGCATTTCGGATCGTGCCATTGACAACTGTCAAAGAAGTGTCATATAAAGGATGACATATAGATTGTCAGGGAACTTGGTCGAGATCGCGCCAAAAAGTGTTATTGCTAAAGTTTAATTACAAAGCCTTATGAACAATGACAATATACACAATTTGCAAGCGTTACAGTGGTTTTATTTGGAGCTTCACATCAAAAATTACCCGCTGCCCCGACACGTGCATGTTTCCTCACGATGTTTTCCTTCACCGAAAAGCTCAGTGTTAAATTCAAATTAAATGTCGTACATAAGTAAACTTAGTGCGAGCCGGAATCGAACCCTCGACCCTCTGCATGAGAGGCGGTAGTTCGAACCACTAGGCCACCACGGCTTCGCCATTCGCCATAATGATTCAGGGCCGGTTCCTATATCCACGTAACGCCTCGTTTTGCCTACGGACGGTTAAAATTTGACAGATTCTCTATGGAACAAATGTCAAAAATCAACCGTCCGTAGGCAAAACGAGGCGTTTCGTGGATATAGGAACCGGGCCTCAATAGCCATCATAGATTACGTCATAGTTTATCCTAGCTTCTATCGACGTTTTGTCATTTCATGCAATAGTGTCAATGTCACTGTGACGTTTGACGTTTCGGAGACCTCAGTGTTGACAATTTAGCGTGTAATATGGCACGTAATATGCGAAATTGGCAACACTGCACCTCGCAGGACAGCAAGCGCCTCTAGCGGTGGATTCTCTTACCCCCTTATAAGCAAGCGCGGATCCAGGGGGGGGGGGGTCATGGGGGTCATGACCCCCCCCCCCTTGGCAGGACTAGGTCTACTGCTATTATTTATTTTTAACCCTTGACGCAAAAAAAGGGAAATGCGTAAATGGGAGTTGTATGACATGACCTCCCCCCCTGAGTCAAAAGCTGGATCCGCCCTTGCTTATAAGTACACAGTTAGTCCGATAACTGCTATTTGGCGTCAGCGGGTACGATGGTGGTAGCCATGCGGAAGGACCTGCATCATCAGGCTTAGGTACTTACAACTGGCAAGAAAAGATGTATGTAATTACTCTCCGATTTTAATATATTTAAGTGTATATATGCACTAACTAGCTTCTGCCCGCGACTTCGCCCGCGTGGAATTCGGTTATCGTTGGCGTTTTACCGGGATAAAAAGTAGCCCATGTCCTTTCCCGAGACCCCAACTATCTTCATGCCAAATTTCATCCAAATCGGTCCAGCGGTTGAAGCGTGAAGAGGTAACAGACAGACAGAGTTAATTTCGCATTTATAATATTAGTATGGATATGGATACACATCAATACACTTAGAAACCTCATAGAAACTTACCTTGAATACATGTTGTAGGTACTGTACCGACCGTGCGTGTAGGTTATGGGCCTTCTTTTAACCTTAGCGTCACACCTTTTAAGATGCGATCTCCAGTCGTGACTTCGTCTTACATTCTACCATTTAGAACGTTCGCTATTAGATGCGGCAATCAGATTTAATTCGTATTAAAATTACTGTAAAATAGGTAAAATATTAATAAATTATAAAACCCGAATGTCGGAAATCTAAGCTGAATTTATTAAGAAAAATATCACTCTTGCCATTCGGGTAAAAATATGCCTGAAATTTATGGAAACACCAAACGTCAAATTCCATACAAAGGGTCGACTGATGCTCTTCTTGATCGATAAATTTTTGCTCCATTTATGCTGGCTAAACCGTACAAGGTACATTAAAACAATGTATGAAAGAATTGTAGAACTCAAAAAGCTGCGCAGAAAAGTCTTGGACAGCATATGTCTATCTGTTACGGATTCTATTATCCAAGCATTTTCTCTTAGTGAAAAAGTAAAGGGGCCCATGCTCTCCATTTTGACAATTATGATAACAATTTTTACTTTTTCGCAATCCTCTTGCCAAGCTCTTCATTTTGATACCCATCCATACTAATATTACAAATGCGAAAGTAACTCTGTCTGTTACCTCTTCACGCTTCAACCGCTGGAATAATTTGGATGAAATTTGGTATGGAGATAGTTTGAGTCCCGGGAAAGGACATAGGCTACTTTTTATCCCGGAAAAGAGCGTACTTCCCGCGGGAGCGCGATAACCGAATTCCACGCGGGCGAAGTCGCGGGCAGAAGCTAGTATTGTATAATTCAACAAACTTTTCTTTTCGTTTTCAACTTCAGGTGGCTCCACCGTCTAGCCGCCATTTTTTTTCATCTAACAACATTTGGGTTGACGAGACGATTCTAATGATACCCCAATCATGAAAATCGGTTCAGCCTTTTTACCATAACATAGTAATAAAGAAAATTACAAAACATAGATAGATAGATAGATACATAGATAGACAGATAGATACATAGATAGATAAATACGCACGAAAAACATAACCCTCCTTGACATTCGGGTAAAAAGCCATACCATGAATCACGCGAGGTGTTTAGGGCGGGGGGTCAAGCCCAATCTCACCAAATCTCACGATGGGGGAGGGGGGAAATCGCCAAAATCATGATCGAGGTACAGACAGAGTTAATGTTTTTCTCTGTCTGATGCTTCCATACATTTTGCTTGTACGTGACGAATCTTGCGATGCTCGTGATCGTCTATTCATTTACCAGTGACATTCACCTAGTTGAAATCTCACGTATACCTAGTGTTTGATGACATTGGACAGACACACGGACGCGTACTTTGATTGTGTGCCTATAGCTTTTATAAAAGTCTTTAGCAGACCTGACACTGTCATGGAAGCCCGTTAACTACTTAACTGTTAGGTAAGGCCCTTCATGCTCATGTAAGATCATACTTTTCTAAGAAATGTTAAAAGCTAAAAATATGAAAAAAACATATGTTATATTTTATTATATAATCCTTACATTGACAGCTTTCGATACACGTTAGAAACTTCGCTCGATACAATTTAATTCCAAAGTCTAACTCGGACCTTTAATCCAACTTTACTCCAGTTTATTATATCAAACAGAGTAAAACTAAATATAACAGAAAAATTATCCATGGTATATGCATACATTGACAGCTTTATAAATGCCATGTTTTTAGACGGTATTTTTATAGAAATTAAAACGTGTTAAGTATTGACTAAATCGGGCGTTCTGTGCGTACTTAGCGCTTTCTCTTTCACTCGTTGCACGAGTGACAGTGACGGCTGAGCTGGGTATAGGAACCTTAAATTACTGGCCACTACAATATTTGATGTCAAATTGTCAAAATTCTACATAAGGGCCTTATCACATTTGCGATTTGCGAGCGAGTTGAAAGCGTTTTTCAATACAAAACTCGTACGCGGCGAACTCGCGGCGTGTTCGCCTCCATGCAAAACTCGCTCGCGAATCGCAAGTGTGATAAGGCCCTAATGCATCGTTGGAACCATTACAAGATACATATCCAATACTAATATTATAAATGTGAGAGTAACTGTTTGTCTATATATTTCTGTCTGTTACCTCTTGACGCGTTAACCACTGATCCGATTTGGATGGAATTCGGCAAGGAGATAGTTTGAGTCCTCTAAAGAAAAGACATGGGCTACTTTTTATCCCGGAAACATGCATAGTTCCCGTATGAACGTGACAACCGAATTCCACGCGGTCGGAATTGCGGGCAGAATTAAAATATACTTAATGGCTTCCCTAGAAAAGTCATAGATAATATATTAGAGAAATCAAACTTAGTAAAAAATATAATTAAGAAAGCGCTTAGTGCTAAAATGTGAGCTAAAATACCTACTAAAACTACATGTACCTATACTAAAACATTTTATTCTATTCCTACTGATATACTTTTATAATAGACGGGGGTTATGCCCTACACTCCATAGTTTATAAAATCTTAGAATTAAAAGATTATAGCTATGTTTCAGATAAAATGTAAATCTTTTTTTTTTTAATAAACAGTTTAAATTTTTATTTTTTATTTTTTAAATAAGTAAAAAAAAAAACATTAAAAATCGTAAGATGTTTGCCTTACAAAGTATAATTGCCCAAACATCCTGTTAACTCGACATGACCGATCACACCAATATTATTATAATTTTATTCACGCGACATTGAAACACTATTTATCGGTCCAATATATCCATTTTATATGTAAAGTTTATTATTTTGGCAAAATAATCACCGTGGGCGGCACATAGACGTCATACCATACGATTTCTTCCGAATTATAAATCCATACTAATATTATAAATGCGAAAGTAACGCTGTCTGTCTGTTACCTCTGGACCGTTCGAGATGAAGTTTGGTATGGAGATAGTTTGAGTCCCGGGAAAGGACATAGGCTATTTTTTAACCCGGAAAAACGCATAGTTCCCGCGGGAACGCGATAACCGAATTCCACGCGGGCGAAGTCGCGGGCAGAAGCTAGTAACTTATAATGAAATCGAATGTAACGTTATCCGTTAATAGAGATTCAACTTTATAGCACAATTTTAAGTTTTAATTTTGCTTAATGGTTTTGATATCGTAAGTCCTTTTTGAGATATGATTGTAACACCGTTTTTTCACATCACTAGGTTTTCTTTTTTAACTATGGCAACCTCGTCCTCAAAGGCGTATTTTGCCGCTCAAACGTTCCGATTTGCTGGTGTAATTCTTTCAGCCAATATTATAAATAGATTTTTATTTCGTTTCAGTGTTTATCCATCGATTTCAGGATATTGTTAGGATAATATTCCACGCCGTCGTGAGTGTTTTTTTTGGTTCTTCGAGTTATTCAATAAATCGTTTAATCGATCGTCCATGCATTCGGTGCTGTGGAACCGCGCCCTTAGCGATGACGTTTCGATTCGGTTCTTTGATAAAATGGCGTAATATCGCCTACGTATTTAATACGCTATAAAATGCGTTAAATCCACTTGAAATGGTATGTATTCGCATTCAAAATGCTCGCCATGACTGCCTCGCTTTGTGGGAATGTTATTTTCAAAATCCTTTATTTCTTTTCAGCAATTTGCATAGTGGTTAAACTTTCATTGGAATGTGCCTTCCATCCTGAAAACGCTTGGGCTACCGTGTGCTGCTGGGCATCTCCTGCATTCTGGAACGTTGTGCGAAGCCTTCCCCAGCGCCGCCCGTTGTCCCGGCCATCACCTGTGTCGAGAACATGGCATAACCTAACAAAGCGTGCACGTCATCAAGTCACGCGAATAGTCGGAGCCTGTCCCCAGCGTTGGTTCTACCTGGCTAAATAGGACCAGAACCGAGTCCCGAGTGTGCCGACTGCCTCGCTAAATAGTCGTCGCTTCATATCTCTGATATTTTGGTAAGTTTTCGTACCCGCTTTGCCGGTAAGCTTCAATTTGTGAATTCTTTTCTAATCAGTGGAAATTAACTTGTAGACTGTAAGGAAGTGAAGCGCTGCGCCCATCTTCGTCGCAGGCCGCTCTCCATCTTACACCTGATATTGCAAGCCACCGTGAGCAGCCCGTGAGTCTGTAGCGTGAAATGCAGATTCCCGGACCTCTCCGGATGCAGCTATAATAAGAAGACCCACTCTGTGGTGAGCAATCTAACTTCTCCATAGGGTTTATTAAATGAAAAGCAACTACTGTAGATATAAAGACATGTTTATTTGTTACAGGGTCTTTATACACCCCGGACTTTTACTATCTACCCGGAGACAATGTATCTCCCTGGAATCTCGATACTTTGTTGAGTCTTTGTACTGAAGAGCGTGTACCCCTCGTGCTTCGTCTCCTATACGTTAAGCCTAGGGTTATTCATACTGCACACTCACTCCCACACTCACATTTAGTATAAGGTCAAAACTGTGTTATTTTATTTAACCTTTGCCGCTTTTGCCGCATTAAATAACCTGTGAACCTAAAGTTATTTGTGTTTCACTGTACCACCACTGTTTGTGGCCATCTCTTCAAGGCGCCCCTTACTAAATTGAGAAGAGACGGGCCCTCAGGTCTAGATCCCATACGACCCTGTACCCCGCAGCTAGCCGGCCTTTTTTCGGATGTTTCAGTGGCGTACCCAACGTTTGGCCTGAAGTGGTGGTATTGTGAAGCTTTAGTCATACTTATATAATATATCAGCAAATTGTTTAACTTCTAGTGATTTTGAGCTGTGACTACTTGACTATAACTATTTGATATTAACTGCTGTATTTTCTTAGTCAACACTGCGGTGATGTAAAATTTTTATTGTTTAAATTGGTTGTTACGTTGAATGGAATACAATGGAATTTTTCATGACATAAACACTCTCAACATGCTGTACTCACTCACACAGACTTGCTTTGGGCTAGGGGTACTTTTGAGGCTAAGGCCCACATTCTCAGGGTGTAGTAGCTTGAACCCATCGTGTCTGCAGCCTCAAGTAGTCTCCCCGGAGGACATGGCAGCCTGCCATGCTGCGAGCGAAGAAGCAGCAGTCGCCAGCACATGTCACCTGGCACCACCTCGATGTGACAGGTTAGTGGACCACAAACGTGTGTGCTAGCATGTTCATCAGTCTCAAACCATTTCCATCCAGTCTTACTAAATTGTTTCTCTTTTGTCAGGACAATGCAAGTGAATTCTATTATATCCTAAATCCCAAACATGAAGGGTTCTTAATTGTTAATGTTTCCATGTGGTCTGTTCAGTAATTGTCTTTTGATGGATAGCCTCTAGCGTGATCTCCTCAAAGCTTACTTTGAACCTGGGGACTTTATTCCTCCCACTGGTGACATCACTACTTAGTAGTAGTATGTCAAATGTCGACTAGTTCTAGCCTTAACTGCGGCTATTGAACAAGTGACGATGGCATTTACCTTTATTTTTGTTTGGCAAGATGCCTAAATTTCTTAATGGTAAATTTCAAACATTTATGACTGCAATTGTCCGGACTTGCTGAGATAAAACTGTTGGTAGAAGATTCGTCCTGACGCTGGCTCTTTTTTTTATTGGATTGGTTTACTGGTGAAATGTGAATTAAAAATGCTCGGACTGCAGGTGTTTATAGGAAGGAAAATATATGTCCTAGCAGTTGGCTTTCTTAAAGGGTTTGTTTTACAGAAAGAAAGGAATATAATAAGAAAGTAGGATAAGGAAGTAGGTTAAGGCCCAGTAGGCTAGGATTAAAAACGTTCATCCCGGGAGAACGACTGATAGCATAAGTTAAACATAAGTAACTTACATTATAAGTTGGTTAGAGGATAGTTTGTGATGTCCTGTATCGTCCCATTCCTAGGCTAAAATCTCTAGATTTAGTTATTGCCTGGCGATAAAAACAGTACTAGTTTTTATCTTCAAGCAATTTTTGAGGTGTAGACACTCTGTGGTCAGATTTGTGTCTCCCTTTCATACATACAATTCTCACATACCATGACTGGTAATGGTATAATCCCATCCATTATGGTATGCTTAAATAGCCGTGTTGTAAGTCGGCTGTGTGTCACGCCCTTCACTCGTGCGTATCTCCTAAACTTTAGGTTAACTTTTTTCCCTTTATTTGGTTCATTTAACTCATTTATTTATAGGGAATATTATAAAGGTTGCTGTGTGTCACGCCCTTTAATTTCTTCCGTACTATCATTCTGGTGATAAGGTTTTAGTTGAACCACTCGTTCTTCGTGGTCAACAGTTTTGTTTAAGTGTTTGGACAGTAAGCATGAACTGACAAACACAAAATTTACTTAAGGCCATAAAATTTAAAAATAGGGTTCTCATGGTGATGTTTCTTTCTGTTTTCAGTTGTCAACCCCTGCGGGCGTCGACCTTCAACTCTTTTCTTAACTGTTTCACAGTTAGCAATAATTTTATTTCAGAATTGTTCCAATTCTGAAATAAAATTATTTCCCCAACTAAATCTGTACTGTAACACCGTTTTTTCACATCACTAGGTTTTCTTTTTTAACTATGGCAACCTCGTCCTCAAAGGCGTATTTTGCCGCTCAAACGTTCCGATTTGCTGGTGTAATTCTTTCAGCCAATATTATAAATAGATTTTTATTTCGTTTCAGTGTTTATCCATCGATTTCAGGATATTGTTAGGATAATATTCCACGCCGTCGTGAGTGTTTTTTTTGGTTCTTCGAGTTATTCAATAAATCGTTTAATCGATCGTCCATGCATTCGGTGCTGTGGAACCGCGCCCTTAGCGATGACGTTTCGATTCGGTTCTTTGATAAAATGGCGTAATATCGCCTACGTATTTAATACGCTATAAAATGCGTTAAATCCACTTGAAATGGTATGTATTCGCATTCAAAATGCTCGCCATGACTGCCTCGCTTTGTGGGAATGTTATTTTCAAAATCCTTTATTTCTTTTCAGCAATTTGCATAGTGGTTAAACTTTCATTGGAATGTGCCTTCCATCCTGAAAACGCTTGGGCTACCGTGTGCTGCTGGGCATCTCCTGCATTCTGGAACGTTGTGCGAAGCCTTCCCCAGCGCCGCCCGTTGTCCCGGCCATCACCTGTGTCGAGAACATGGCATAACCTAACAAAGCGTGCACGTCATCAAGTCACGCGAATAGTCGGAGCCTGTCCCCAGCGTTGGTTCTACCTGGCTAAATAGGACCAGAACCGAGTCCCGAGTGTGCCGACTGCCTCGCTAAATAGTCGTCGCTTCATATCTCTGATATTTTGGTAAGTTTTCGTACCCGCTTTGCCGGTAAGCTTCAATTTGTGAATTCTTTTCTAATCAGTGGAAATTAACTTGTAGACTGTAAGGAAGTGAAGCGCTGCGCCCATCTTCGTCGCAGGCCGCTCTCCATCTTACACCTGATATTGCAAGCCACCGTGAGCAGCCCGTGAGTCTGTAGCGTGAAATGCAGATTCCCGGACCTCTCCGGATGCAGCTATAATAAGAAGACCCACTCTGTGGTGAGCAATCTAACTTCTCCATAGGGTTTATTAAATGAAAAGCAACTACTGTAGATATAAAGACATGTTTATTTGTTACAGGGTCTTTATACACCCCGGACTTTTACTATCTACCCGGAGACAATGTATCTCCCTGGAATCTCGATACTTTGTTGAGTCTTTGTACTGAAGAGCGTGTACCCCTCGTGCTTCGTCTCCTATACGTTAAGCCTAGGGTTATTCATACTGCACACTCACTCCCACACTCACATTTAGTATAAGGTCAAAACTGTGTTATTTTATTTAACCTTTGCCGCTTTTGCCGCATTAAATAACCTGTGAACCTAAAGTTATTTGTGTTTCACTGTACCACCACTGTTTGTGGCCATCTCTTCAAGGCGCCCCTTACTAAATTGAGAAGAGACGGGCCCTCAGGTCTAGATCCCATACGACCCTGTACCCCGCAGCTAGCCGGCCTTTTTTCGGATGTTTCATGATTAAGCGGTAGGTATGGATCAAGGTTTATAAAAAATAAATACAGGGTGTAGAAGTAAAGCAGAGATAAATGCAAAAGTATATACAGGGTGACAGGCTACATAAAAAACTGTATATAGAGAATTTTGAAAAAATCCTTTGACCTTCCCAGGGAAGGGAAACATCGTGAGGAAACCTGCATCTACTAAGTATTATAAAGATAGCCCAGACCTTCTCGTGGGTCTATGTGTTTTTCCGGTTATTTTCACTTCATAGGTAAAAAATTATCGGTGCCTAAAATATATCCAGATTTTTCTAGGAACATTATTATATAGTAATTACTAGCTTCTGCCCGCGACTTCGCCTGCGTGGAATTCGTTTATAGCTTTCCCGCGGGAACTATGCGTTTTTCTGAGCAAAAAGGTATATGATCTTCTTCGGACTCTGTACCTGTACCGCAAGACCGGAACTATCACCATGCCGATGCCGGTCTTGTACAGTCAGCAGCAGAAGTAGATAAGCTGTCCAGGTGTTCAAAATGACCTACACACGCCCTTAACGTCTTAAGAATAAGGTCGTGTGTAGGTCATTTTGAACACCTGGACAGCTTATCTACTTCTGCTGCTGACTGTACAGACAGACAGAGTTACTTTCGCATTTATAATATTAGTATGGATAAATCACTTGGTAATCGGCGTGTCGAGGATATAGTAGCGACTGCCTGACTCACTAGCTGATATGTCAAGAGAGACTTGCGCACCTTGTGGGGGAGCGACCACGGTTTCGGGGCTTCTGGGACTAGTCTCCTGGAAAAATAAATTTCCAACATGACATACCACCACCACCACCTTACCACAAAGAAGAAGAAGATTTTATTTGCAAAGAATAAGTAGTTACATAATATGTCATTAGGTGCCATAGAGACAATAAGTAGCTTATTCCGTTTGTTCCTAGCGAGTCACACCCCTAACTGTCACACTGTGACTCGTTGGGAAGATTTTTCGTTAAAAAATCCCATCCAGTCACACCTGTTACCAGATGGGACAAATTTCAATACTTTTTCCCAACGAGTCACACCTCAACTGTCACACTGTTACTCGTTGAGAATACTTTTTAAATAAATAATCCTATCCAGTCACACCTGTTACTAGATGGGATAATTTTCAAAACTTTTTCCCAACGAGACACATTCTCAACCGTCGCTGAAATATTTTTGGTAAAAAACAATTCTCAACTAGTCACACTGTTACTCGATAGGACCACATACAACGGTATTCCCAACGAGTCACGCGTACTACTGTCACACTGTTACTTGTTGAAAATACTTTATTGAAAAGAATCCCATCCAGTCACACTCACACCGTTACAGGATAGGACAACTTTCATAATTCGCGTACTAACGCTTCACTTCACTGTACTGCACTGACTTTGTTTTGTTTCTAATGCATCCCCTTTCCGCTCCTTTTTTTGGCCAGTAAACAGGCAGTAAACATTATGTTCTTGCTAATTACCTTCATTGTCCTTTTCACTAAACCGGTCGGTCGCCGGTCGGTCGGTCAGCCACACATTTTATAAAGCGCGTGTATTGACCAAAAAGAGACTCTTTGTGAATGTTCATTAGTACCACATCGTACGCCATATTAGTTGTGCCATTCTGATTCTGTTATTAAAGCCGTTTTAAACCAAAATCGCAGGCTCGTTTTGAAATTCAACCGTTTTTAAATTAGTAGTCTAGTAAAAAGGAGTACCAAAACAGTAAAAGAAATGACAAAACTTGATCTTTTATCTAGATAAAAAAAATAACCTCGAAGGCAAAGACGGGAGCTTCGCTGCGCTCGCTCCCGCCTTAGCCTTCTAACCTAACCTATTAAAGTTAGTTTTGCGTGGGCAAATACGTTCGCTCGCTACGCTCGCTCACATCGACAATAATTAATAAATATTTATTAGACATGCTTTTTTTAATTCGTGGATTGTTTCCGATCAAAATTGGGGCAATTAAAAATATTCGAATAAAATGAATTATTACTTCGAAAATATAAATACTTTCAGTGGTAAAACCTAAGAAACCTCAAAAATATCCGAAGCAAATGATTTTTAAAAACTTTGTTAATTTTTATTTTTAAACGTTACTTAATGTGTCTCGGGGTACAAATTATATTTATAAAATAATTGTCTCATTAAGTACCTACTTACTTATCGAAAATTAGCTACTAACAAGTACATATTCCCGACGAGTCACACAGTTAGAGTGTAACTCGTTGGGAATAAATTATTTAAATGGTCCTTTCTAGTAACAGATGTAACTAGATGGGATCTTATTTCGTTGAGAGAGTAACTCCTTGGGAATGACATTATAAGTAATTCCGTCCCGTCTGGTCACAGTGTGACTAGTTGGGAAATGTTTTTGCACAAAACTATTCTCAACCAGCAACAGTGTGACAGTTGAGGTGTGACTCGCAGGAACTAGTGTTGAAAGTTTTCCCATCTAGTAACAGGTGTGACTAGACGGGATTCTTTTTAAAAAAAGTATTCTCAACGAGTAACAGTGTGTTGAAAGTTGTCCCATCTGGTAACAGGTGTGACTAGTTGGTTTTTTTTTTGAAAAAACTTCCCAACGAGTAACAGTGTGACACTAGGGGGGGGTGACTCGTCGGGAACAAGCCGCTTATTCTGCTATATACCTATGTACTAGCATGCAAATTAATTTAGAGAAAAAAAATATATATAAAGAGTCTTTGACAAAGAAATCTTTTACATTATATGTAATTTTTTTTTTTCAAGAAAAATATGCCAGCACTACAGCCTATTTACGTCCCACTGCTAGACACAAACCTACTCTCATCACGAGGGTTTGGGCTATAAAGTAGTCCCCACGGGTAAATAAGAAAAAGTCCTAAAATTGTCTGTATTTTCAGCAGCAGCAGCACCATGTCGGAAGGCTTCTCGGCTAGCGAGCTGGAGGCGGTGCCGGACCGGAACGCTGACATCATTAAATTCAAATTGGATTTCGCACGTAAGTAAACAAACTCAGAGGTACAAGAAGAATTTGAACCTCCGACCCTCTGAAAGTCTGCATTCGAGGCGGACGTCGAACCGTGGTGGTTTTTGGGGGGTTGGGGGGGGGGGGGGTCATGTATAGGATTTTCAAAATATCCACATGATACAAAATGAGCCGAATTAATTGCGGTTGAGCGTAGTTAGATATTTATTTTAAAATACGAATACAAATTGGGGACTTAGTGGTTTTAAAAATAGAGGCCAGTTTAAGTGTTAAAAGTGTGGTTAACCTACGCTCAGTACACATACGTACTACATGCCGCATATGTGTATGCATGTGTGTGTGTGTGTGTCCGTATGTACCGCAGAAAGCAAGCGAATATCGGTCAAGTGCAACCTCTCTTTGCTTAAAACATATCCGAGGAGAATGAATGGTGCGATATTATGTACGTAGACCTTTTTACTGGCGGACATGCGTGTAGGTACCAACAATATTTACTAATTCAAATAGGTACATGAAATATTATCTCTTCAAGTGGCAGAAGCTAGGTAAGGATTATAAATAACACTCAATATCGTCCCTTATCCCATGGTGACGCCTCTATTGTTACAAATGGCTATAGGCGGCGGTGACCACTAACCACCAGGTGGGCCGTCTGAATGTTTGTCAATATTTTTACATTTATTTAAAAAAATATACCTCCCCGTGGGCAACAGGCGCACCGGCCTTTGTGAATGTTGCATAATACTTGTAGGTATACATATTTATTATTACCACTACTACTATTTAAGTACCTATTTGCGTCCCACTGCTGGGCACAGGCCTGCTCTCATCACAAGAGGGTTTGGGCTATATTTACTGTTAATTAGGACCAAATGGAACTCTCAATACCTACCTAGTGGCATGGTGGTTTGACCTACCGCGACCCCCGACCGTCTGCATGAAAGGCAGCAGGTAGTATTGCGTAGGGTCGGGGGTTCGAATCCGGTTCACCCCCCTGAATTTACTTATGTGCAAAATTCAATTTGAATTTACCACTGAGCTTTTTTGGAGTAATCCAAGGACTACAGCCCAAACCCTCTCGTGATGAGAGGAGGCCTGTGCCCCAGCAGTGGGCCGTAAATAGGCAGTTGTGGAAAAAAACCGGTTTGTTGTATGGGAGATTTTTTATTTTTTTATTTGTTGTTATAGATATAGAGAATACATAATTTGTGAAAATTTCAACTGTCTAACTATCACGATTCATGAGATGAGATACAGCCTGGTGACAGACGGACAGCGGAGTCTTAGTAACACGAGTTAGCTATCTTCAATTTTTTAAAGGAAAATCTCATCTTCCTATTTCTGCTTCTATCTAAAGCGTGAATGAAACATTTCCGTTTGCATTCTCGAATACGCTACAATTCTTACGTGAGGCTGTAAGTATTATCGTTGTTACGTCACAGACCGCGAACCGTTTTGACGGTCAACAACCGCGAGTAGCCACTTTCACTTTCTTCGCAACGCTACATGTGGTGACATCTCTCGCGTTGAACAGTAACTTTTTTAGCGCCATCTGTGGACGAGTAGCTGCATTATTTCAACCGCTTAGAAGCTCATGCGAGTTGACTCGGTTGGCCGACAGAGTTATTCATCAGCATACATAATATTAGTAAAAAAGAAAATTTACTCATGTACAATGAAAAATATATAAATAAGGTTGACACTGTAGCTTAATTATTTTCATGTTAAAATTAAGATAGATTAAACTAAACACATATAGCTTCTTCGTTTATGAAACGTTTGATAGTGTCGCTGTTTCACACAAAATACGTAAGCGACAAAGCCTTCAAGAAAGTATATTCAGCTCTATAGTTTCTTATTTACGATCTACATTGTTAGTAACGCAATACAACATGGAACCAATCATTCATGTAGTTAGGTCATTGAACGCTGTCGTCATATTGTTAAATATGGTCGCTGTTTTCACAGCTCAAACTGCCTAATGATTTGGAGGCGGACTGGAACGCCGTCAGCTCACCGACGCTGCGATTGCCGCGGATTTGCGTAGCCAGGGCAAGAAGTCCCGGGATCTTCCCTGGCTACAAGATCTACGGCATATCGCGGGGTTGGAAAGCTGACGGGGTTGCGACAGTGGTAGGTGCCGGGTCCATCGGCGCGGTCCGAAAGGTCAGAATGGCAAGGACCCGCGTGGACCTCGCGAGAACCTACCACCCCAGCAAGTCGATACCGATTACGGAATCAGCCAATCCACCTCCAAATCATTTTCCGTAACACAAACCTTTGCTCCTCGAAACTATTTTTTGTAACCTTTGCTTGCTGGGGTAAGTAGTTTTTTTTTATAGGGGATATAAGGCGTCGTGAAAAAAGTACTAAAAATAAAAATATTAATTAGTAGGTATCATTTCTGTTAATTGATTTTTACATTTTAAACTTGATAAAATGTAAAAGCTAGCTCAAAAACCTTCAAAAATTCATGTTCAAATCTCAAATTCGATAAGTTCAAAAATCAAATGCGAGCTATTTATAAGTAGGTACATATTATTTTATTATTTGTTATCATTCAGTATTTTCAAACTACTTTTTTCAATTTTCATTCTAAATTATTCAGTTTCATTCCATTGTATTGGAAAAGTTTGAAAAAGTTAAACAGTTATTTTATTATTGAATGTTCACAAAATTCATTCATTTTATTACGTCAATGAAGCTAATCAATAGTTTCAAACTCTTTGATACAGTCAGGATGGCCGAGCGGTCTAAGGCGCTGCGTTCAGGTCGCAGTCCACTTCTGTGGGCGTGGGTTCGAATCCCACTTCTGACAGACTGTTTTGCCTTTTTATGATTAAAAAATACTTGTAGTATTTTTGCAATACGTTATTAATGTTATCAGGTTATCACTACTGTTATCAGCGCTTTTCTCTAATTGAGCGTGAATTTAGTCATTGACCATTTCTTCAGAGTTGCCAGCCTAAAATTTTCCCGTCAAATTATCTATACCTGATACTGCGTTTACATACGCGCGCCCGGGCTCGTAAACGTGCCCGTGAACGTCGTGTTGAACGCCGTTCATGTAAACACAATAAAAGCAGGGTGTTTACACTACCGCGGGCATGCTAGTCAGTGCAAGGATGGCAGACGACGAGGACGTTAATCTCGTGGGGGCTAACCTTACTGCTTTGGGTTTAATTTACTTTTATAGGAAAAAGAAACAAAATGATGACGATGATGTTTTTTTTTCAGTTTCGTCTAAATCCACCCGTATTAATATTATGAATGCGAAATTACAGTTACTTTCGCATTCTGTCTGTCTGTTATCTCTTCACGTGTAAACCTCTGGACCGATTTCAATGAAATTTGATATGGAGATATTTGGTAGGCTTCTTTTTATTTCGGAAAGATACAGTTTTCACGGAAAAGAGATAGTGCGCCCGTAAGTACGTCTTTTCTCCGTTTGAACTCCTTCATGAGTTTGTCGACCTCTCCTAAGCATCTGCAACATTTTTTTAAATTTATGTTGCTTATTTGAGGGGGTCCATATTATTGGTTCTACTTGGTAACACCCCAGGAAATGTAAAATTTTGGTCGTTTGACCATTCCGACAAATTGGCATTGTTAAATTAATTTTATTCGGCAAGTCGTCATCGTCCGTACGCCACAAAGGTGCAAGCGATACTAACGCAACGCGACGCCGAAAAACCGCCAGCCGACCGATCGACGGCGTTCACGTTCACGAGCGCGTTCAAAATCAACCTGTTTACACATCCGTGCCTGTGAACGGGCCCGTGAATGTCGTTTTGAACGCCGTTTATGTAAACGCACCATAAGTACTTTTACGGATTAAGTGCAAATTGAGTTACAGATTTTTTATTCTGTATTGTAACACCTCGTTTACTTTCTTAGACAGACAGAGATTCGACAACAATCATTATCATTGTCAATTTGTCATGATCTCGTAAACGAGATTCATCTACAAAAATGTCATATATAATAGGCATCTCGTCTAATTCCTATAGTGGATAATAGATAATAGCTAGCTAGGTGGATAATAACTAGCAGGTAGTCTGTCTGTTCTGTACCCTATAATTCTAAACTTAGTGGCGTAGCTGTCCTGGACAAAAAATATAGTGGGGGCCCTTTCAGAGCTCGATGGTTGTTTTTTCGTTACTTTAAAACCTTTTCTTTACTTAAGTAAATCGTCATTGCTGGAATTGGAAAACCAACTTCAAAGTACTCGGGGGAGACTCGGGGTCTTTTTCAAATCATTATATGGTCACACTGTTATCAAGTGTCAATGTCACTTTGTTTTTAAAGACTTCTTTTTTCCGATCACAATCAGCCAGTCCAGTACATTTTAGTTATTAGTTTAGTTTAGCTAACAACAATGACGATTATTAAAGTAGCAGACGAGACCGAAGTGATCAGTAAACTGACCGTGTACGTAGAGAAAATATCCAACGATGCAATAAGCAAACGGGGAAAGTTCTATATTGGCTTGTCCGGTAAGTTGTTCAAAATGAACTACATAATTGTTTTATTAAATAAAATAAACTTTGATGTGTGAAAAACAAAACGTGTCATTCACATAAGGGATAAAAAATACATTCAGCATATGGTCTTTACACATACAAAAATAATATAATCTTACATGGGTATAAAACAACCTAAAAATACATGGCTTTTTTGCACCGCCAGCAAAAGTTCTGTTTTGCCCAAAGGTTTAAATGGTAAAGAATGCCTTATGGCATTAAGTTCGCCTTTTTTATTAGTTTTTTACTAAAGTGCAATAAAGTTTAAATAGATAAATAAATAGATAATACATGTAAAAAAAGTTATTACTTAACCATCATCTGTGAAAATATAGGCTATTATTTTAGATCTCAATAGCCAGTTCAAATGCTTTCATTTGCAGGTGGTTCCGTTCTAAAGTTCCTTTGTGAAGGTCTTCCGAAGGTCACCACAGATTGGTCCAAGTGGGTGCTGGCATTCTGCGACGAGCGCATAGTTCCTGAAGATAGCGAAGACTCCACATTTGGGGTTTATAAGAAGCAACTGATACCCAAGACTGCGTTGAAAGAGGAACAGTTTGTTGTTTTGAAACAGGGAGTCTCAGGTAGTTTTAGGGCCTATGTAGATGACGTATTTTATACGCACAGACAATGCGCGTTTCACATCAGTCTCGCCACCTATTTATACATTGGAATAGGTCAGAGAATTCTTATGCACACAGAAACGCACATTTTTCTACACATATAAATTACTAGCGTTTGCCTGCGTGGAATTTGATTATCGCGTTCCTGCGAGAACTATGTGTTTTTCCGGAATCAAAAGTTGCCTATGTCCTTTCCCGGGACTTAAACTATCTCCATTCCAAATTTCATGTAAATCAGTCAAGCGGTTGAAGGAGGTAACAGACAGACAGACAGAGTTACTTTCGCATTTATGATATGGATAATATTATTATGGATGTTGTCAACGTATAATAATATTATTGCAAAGTAAAGCAATCATCATCTCTTATTTTCCATTATTCATCATTTTCATTTCTCTTTTTTATATCAGTTTTTATATAGTGTAGTGTAGCTACTTGTATTTTACCACCTATTTGCAAATATTGTTTTAACCTTACCATAAAAGGAAATTAATAAACTCTAATAAAAACATAAAAAAACATTGCCCATTTTCAGCTGAAGAAGCAGCGAAAGATTACACGGAGAAGCTGAGAAAAGCGTTCAACAGTGAAGACTTCAAGTTTGACCTGCTTCTACTTGGCATGGGCCCGGATGGTCACACCTGCTCCTTGTTCCCCGGTCACCGGTTACTAAACGAAACCAGTTTGAAGGTGGCAGCCATTACAGATTCTCCAAAGCCACCTCCGGAACGGATCACGTTGACTTACCCAGTTATAAATGCTGCAAGGAATTGCATCTTCGCGATAAGTGGGGCTGGAAAGGCTGATATGATAAAGGTAAGGGATTTGATTAAAGGATAGCCAGCCATACTAATATTATAGATGCAAAAGTAACTTTTTCTGTTACCTCTGGACCAATGGGGACTATCGTTTCTTTGCTCACCAGTTGGCGCCACTGTTGACTAAGGTCCAGAGGTATAGCTGTCAAAGGCGACATTATAAGATCGGCACCGAAACAAAGTTTTAAATCTTGAATCTTATTAAGTTTATTAATTATAAATAACTATCGTCATATCGAGTAGCTATGCCGCAATGTTGTGCAGTTCCGTTTTGTTCGGAAAAATTGAATTTTTTTTTCAAAGCGTTCACATCATCGCCAAATAATCCATATTTGCGATAATTTCACGAAGGAGATCACTTATCAACAGGTAAATTAAAGAAATTATCATTTATGTCACGAAGCCCGCCAAAACCAGTGAAAAGTGAATGTTATTGGACCTCACGCGATACTAGCGCCTCTAGTGGCAAATTCACACGCGATAGCCCCCATTGAGATGAAATCTGGGAGATGGGAGTACTGGGAAAGGACATGAAAACAATAGTTTCCACGGGAACGCGATAACCGAATTCCACGCGGACCTAGGTGGTATATATAGCAGGACACAACTTAGAAGGTGCGCCGATTAAGCAATAATAGACAGCTACCTCGGCTTAAGAGCTTAGCCGCGCGCTTTCTAAGTTGTCGTGCTATGCAACATACTTACTGTGAACACTCCATCTGTAAAATGGAAAGCACTTTACAAACATGTGTCTCAAAACCTGAGTACAGCAAAAAGTAGAAAGATAAATGGCACCTCATGTTTATTGCATGTTTGTTTGCTACAGCGTATTCTGAAGGATAAAGAAGACCTACCGTCTGCGAGGGTGAAGCCCGAAGGTTCCTTGTACTGGATCGTGGACGATGCAGCGGCTGCTCACATTTAAAGGCATTCCACAACTAAATAACCCAGGTTATGGCTTTAAGGAATTGTGATCAATAATTATATTTATTAAGGTGCGTAGTAATGTGAAAAAACCCATTGGACACATTTAAAGATATAAAACAAAAAATTGGGCCGAAATATACGTCTCGAAATAATATATTTGAGAATTGATATGTGCTCTTCAAAAGTTGTGGTGCCCGCAAGACAGAAATGACAGTTATTTACGGTTTTTGACCAAAGTAATGATTATTTTACAATATCCACAGCTCAGATTATGAAAAACTGAATATAGTTTAATTTTCTGGACAGCCCGTGTAAAATCATGGTCTAGATATCGAGCAGTAGCGATTTAAAAGGTTGAAAATGACTTGATGTTTTTAGGATTCCGTTTTTAACCCTTATAGGATCACTCGTGTGTCTGGCCGTCCGTCTGTCACAGTCGATTTTCTCCAAAACGAATGGACCCATAGTTGAAATTTATCCTGTAAAACGGTTTGAAAATGACGTCATTGAAAATAACCAAGGGTCGGAACCCTCTCCACGCGAGTTTAACTCGCTTCTTGGCCGTTTTTTTCTAAGGACGGTCTGGACGTATCACAACTTCAGCAGCTCAGATCAGATTAAAGATGACATATCAATATTTCATATATATTTTTCGAGACCGTATATCTCGGGCCAATTTTTAGTTTTAGGCGCGAAACGCGACTAAAATGTGGTATTTCACCTTACTACGCGCCTTAAGGGTACTTGCATTAAAAAAAAACTGGAGAATATATTTAATAATTAATGTTATATTAACAATTAACAAGCGTTTTTGATGTTCTTGTTGAAAGTAATTTTTTGTATTTAAAAAAAGTTGGTGCATATCATTTTAGGCTTTCAATTACCTTCTAGTCCCTTTATCACTTCCATAGTTATCGTCATCATGTCAGCAGTCATTTAATTCAGAAAGTAACTATTATAAATAAAGGTGCTATTCCAAGGGCGGCGATCGATCGCGGCAGCGCGACAATTGGAACCCGCGGAATCGGTTCTGTGCATTCTCATACAACGACAATGGCCGCCACGCCCGCGACCTTTGAAATAGCACCTTAAGGCAGATACTTACAAAGTTTAGAAGCATGTCTAGGAGGCAGGGCAGAGCCCAAATAAAAAAATCTAAATTATCAATCGTTTAAAATCGTTTAAAATTTCAAAAAGTCCACCGGGCAATAAAACGACAGCGAAAGTTCCAATATGTGTATTCCCTCATACTCTCAAATGCCCGCGAGATCATCACAATTGCATTCTTCCACATAAAAAAGACCTCGACTACGGTACAATTATTATTTTAATAGATCGATGACATTTTTCAATATTCAACTATAATATGTAATTACAAAAACTCTGTCAACTAAATACAAAAGGATTCGGCGCGCATAGCGTACCAAACGCTTACATACATATACATATTATAAAGGTAAGATATACATAGCACTACGGTTAATTTTAAACGATATCCCTATGGGCGCCGTCGGCTCGAGGCAATGTACAAGCAGCGCCGTGTAATTTCAAATGAACGTAATATGAACATGGTTTCCGTTTGAAATTCCTTGCGTAGTTTACAATTATCGGTAGACGGGAGTCCGGGGCGGGGCCGCCGGCTATGTACAGGGGCGCAGCGCCCTGCAACGAAAAAACATTCATTTTTAACAAATCGCTCTATAGTGACATCTATACAATAGGGATGACGACTTTTTTTTTCCTTAGTCTATCAGGAGGATTATTGAAAAGTATTGGACACGTATTTTTTCTTTTTTCACGTAATGAAACCTATACGGAGATATATTGAGTTGAAATGTCGCGTGACGTCACGGTTAGGTACCATTTATACCTAACGGTGACGTAGTTAGCCCCCACTCTCCAACTTTAATGCGTTTTAGTCATTCTTTGTTAATTTGATAAAACAAAAAATACTTGTCTAATATTTTTTTATTACCTGACAGACGGACTAATTAGAATTTCGATTTCTTCACCCTGTCGTCATCCCTATTATCACCAATTACTAAACCACTTAGAGGGAGTGTACAAAATGGGTCACGCAGTACAGGTTTACACAATTTAGAAGGCGCGTGGATGAATGCAATAATATACTGGTAAAGTGGTTCGCCGCGCGTCTTAAGAGGCCACAGTTGCGTGCCGGCGAAAAAGGGATAGCGCTATCTACATTCACGCGTAAAAGATGCGACAGTGATAGTGGAGACATAACCTGGAAATTACCGGCGTAAGCATTAATTGTTATTTACAATGAAAGTACGAAACTAATTAAAAAAAGGTTTGGAGAATCCAAAACAAGTTATTCCTTGAGAATTCCACGTACCAAGTAAAAAAATAGACCTATCTTTGAGTAATAAAAGTATCGAGGCAATTGTTTCTAATCGTGTTTTCACGTTCGACCGTTTAAAGTAAATATGTTCAAGTTTCATGTATATGAATAACAACCTCGTAGATGCCACCGATGGTGAGATCTAGATGGCGAAACATTAGCAATTTCGCAACTGTGGCCTCTTAAGGCGCGTAGTAACGTGAAATACCACATTTTAGTCGCGTTTAAAGGCCTAAAACTAAAAATTGGCCCAAGATATAGGTCTCGAAAAAATATATATGAAGAATTGATATGTCCTCTTTAATCTGAACTGCGGAAATTGCGATACGTCCAGGTCGTCCTTGCAAAAAAAACATCAAGTAAGGCATTTTCAACCTTTTAAATCGCTACTGCTCAATATCTAGACCGTCATTTTACACGGGCTGTCCAGAAAATGAAACTTTATTCAGTTTTTCATAATCTGAGCTGTAGATATTGTAAAATAATCATTTCTTTAGTCAAAAACCGTAAATAAATACCATTTCCGTCATAAAAGTTGCGGTGGGTACGTCGTGCGCGGACGATGCTTGTGCACGTACCCACCGCAACTTTTAAAGAGCACATATCAATTCTCAAATGTATTTTTTCGAGATGTATATTTTGGTCTAATTTTTAACCGACTTATAGTAAACGTAAACCGATTTCGATGATTCTTTTTTTGTTTGAAAGGTGGTACTTCCAAGTTGGTCCCATATTAATTTGGTTCAGTTCTGATGATGGGATCCATGAGAAAATGAGGGAATTCCTCGAAATTTGCTAGCACGTAGATGATTTTGGTGTCAATTTCGAGGATTTCAGAGTTACTTATGTACTTCTATAGTAATGTTTGGAAACTGTAGCCGAAAAAAATTTTTAAATAAAAAAATAAAAACCGCCTTCAAACTCCGACAGACTGCGAAGTCGGTGTCAAGTGAACAAAGTGACCCAAAGACATAATCATATTGTGAACTTGACATTGACTTCGCAGTCTGTCGGAGTTTGAAGGCGGTTTTTATTTTTTAATTTAATTTTTTTTTTAGTTTCATGTCTTTAAACGTGCCCAAATTGGGTTTTTCACCTTATTATGCATTCGCTAGATAGTGTTACCTGGCGTTAGTTGGGCGCCCAGTAGGACTGCGAGTAGCTCGGCTTGCTGGGCGCCGGCTTGGCCGCCGCGCGCGCCGCTCCGCTGTCCTGCTAACAAACGACGGCGCATCTTACTGGCGTGTACAGTCGAGTTCATTAATATGAGTACACTTTTGGACCTTATTACAACGTGGTAAGGTGCAAAAGTGTGTATATATTGGCGAACTCGACTGTACATGCGATCGACCTAACACAGGCTGACTTCGCATCGGCAATACAAAGCTGTTGATTCTGGATCAGTTAATGATTATCTTCGTTGTTAAAGCAGGTAGTATTATTAAATATTTTCTGGTAAAAATTTGCTTGAGTCGCCAGTACGCACGGCGTTCTTCGCCATTTCATATACAAACGTAGTTTCGCTGTTGTTCCCAAACGACTAAACAGATATATTCGAAATTTGGTACACATTGTCATCATTATTTTGAGCGTCCAAAACTAGCAAAAAGTCGTGGTAAAATAATACACAGTTAAATTACAGCCAAAAAACAGAATTTTGAAGTATGTATGGGGGACGCTAAAATTCTGTTTTTTATTCAATTTATAAAACAATCAAAGTGTATTTTGGACACTAATATCTCTGCTCCACTATTACTTGGTGCCAATCTGATAAGCAGTTTTCGAAATAAAACGTAACTACGTTTGTATGGAGAAAGGAACGTCCTGGCGACTCTTGATTATCTACATAAATACATTGGAACAAATTAAGAGGGTTTATCCCGAAAGCTGGCAACGTCGCATATAGCTGTCAAATGTTTCGCTGTTTTTATTAATTTCTCAATATTACTGAATTCAAAAATAAGTTATCATTCTATGGTTGAATGACGCGTCTCGTTTTATATTTGTTGGTTAGGCATTCAAATGATAAGATTACATTAAAATGCGATGGAAAGTTTTCAAAAGATAGTACTTCCATAATTCTAAAAATTTCATGTTCTTAGGATATTTTTTGCAATCCATACTTAATGTTTTAATCAACCATAGAGCGATAATTCATATTTTCATTCAGTAATATTCATAAATTAATGAAAATAACGAAAATTTGACAGCTATTTGCGACGTTGCCAGCTTTGGGAGTAAACCCTCTTAAAGCTTTGAGAAAAAAATGCTTTTCATAAAATTAGCAGTACGTAGAGGGGGTTTCGTTTGGGGAAGATGTGTGTCAAACATTGATTTCGTATTGTCAACTCGAAGCCACCCAATATTAGAAACGCATTAAGCCCATCACACACGGAGCGATAATATATATTATAATACCATAATATGCGGAAATTACAGTGTAGCTAAGCACCACACACGGCGAAAGATGCCTTAATCTTAGTTAACATATATTTTGCCATCATGGCCGCTGAGTCCTTCTATATACGGGGGATGTTCTAAAAGTGAAACATTGATAGATTATAAAAGAATATGGGTTTTGTTGATAGTTCCTAGAAGAGGACACTCATGTGTTCTCTTGTTCGAGTCATCTTTACTAACACTTCCATCAGGTGGGTCAGCGTGAGTTATTCACTAATTCCTACCAATACTTTAAATAGTATGATTTATAACTGTAAACTTACAGTAACCTTATTTGAAGATTACAGTACACATTACTTTAATAAATTTCCATCAGGTGAACCGACGAGAGTAATTTACATAGCTCTAACTGAGAATATTAACTAGAATGACTTACAAAGTGACGTCTAAAAAGAACAGCCTCTGTTGGCTGGCCAGATGCCAATATATATATATATATTTATGCCGTAATATATCGTAATATGCCTTTCTATAATATATATTAAGGTATGTTATAGGTCCGTCTGTGGCATCTGTCAAATAGTATGGAAAATATGTCGTAATATGTTTCATATACAGCCTATTTGCGTCCCACTGCTGGGCATAGGCCTCCTCTCATCACGAGAGGGTTTGGGCTATAGTCCCCACGCGGGCCCAGCGCGAATTGGGGACTTTACACACATCTTTGAATTACTTCGCGTGCAGGTTTCCTCACGATGTTTTCCTTCACCGAAAAGCTCAGTGGTAAATTCAAATTGAATTTGAATTGACATTACACACAGAAATATATTTTACTTCAAAACTAAAGGCCGTTCCTATTCTCAGCTCAGCCGTCACTGTCACTCGTGCAACGAGTGAAAGAGAAAGCGCTACGCACAGAACGCCCGATTTAGTTAGTATTTAACGCGTTTTAATTTCTATAAAAATACCGTCTAAAAACATGGCGTTTATAAAGCTGTCAATGTATGCATATAATATGGATAATATTTCCGTTATATTTAGTTTTACATTGTTTGATATAATAAACTGGAGTAAAGTTGGATTAAAGGTCCGAGTTAGAGGTTACTTTGGAATTAAATTGTATCGAGCGAAGTTTCGTGAAACGTGTAACGGAAGCTGTCAATGTAATTTTGTAATTGTAAATTTGAGACCCTGAGAATAACATAGGATACTTCTTATCCCGATATTTCCATGGGAACGGGTTTTCCACGAGTCAAACAAATTTTTCAATACGTACGCGAATTCTAAGTCTACGCGGGACGAAATTCGCGGGCATCGGCTGTTTGTCAATAAAGAGAAAAGAAAGGTCAAGTGATTTTAATTCAATTGGACCTTACACTTTATTGAGTGGCCACGTTTAAGAAAGCTAAGGAAATGCACAGTCCAGACATGGAAAAATGGATTTTTCAATATGGAGGCACAAATCATAAAAATAAGGTCTATATTTTATCTCATAAACCTTTTATGTATACTATTGATCCACCACTAATACTCTCATCAACACATGTGTGCGTGCTGAGACAGCCATCAACTATGCGTTGAGTGTTGGTGGTGCTTTTTAAATGATAATAAAAAAAATGAAGCGTTTTGAAATGTGAAGGCGCGGGACTTTAGATAGAAGATCTCTACTATTGATCGGGGACTATAGGCCAAACCCTCTTGTGATGAGAGCAGGCCTGTGGCCAGCAGTGGGACGCAAATTGGCTGCAGTAGTAGTAGATACTATTGAGAGCGGCCCTCCTGATGATAAGAGATTCACTTCTCTTTGGATGCTAGCATTGACACTTTCCACAAAATATTTATACTACAAACACAAACGTTATTCAATCAACAGGCTAATAAATAAACAAACAGTAAAGCATAATAAATACATATTCTAATAGAATAGATATTAGTACGTAAAAGCATTAATTAGGCGGGTAACACATCAAGTGAGACAACGGGGTGCGTATATGCGAGTGACGAACACATAGACATGTGACTTACCCGCCTATTTTGACTATTCACCCGAACATCCATCTACAAAATGAAAAGCAAACTCTAAATAATACAATTCAAGTTCAAAAATAAACTAACGCATGCAGTTTTCAACGTGTTCGTAAGATAATAACATGCCGTTCAGCAAGCCACTTGCACCGATAATGCACAAAGAAATAATAAATAATACGTAATAATTATGTTATTTTTCTGGTCAGGTTATAATGCGAAGTTTAAGACACAAAGTTTGTTTCCATGATATCATGATTTTCATCATATCAAAATATCGTCAGTACGTTAACAATTTTACCGACAACAACCAACCAACCACCACGAAATCCTATTTACGTCCACAATCCCCACTCGGGGTTTATTTTGATGTGATAACGGCTTATAATTTGATGGACGCCGGTTGCGCCCCGGAAAAAACATGACGCAGTAGTAGCGTTGTAGCGTTACGTGACGTTATCTATATTAATATTATAAATGCGAAAGTAACTCTGTCTCTCTCTCTGTCTGTTACCTCTTCACGCTTCAACCGCTGGACCGATTGAAATGAAATTTGGCATGGATAGAGTTGGGGTCCCGAGAAAGGACATAGGCTACTTTTTATCCCGGAAAAATGCATAGTTCCCGCGGGAACGCGATAACCGAATTCCACGCGGGCGTAGTCGCGGGCAGAAGCTAGTCACGTATAAAATTATCGCCCGTAAATTATTAATTTTACATTTTGATTCAATATTCTTAAATCCCTAGTACCATGCAAAAACATCTCATTCCATTTTGATTATCTCACCGTCACCTTTCGCTCGGAGCAAATGGCTTACCAAACAATTCAAATAACAAAAATCTAAACTTGTCACAACTACGGATATGAATTAATTAAAAATCTGCTATAAATATCTAATTTGAATGTGATTGTGTGTAGTGAAGAGTACCTAACCCGTTGTTTCTGAATGTGTGTTAGGAATAGACATTCTCATGTATATACCAAATTTCCGCTTGTTCTTCGTACATTTACTTGCTTAAGTTTAACATAAGTTTTTTCTTTATTTTATAAGCGAATAAATCGTCGGTCCTCGGGGTTCGTGGCAGATAACAGTGATCCGCTCGCCCGGGCGGAGCTACACACTGAGCCATGGCCCATTTGCGCTGTTGCAACGCACTATGTGCTTGTATTTGTAGATGTTGTTTCTATGTTTCTGTTATTGTTTTAAATCTTAGTTATGCATGTAACATTTATGTAAAACTAGATACATGTGCATTTGTAACAGGCAAATAAACGATTTATCTATCTATCTATCTACATTACCGAGTAATGAACATTATTAGTAATTACAACTTTGCACATTATTAGTAATGTACAAAGAAAATATATTCTTCGTACAAAACCGGGTAATGTAGGAAGAAACTTTCGTTCTTTGTACATTACCCATTAAATTGCCAGTTATGTACAAGGTAGTAAATATTCTTCTACTGGGTTTTATGATAGTTATATATTTTCCTTCGACCAAGGAGTTGTGTTCCTTATTTGCAACCTTGTCCCCAATGTCCCCGAATGTCTAATTCTGCTAGTAGCAGTAGATAGGTTAGGTTCGTTAGTTATCTATATACGCCCGAATGGCAAATTGCCTGGAAACAGGGGCCCCGTCGGCCCAGTGACAAATTAAGATAGTCAAATAAATGAATATATTCTGACATTCGGTTAGACTGACTTCAGGTTTTCGGTCGGTCTTCAGGATTAGTTGTCTGTGGTGTCTGTCGGTCTGTGCATAGCCTGCTAAGTTGCATCGTGTGTTGTGTGTCTCTCTGTCTGTAGGTCGCCTCTTAAGTCGCGTTGTGCTGTGAGTGTCGTGTGTTGTGTGTAAGTCTGTCTGAATGTTACCTGGTGCTGGAGCGCGTGGTGGTGGTGGTGCTGCGGCGCGGGGATGTAGAGGTGTGAGCCGGCGCCGAACGGCGGTGGCGTGCCGCTGTGGAACGCCGCCTTATCGTAGCTCTGCAACATTATACCATGATATAATCATATACTTCGTACAAGGTATGCCACTCCGGTATTGTATAGTAGTAGTTGGGGTGTCGCCCGAACGTTATTCGCACTGCTGTGTGTTGCAAGTGGTGTATTAAAATAATCCCCAACCCCAATGCATCCTGTGCGTGTTTCGTTAAATTATTACGTTCATTCGTTTTTAACTTGGCCCATTTTGTGTGCAAATAATTTATTTTTCACTCCTCCTATTCAGAGCTCGGGGGCGCGCCCGACGCCGCACAGTAAGGACAGTCAGTCCGTGTGATGCCGTGGCCGGCGTGAGTGTGTACTCACATTGACCTTGTTGAGCGCGACGTGCGTCTTGGCGTACATGGCGGAGGCGAGCTCGGGCGGCGCGCCCGACGCTGCCGACTTGCCGCTCGCGTTGTATCCGCCTGGAATTACCGGAAAATCTTTTATTAAGGCGAAAGGTAGGGTTTTTTTATATCAATACATACATGCATAATATCACGCCTTTTTCCCACAGGGGTAGGCAGAGATTTCCTTCCATTTGCTACGACTCTTACATACTTCTCTCGCTTCTTCAACTTTCATCCCGTTCCGCATACATGCTCGTCGGTTTAGAGTACTTTTGACCTGGCCTTTAATCAAATTGTTCTGAATTTGATTCAAGAAAATTCGCCTTTTCTTGGACTCTTATATCAACGGTATAGGCAAACGAGCGCACAGCCCACCTGATGGTAAGTGGTTACTGCGGCCCATGGACACCGAAATCCTATGATCCCCCATTTAAAAAAAGATCTCGAATGCGTTGCCTACCCTGAGGCCTAAGATGGAATCCCTCTGTGCCAGAAATTTCACCGGCGGCAAGGGTAGGGTGAAAATGCAAAGTCGAGTTGATTTTGTGCAAGTTCCTGATGACATTATAGAAAGTGGTGAATAGAAAAGTGCTTATTCTGCACATGCGTGCGAGGACGTCTGTACACTTGTAAATGTGTGTGTACACTACGCGGGCCAACGATCCACTCACCATCTCCGGATGGAGGTGAGGCGAGTTCACGTCGAATAGGGATGACGACAACTTTTTTTCCTTAGTCTCTCAGGAAGATTATTGAAAAGTATTGGACACGTATTTTTTCTTTTTTCACGTAATCAAACTTATACCGAGATATGAGTTGAAATGTTGCGTGACGTCACGGTTAGGTACGATTTATACCTAACGGTGACGTAGTTAGCCCCCACTCTCCAACTTTAATGCGTTTTAACTTAGTCATTCTTAGTTAATTTGATAAAACAAAAAATACGTGTCTAATATTTTTTATTACCTGACTGACGGACTTATTAGAATTTCGATTTCTTCACCCTATAGTCATCCCTATTGCGCGCAAGCTAGATTCAGGCGGGCGATTCCGTGGCATTCTGTATGAAATTCGGCATTTTGTATGAAAAGACGATCCTAACGGTGAAACATTTTATTCCTGATTTTCATTTTATTATTATTTTGTATTCTTTCTGACGATCTCAATGTGAAATTCTCTTATTTTGACATGTAAAATATGCTGTAATTTGATATTGAGAAATAAATGTCTATGTCTATGTAGTACTATTAAATATTGTGCTTTTATTAATTTAAGAAAACTGGATGATTCAACTTGGTCAGAACAATAGTGGTCTGATTGTGGAATACCTACCGAAAAGGCAAAAGCCGTGGTGGCATAGTGGTTCGACCTCCGCCTCGCATGCAGAGGGTCGGGGGTTCGAATTTGGCTCGCACGTCTGAGTTTACTTATGTACGAAATTCAGTTTGAATTTACTACTGAGCTTATCGGTGAAGGAACATCTGTGAGGTGATTCAAGGATGTGAGTGAAGTCCCCAATCCGCACTGGGCCCCTGCCCCTGCCCCTGGGCTGTGGGGACTATATCCCGAACCCTCTCGTGATGAGAGGAGACTTGTGCCCAGCAGTGGGACGTAAATAGACTGTTGTGATGGTGGTGGATATGTACGCTGTGTCTCTAATGTGTGATTGAACTGGTTGTACAGTCGAGTTCATTAATATGTGTACACTTTTGGACCTTATTACAACGTGGTAAGGTGCAAAAGTGTGTATATATTGGCGATCTCGACTGTACAGGTTTATACAACTCAGCAGGAGAGTGGATTTAGCAATAATATACCCTGCGTCAACGGCTTAAGTGCCCGGAAAATGTCATTTGTGTCAAATGTCATGTCTATTGTGAAATTGTAATTGATATTTTGAAAAAAAAAGCTCCCTGCTGGGTTTGTTTGGCCATCTTGTTCTCAGCAATGGCAATGGTTCTAGCAAGCAAGCGCTGGTAGATTCATTTAATGGGGACTATCGTTTCTTTACTCACCAGTAGGCGCCACTGTTGACTAAGGTCCAGAGGTATAGCTGTCAAAGGCGACTTTACAAGATCGGCGCCGATACAAAGTTTTAAATCTTTAATCTCATTAAGTTTATTAATTATAAATAACTATCATCATATCGAGTAGCTATGCCGCAATGTTGTGCAGTTCCGTTTTGTTCAGATTTTTTTTATTTTTTTTAAAGCGTTCACATTGATCGCCAAATAATCCATATTTGCGATAATTTCACGAAGGAGATCACTTCTCAGCAGGTAAACTAAAGAAATTATCATTTATGTCACGAAGCCCACCAAAACCAGTGAAAAGTGAATGTTATTAGACCTCACGCGACACTAGCGCCTCTAGTGGCAAATTCACACGCGATAGCCCCCATTTTCTGATGTGTAAAAGTGCGAATTTGCTGAATAAATGATTCGAGTTTGAATTTGATGTGATCTGAGGAGGCCTGTGCCCGGAAGGGAGACGTAAATAGGCGGTTGTGGTGATGGATGTGTAGTGTGTCCCTACTGTGTGTGTGTGTCGCACCTGGCTTGTACGAGTCCTGGTCGTAGGCGGGCGGCTGCTGCGAGTAGCTGGACACCTTCCCGGCCGCGACCCCACCGGACACTCCGCCCACGCCGCCCACTCCGCCCACGTTGGACCCACCGCCGTACTGGGGAGACGTACATAACGTTACAATTTTTTTACTCATCCTATTCGAAAAGGAGTATTTTGTTACCCGTTTAGAGGGAGCTAAATCGTATTTCTGCCCCGCCAACAAGGAGCAAAATAGTACCATTGGACCAGCACGCAAAAGATTCTAGATTATTTCGTTTTATTCCAACGATGACTCGTGGGCTAGCGAAGGATTCAGCTGTCACCCAAGGTGTAAAAAATTTGACAAGTGTTGATTTTCACGCTTCCTATGAGAACACGAGTGGCAGCAGGGAGCAAAATCGTACTTTTCTCCCTTGGGACCAACATTGAACTTCGTTACCTGTTAGCGGGGAAAAAAAGCACCTAAATCACATTTGCTCCCTCTAAATCGGCAACAAAATAATTTTTTTAGTCATGAGGACGCACAAACATTTTAGGGGCAATATTGAATGTTACTTACTAAGAATCATTGAAGGTACTCACCGGGTAGACGCCATATTGGTAAGTGGTGGGGGGTGCTTGGTAGAAGTACGCGTAGCCTGGAGGTAGTGCCGCCGGTACCTGAACCGAAAAATCATAATAATAATAAAAATAACAACACATTAGTGCATATCCTTTGAGTTGTAGTAGTTCGAAGCCGTGACAGCCTAGTGGTTTGACCTGCCGCCTCTCATGCAGAGGGTCGCGGGTCAAAATTCAATTTGAATTCACCACTGAACTTTGAAACGCGTGTCGGGTGGTGGTAAATTTTCCAGTTTGCTTACCTACTGCACGTTTGTTGTCCGTTGTTGTACATTTTATTGGATTAGTTTGAAGCTTGAGTAAAATATTTAATACAGATACATAGTTATATTGACAGCATTGGTGTGGTCAGTTGATATCGGATTTCCAGCGGAGAAGAGGAGTGAATTGGTTGTCATCCCGTTATGGATTTCCGCAACGGAAGGCCTAATTAAATCTTTTTTTTTAGTGTGTGACAACGCCCTGTGGAGGTGAAATTAGACGGACTCTCTTTCCGATTCGTAATATATCGGCAGGGTCCGTATATTATCAATACTACTGTTTGTTTGTTCCTTCACGTCGCAACGACTGGACTGATTTGGATGAAATTTGGTATGGAGGAAGCCGTGATGGCATAGTGCTTCGACCTACCGCCTCTCATGCAGAGGGTCGGTCCTCCGGCTAGCACCTCTAAGTTAATTTATGTGCGATTTTTAGGTAAAAATGGTTACTTGGTGGTTACGTAACGTTTTACTAGGGGGGAGGGGGGCGTACAGAAAAACGTTACGGTGCGTTACATGGGGGGGGGGGGAATAAAAACTTAAAAAAATGCGTTACGTACAGGGCTTCAAACCGGGTTTTGCCCCCATACAAATAAACCGGTTTTCTTATCGTTCTTTCGTTAACTATTTCACGTTTAATAAGGCTATAAAATAATAATAATACGAAGTAATAACCTAAATACACTATGGAGTTCCACATAAAAAGTATAAAATAATTGGCTATTTCGGGGTTTTTTAAATTAACCGGTTACAAGCCCTGTTTACGTAATACTTGAACGCTCCCTTATACTGGCGTACCTGGCTGACTTGCTGCGGCGAGGCGGCGTCGGTGCGTGTGAACCTCTCTGTGGGGCCGAGGCCAAACGTGCCTTCCCTCGCGCCGCCCACGCCGTACCCGACCTCGTAGTAGCCCGTCTGTCAACAAATAAATCATAAATATCTTGGCTCATTTCACACAAATGAACCTAGCCCCTAACCTAACTAAGCAAAGCTTGTACTGCGGGTGCAAGAAAATGATATAAATACACACTTAACAGCCGTGATTCGAGTACAAACATTCGTGCTCATCACACAAAGTTTGCCACCAGCGGGATTCGAACCCGCGACCGTCGGAACAGTGGGCAGGGTCACTACCAACTGAGCCAAACGTGTCGTCAAAGAATGACATGTATGTGAATCCGCATGAGGGGCATGTTGCCAATTCAGCACATAGTGTGCCATATTACACGCTAAATTGGCAACACTGAGGGCTCTGAAACGTCAATATACCCCGTTCGCGTTAAGAAAATAGTGACTCATCAGTGCAACTGCAGGGTAAGGGCGTATTCATAATGGAGAGAAATTAAACATTTTTTTCAAATCCTTAAATAAGTGTAATAGAAAAATAATAAAATATCAGTGATTTTACACATGTTATAAAATATTCATTATAATTAATAATTAAAAATGTCAATTTAAACTAATATTAGTATTTTTTAATGTCAACTTAAACGCTATATTAGTAGAGTAACACATTTCAACAAATGGTAAAAAAAAAAATACTAAAATAAATAAAAATACAAAATTGTCTTAAAACTAAGTACTTAAATCGCTAATCACTATCGCTAGATTCGTCCCTTACATTTATTACAAATGAATTTTGTTCTGCGTATTCCATGACGTCATCCAAATTCCACATGGTATTTTCTTCGCGTATCACGTGGTCGCAGCATTTCTTCCACCGATGTTCTACTATCTTGTTTATTGAAATCAAAACCAAGCTCGTGCAGTATTTTGTGAAGTGTTGTACGTTTGAAAACAGGAATTTCTTCATCAGCTTCGCAAAGTGTCATTATTTTGTCCAATGTTGGATACTCGTTATTGAAATATAAAGAGTGTACTTTTCTCCTTATGGCACATTTGTCGAGTTCATCTAATTTATCGACCGTGGATAGTCGAGCTCTTTTTTTCACTGGTGATTTCAATATATTAGTTTCTTTTTGCTCTTTGATAATTTTATAAACAGTATTTTCGGACACACCGCATGCACTTGCAGTTTTAATTACTATGCTCTCCACAGTCTCATTTAAATCAGTCTTTTTGAAATACTTAAAAACATTGTAAATTACGCGTCTCTCTCCGCTATGTATAATTGATCCACTTTTATTTTTTTTAATGGGTGAGATATCCATTTTCCAAAAATTTTAAACAAGTAATACGCAAAATACACAACCGATCTCTTCGAAGGTCTGACTGCAACTGAGCACTGTGAACTCGCCTTACTAATTTCTAGCGTTCTAATTGGCTAGGGGGCGTGGCTTGGCCGGCAGTCGGTGATGAGTCACTATTTTCTTAACGCGAACAGGGTATAGTCACAGTGACACTGACACTATTGTATGGGATGACAAGTTTGACACCAACATGCTCCTAAAAACGATGGTGCCAACGGTGAGCAGAAATACGGTGGCCCTAACATAACCTCACCATGGGATGTAGTAGCCCGCGCCGGCTACAGTGACTCACCATAGGGTGTAATAGCCCGCGGCCAGTAACAGTGACTCACCATGGGGTGTGGCAGCCCGCGCGTGATGAGCTGCGCCTCGTCGTAGTGGTAGCCGGCGGGCGCGCCGGCCACGCCTCCATACAGAGCTCCTCCGTAGCCCGCGCCGGCTACAGTGACTCACCATGGGGTGTGGCAGCCCGCGCGTGATGAGCTGCGCCTCGTCGTAGTGGTAGCCGGCGGGCGCGCCGGCCACGCCTCCATACAGAGCTCCTCCGTAGCCCGCGCCGGCTACAGTGACTCACCATGGGGTGTGGCAGCCCGCGCGTGATGAGCTGCGCCTCGTCGTAGTGGTAGCCGGCGGGCGCGCCGGCCACGCCTCCATACAGAGCTCCTCCGTAGCCCGCGCCGGCTACAGTGACTCACCATGGGGTGTGGCAGCCCGCGCGTGATGAGCTGCGCCTCGTCGTAGTGGTAGCCGGCGGGCGCGCCGGCCACGCCTCCATACAGAGCTCCTCCGTAGCCCGCGCCGGCTACAGTGACTCACCATGGGGTGTGGCAGCCCGCGCGTGATGAGCTGCGCCTCGTCGTAGTGGTAGCCGGCGGGCGCGCCGGCCACGCCTCCATACAGAGCTCCTCCGTAGCCCGCGCCGGCTACAGTGACTCACCATGGGGTGTGGCAGCCCGCGCGTGATGAGCTGCGCCTCGTCGTAGTGGTAGCCGGCGGGCGCGCCGGCCACGCCTCCATACAGAGCTCCTCCGTAGCCCGCGCCGGCTACAGTGACTCACCATGGGGTGTGGCAGCCCGCGCGTGATGAGCTGCGCCTCGTCGTAGTGGTAGCCGGCGGGCGCGCCGGCCACGCCTCCATACAGAGCTCCTCCGTAGCCCGCGCCGGCTCCTACTCCCGAGCTGGCGTTCGCACTGACTCCGCCGCTCACTGGAAACAAGTACTTACAAATCAGTGTGTTTAGTTAGAAGAGTGCTGAAAGCGCCCTCTCCCCGCACCGCTCGGCCACGACTCGGCGCGACGGCGGCAGCGGCGAGGTTTTACGGGCACATTACATTGCGCGGTCGCGGCGCCCGCCGCGCGTCGGTCGGCGCCCGCGGCGCGCGATGTGTCAGTAGAACGGCCGCCGCGCCGCGGTCGCGCGAGGTCGTGGTCGAGTAAGGCAGAGCGACCAACACTTAGGTGGGACTTAGGGCCGGTTCCTATATCCACGTAACGCCTCGTTTTGCCTACGGACGGTTAAAATTTGACAGATTCTCTATAGAACAAATGTCAAAAATCAACCGTCCGTAGGCAAAACGAGGCGTTTCGTGGATATAGGAACCGGGCCCTAGAGTACCTGGGGTGTTCTCGTGTCAATGCCGAGGACGATTACCACTACCCCATTACCGTGTGATAAGTTTATTGTGACGTGTTACTACACGCCACACTAAACTGACTGTCGTAGACACACGTACTGTCGTAGACGTGTGACTTACTAAGTCAAATTTTAATGATTCATCATCATCATCATCATCATCATCGTTGTCGTCGTCGTCCTCCCCCTAGGCTCGCGTTTGGTATTGATTATCATAGAAATGACGCGCCTATAATTGACAGAATTTCATTTTTTAACACGGCTATTTTGTTAGCTAGTTGGAAAGTAAGAAAAAATTAGAAGATCACGTATTTTTTGTGTAATTCGTTAGTCGTCAATTTCATACATAAAATTAAAAACCGCCTTAAAAGAGGCGGTCTATGTCAAAAATGACGTAGTACCACTTTCTGCGCACATACAATTACTGAGTGACTGGCAGGCATTTCTTAACAAGAAGAAATTCTTATATTCGAAGCTGTAC
Organism: Aethes cnicana; assembly: GCA_963971205.1. NCBI lineage: Eukaryota > Metazoa > Arthropoda > Insecta > Lepidoptera > Tortricidae > Aethes > Aethes cnicana. Next base: position 1,673,770 of record OZ020296.1, on the reverse strand, counting down.
GAAATTTGATATACAGATAGTTCAAGTCCGCACACTTCCCGGGGGAATGCTATAACCCAATGCTACGAAGTCGCGGGCAGAAGCTACTAAATAAAGAAAATGTAACTTCGTAAAAGCCATTATAATAAAGGTCCGTACCTGTGGTCGTCGCCACTTTGGCTGTTGAAGTCTGTTGCTGCTGCTGCTGTTGTTGTTGTTGTGTCGTTGACGTACTCGTTAAACTGTTGCTTGACGCTACCGAGTTGTCGTACTGTAAAAAAAAACACATCACAAAAATAAAGTAGTCATTCGATTCTCGTCGCTATTTGTTAGTACTGTCGAAAAGCATTATCACTACATAGTATAAAACAAAGTCGCTTTCTCTGTCCTTATATCCCTATGTATGCTTAAATCTTTAAATCTACGCAACGGATTTTGATGCGGTTTTTTTAATTAGATAGTGTTTCAAGAGGAAGGTTTTCGTATATAATTTGTTATAGTTTAACGCTCAATTCCCGCGGGAACGCTATAACCAAATTCCACGCGGACGAAGTCGCGGGCAGAAACTAGTGAAAAATAAATATGTATACCATGTCAACAATTTTTGGGACGGATCCGGAACACGGGAAGGCATAAATAAGAGAAAAAGAAGGAAAAAATGCTTTTTTTTTTAGTATTTTCTAGCCCTCCGTCCCGAGTTCAAATATCTTTTATAAACCTGGTGGTTACAAACAAAAAAATCAAAATCAGTAAAGCCGTTATTAAGTTAATCGTGTACAGTCAAGGGCAAAGACACGTGTCCGACCAAACCAAAGCGTCAAAATGCATACAATAGAATAGGAAATCTTTGCTCTCAACTGTGCAAACCGTACAAACTATGGAGTGTGGAATGTGTCTTGATAAGGAGCGCAATCGTATATGGCGAAACAGTTGAAAACGTGTCCAGCGGATTTGATAAGCAACAAAACAAAACACACTCTCCTCACAACCGTTTTCGCCTCAGCAGCGCCATCTGAAGGCGCTACTGCAGACTATCCGCCTAGGTGGCTTGACACTTGTGGCGACCGCAGCGCCCCCACCCTACCGGATTTGGTGTCCACTATTGTAACTATAAAGATTGCGCTTCTTTACTCCAACCCTCCATAGTAGAAGGTGTCACGTTTGGTTTTATCGAGATACAGTATGTTGGAGTAGCCAGTACCTGCGGCGTGTCCTTGGCGGGCAGCTCGGCCTGGTGTCCGGGCTGGTCGGTGTAGATACAGTATGTCGGAGTAGCCAGTACCTGCGGCGTGTCCTTGGCGGGCAGCTCGGCCTGGTGTCCGGGCTGGTCGGTGTAGATACAGTATGTCGGAGTAGCCAGTACCTGCGGCGTGTCCTTGGCGGGCAGCTCGGCCTGGTGTCCGGGCTGGTCGGTGTAGATACAGTATGTCGGAGTAGCCAGTACCTGCGGCGTGTCCTTGGCGGGCAGCTCGGCCTGGTGTCCGGGCTGGTCGGTGTAGATACAGTATGTCGGAGTAGCCAGTACCTGCGGCGTGTCCTTGGCGGGCAGCTCGGCCTGGTGTCCGGGCTGGTCGGTGTAGATACAGTATGTCGGAGTAGCCAGTACCTGCGGCGTGTCCTTGGCGGGCAGCTCGGCCTGGTGTCCGGGCTGGTCGGTGTAGATACAGTGTGTCGGAGTAGCCAGTACCTGCGGCGTGTCCTTGGCGGGCAGCTCGGCCTGGTGTCCGGGCTGGTCGGTGTAGATACAGTATGTCGGAGTAGCCAGTACCTGCGGCGTGTCCTTGGCGGGCAGCTCGGCCTGGTGTCCGGGCTGGTCGGTGTAGATACAGTATGTCGGAGTAGCCAGTACCTGCGGCGTGTCCTTGGCGGGCAGCTCGGCCTGGTGTCCGGGCTGGTCGGTGTAGATACAGTGTGTCGGAGTAGCCAGTACCTGCGGCGTGTCCTTGGCGGGCAGCTCGGCCTGGTGTCCGGGCTGGTCGGTGTAGATACAGTATGTCGGAGTAGCCAGTACCTGCGGCGTGTCCTTGGCGGGCAGCTCGGCCTGGTGTCCGGGCTGGTCGGTGTAGATACAGTGTGTCGGAGTAGCCAGTACCTGCGGCGTGTCCTTGGCGGGCAGCTCGGCCTGGTGTCCGGGCTGGTCGGTGTAGATACAGTATGTCGGAGTAGCCAGTACCTGCGGCGTGTCCTTGGCGGGCAGCTCGGCCTGGTGTCCGGGCTGGTCGGTGTAGATACAGTATGTCGGAGTAGCCAGTACCTGCGGCGTGTCCTTGGCGGGCAGCTCGGCCTGGTGTCCGGGCTGGTCGGTGTAGATACAGTATGTCGGAGTAGCCAGTACCTGCGGCGTGTCCTTGGCGGGCAGCTCGGCCTGGTGTCCGGGCTGGTCGGTGTAGATACAGTATGTCGGAGTAGCCAGTACCTGCGGCGTGTCCTTGGCGGGCAGCTCGGCCTGGTGTCCGGGCTGGTCGGTGTAGATACAGTATGTCGGAGTAGCCAGTACCTGCGGCGTGTCCTTGGCGGGCAGCTCGGCCTGGTGTCCGGGCTGGTCGGTGTAGATACAGTATGTCGGAGTAGCCAGTACCTGCGGCGTGTCCTTGGCGGGCAGCTCGGCCTGGTGTCCGGGCTGGTCGGTGTAGATACAGTATGTCGGAGTAGCCAGTACCTGCGGCGTGTCCTTGGCGGGCAGCTCGGCCTGGTGTCCGGGCTGGTCGGTGTAGATACAGTATGTCGGAGTAGCCAGTACCTGCGGCGTGTCCTTGGCGGGCAGCTCGGCCTGGTGTCCGGGCTGGTCGGTGTAGATACAGTATGTCGGAGTAGCCAGTACCTGCGGCGTGTCCTTGGCGGGCAGCTCGGCCTGGTGTCCGGGCTGGTCGGTGTAGATACAGTATGTCGGAGTAGCCAGTACCTGCGGCGTGTCCTTGGCGGGCAGCTCGGCCTGGTGTCCGGGCTGGTCGGTGTAGATACAGTATGTCGGAGTAGCCAGTACCTGCGGCGTGTCCTTGGCGGGCAGCTCGGCCTGGTGTCCGGGCTGGTCGGTGTAGATACAGTATGTCGGAGTAGCCAGTACCTGCGGCGTGTCCTTGGCGGGCAGCTCGGCCTGGTGTCCGGGCTGGTCGGTGTAGATACAGTATGTCGGAGTAGCCAGTACCTGCGGCGTGTCCTTGGCGGGCAGCTCGGCCTGGTGTCCGGGCTGGTCGGTGTAGATACAGTATGTCGGAGTAGCCAGTACCTGCGGCGTGTCCTTGGCGGGCAGCTCGGCCTGGTGTCCGGGCTGGTCGGTGTAGATACAGTATGTCGGAGTAGCCAGTACCTGCGGCGTGTCCTTGGCGGGCAGCTCGGCCTGGTGTCCGGGCTGGTCGGTGTAGATACAGTATGTCGGAGTAGCCAGTACCTGCGGCGTGTCCTTGGCGGGCAGCTCGGCCTGGTGTCCGGGCTGGTCGGTGTAGATACAGTATGTCGGAGTAGCCAGTACCTGCGGCGTGTCCTTGGCGGGCAGCTCGGCCTGGTGTCCGGGCTGGTCGGTGTAGATACAGTATGTCGGAGTAGCCAGTACCTGCGGCGTGTCCTTGGCGGGCAGCTCGGCCTGGTGTCCGGGCTGGTCGGTGTAGATACAGTATGTCGGAGTAGCCAGTACCTGCGGCGTGTCCTTGGCGGGCAGCTCGGCCTGGTGTCCGGGCTGGTCGGTGTAGATACAGTATGTCGGAGTAGCCAGTACCTGCGGCGTGTCCTTGGCGGGCAGCTCGGCCTGGTGTCCGGGCTGGTCGGTGTAGATACAGTATGTCGGAGTAGCCAGTACCTGCGGCGTGTCCTTGGCGGGCAGCTCGGCCTGGTGTCCGGGCTGGTCGGTGTAGATACAGTATGTCGGAGTAGCCAGTACCTGCGGCGTGTCCTTGGCGGGCAGCTCGGCCTGGTGTCCGGGCTGGTCGGTGTAGATACAGTATGTCGGAGTAGCCAGTACCTGCGGCGTGTCCTTGGCGGGCAGCTCGGCCTGGTGTCCGGGCTGGTCGGTGTAGATACAGTATGTCGGAGTAGCCAGTACCTGCGGCGTGTCCTTGGCGGGCAGCTCGGCCTGGTGTCCGGGCTGGTCGGTGTAGATACAGTATGTCGGAGTAGCCAGTACCTGCGGCGTGTCCTTGGCGGGCAGCTCGGCCTGGTGTCCGGGCTGGTCGGTGTAGATACAGTGTGTCGGAGTAGCCAGTACCTGCGGCGTGTCCTTGGCGGGCAGCTCGGCCTGGTGTCCGGGCTGGTCGGTGTAGATACAGTATGTCGGAGTAGCCAGTACCTGCGGCGTGTCCTTGGCGGGCAGCTCGGCCTGGTGTCCGGGCTGGTCGGTGTAGATACAGTGTGTCGGAGTAGCCAGTACCTGCGGCGTGTCCTTGGCGGGCAGCTCGGCCTGGTGTCCGGGCTGGTCGGTGTAGATACAGTATGTCGGAGTAGCCAGTACCTGCGGCGTGTCCTTGGCGGGCAGCTCGGCCTGGTGTCCGGGCTGGTCGGTGTAGATACAGTATGTCGGAGTAGCCAGTACCTGCGGCGTGTCCTTGGCGGGCAGCTCGGCCTGGTGTCCGGGCTGGTCGGTGTAGATACAGTATGTCGGAGTAGCCAGTACCTGCGGCGTGTCCTTGGCGGGCAGCTTGGTCTGCTGTCCGGGCTGGTACGTGTAGAGGGCGCTGCCCGCGTACACTCCCGCGGACGACGACGTCTGTCGGACAAAAAGCGTACGCCCGAAATAAGTGGTAAGGCGCTGACAACATCTAAATTCACTTTATTTGAACAGTATTTAAACGTCGTGGCATATGCGAAAAAAATAAAAAAAATATTGTTCATGCAATGGGTTTTTTCTTTAAACTTCATTTCCTGATTTTCTACAAATATCGCCCACATGCCGCGGCCGTGCTTCTCGCTCCCTCCAATGCAAACAGACATTGTCCGCTGACCTTCAGCTCCCGTCAGCGTCTTAAATTCGATAATACTCGTAGATGTCGCTGCGTAGGTAGCCTGTATGAAAATCTGAAGAGTCTGTATGATATTCAGGGGACCCTGAATATTGCTCAGACATAGTATACTATACAGAGCTTTTCCGATGTACGCCGCATTGCAAATTCCCGACGCGCCCACTAAAGTAGTGAAGAGTTTTACGTCACCCTTGGCCGTAAAGGCGAGACCTAAAACTTTAAACAAACCACGGGCGGTAACTCATAAAGCACCAGATCGCATATTTATGCCACAAGCACCTGCGACTTGGGACATTAACGAATTCACCACCCTAGGTCTGTAATGTACTATAAGGATGACGACAACTTTGTTTTCCTCAGTCCATCAGGAAGATTATTGAAAAGTATTGGACACGTATTTTTTCTTTTTTCACGTAATCAAACTTATACGGAGATATATCGAGTTGAAATGTCGCGTGACGTCACGGTTAGGTACGATTTTAACTTATTCATTCTTTGTTAATTTGATAAAACAAAAAATACGTGTCTAATATTTTTTTATTACTTGACTGACGGAGTAATTAGAATTTCGATTTCTTCACCCTGTCATCATCCCTATTGTATTGATTCAATTCAATTCAATTCAATAATTTATTCAGCAAATTGGCCACATAGCGGCACTTTTACACGTCAGAAATAGTTATTTGTTATGCAAGGCTGCAAAGTTGTTGTTTGCTGTGAGTGCGTGATTGAGACCCGAGTGAACGAAGGATTCTAGGGTTGAACCACGAGCGAAGCGAGTGGTTCAAATATAGAATCCTGAGTGTAACGAGGGTTTCAAGGCACGAGACAGCAAACGACTTTGCTGCTGAGCGCAACACAAAATTTTTCACCTCACGCGCGATTTTTCGGGAAGAAGACTTAGTTCGGCGTCACGTACAGTTTGTGCTAACTCTGGAGGAGTTAAATTCGTATCTTCATCGCTAGAATCGCTCATATTTTCTTTATTACTTCGTATAGGTATTCTAAATTACAAAACCAGCAATCTAATCTAAAACTTTTTTTTTTAATGTTTTTTTTTCCGGAGGTTGCGTTCCAAATCACTCCTACTCGTACTTCAAGATTCAATTACTCATTGAATACAGTTAAAATATACACACATTTAAGTATTTTTGTGATAAAACATAGTGAAATAATGAAATACATCTGAAACGGTGTATTATTAATATAATTTTATTAATGATGATATTAAGTAAATTGAACCTTTATTTTAATAAAACTTTCACGACGAATTGCGTTTCAGAACGTATCGTTGTTTTTTTATTGTGACAGTGGCGTCATGCGTCGTTCGAATTTCAAAAACACTTTCCACGCTAGCGGATAAAAACAACTTTTGCGCTCGGATATCAAGCTGCAAAACGACCACTTTCGAGCCAGTGAGGTGAAAAAGAATTTACCAGCGCTTCTTAGACCCATTGCTTGAGAAGAAGCGCCGCAACAAACTCAAGCAGAAGGCCTTTTTTCAAAATTTACAAAATTTACATTGCATGTATAAAATATACATATAGGTATGTACTAAAATTACATTGAAGGGATGTGTAGTCCCTAACTTAAACATAAATCTAAGATCTTAGAGATGTATAGTCTCCAAGGGTCCAGAAAAAAATATGGAGATTGTCAAATAAATATAAATTCCATAGATGTCGACAGTCTCAAAATGTCAATAAATAATTAAATACATCATGTATAAAAGAGTTCATTAATACATGTCAATGATCGGTTGGTTGACGTAACGACAGACCTGGTAGTGCGTGGAGTTGATCATGGGTTGGTACTGCGGCAGCGTGGCGGCGGCGGCGTACCCCGCCGCGCTCAGGCCCGACGCGCCCGTCAGCGACGTGTTCGTCGAGTTCACCTGCGACGACACGGGCGGTCAACAACAACACTAACCTTAACAAACAATCTTAAGGTAGGTTGGTAAATTCATTTCTGTTAAATTCATTTAAAAGTGACGTGTAAAAGTGCCCAGATGTGGCCTATTTGCTGAATAAATATTTTCATTTTCATTTTCATTTTCATAAGAAGTCATTAGATTCGTCTGATACTGAGATTGACGCTGGGTGAACCGAAAGTTTGTATGCAGTTGGGTGTTTTTAGTCAAAAATGGAGTTATATTAAGTACTAGCTTCTGCCCGCGACTTCGTACGCGTGGAATATTTGTCGATAACTTTCTTTCCGACACCCGATTTTAATCAAACATAGCTTATATGTTGCTCCAAATGATGCTCTATCTACCCTTGAAAACTGCTTTCAAATCGGTTCAAACAGACAGACATAAAAGATTTCTAGAAATCGCTGTTTTGTGGTCTACCATACATCTTTAGACCCTCCGTTCCTTTTTTTTAACTTTTCTTTCTATGTACAGACACGGGCGGCTCTTGTATTATCCTTACTAATATTATAAATGCGAAAGTAACTCTCTCTGTCTGTCTGTCACTTCTTCACGCTTCAACCGCTAGACCGATTGAGATGAAATTTGGCATGGAGATAGTTGGGGTCCCGGGAAAGGACATAGGCTACTGTTTATCCCGGTAAAACGCATAGTTCCCGCGGGTAGAGATCTTCTACTATCTAAAGTCCCGCGCCTTCACATTTCAAAACGCTTCAATGTTTTTAAAAAGCACCACTAACACTCTCAACACATGTGTGCGTGCTGAGACAGCCATCAACTATGCGTTGAGAGTGTTGGTGATGCTTTTTAAATAATAATAAAAAAATGAAGCGTTTTGAAATGTGAAGGCGCAGGACTTTAGATAGTAGAATATCTCTAAGCGATGACCAAATTCCACGCGGACGAAGTCGCGAGTAAAAGCTAGTAGTATATATAAATAGATAGAAGATGGGTTAATTTAAGTATACCTGTGGCGCATATACGTTGGCTCCGTAAACAGGTGGATGGTGGGAAACTGCGTGATGCGGCGCGTATACGTTCTGTTGCCCCACCGTCTGCGAACATTGATTATTATCTTCATAAAACACGTACATAAAACATAGAATCCTTACTAACATTATAAATGTGAAAGTGTGTTTGTTTGTTTGTCCTTCCTTCACGTCGCAACGACTGGACCGATTTGAACACACTACTACACAACACCGGAGCGGCTACCTGGCGAAGTATAGTATTGTATCATGGTGATGGATATTGTGTGTGTGTGTGTGTTTGTTAGCGAAATTCAATTTGAATTTACCACTGAGCTTTTCGGTGAAAGACAACATCGTGAGGAAACCTGCACGCATCTGCGAAGCTATTCAAAGATGTGTGTGAAGTCCCCGCACCCCACTGGGCCCGCGTGGGGACTATAGCCCAAACCCTCTCATGATGAGAGGAGGCCTGTGCCCAGCAGTGGGACGCAAATAGGCTGTAGTAGTAGTAGTAGTGTGTGTTAGTCACCTTGTGCCGCTGGTGCTGCGGCGCGGCGGCGGGCGCGTCGCCGGCGGACACGGCCAGGTGTTTCATCGCTGCGTTGAGTTGCTTCTCTAAACCTGGAAATAACGATATTAAATCCATACCAATTTTATAAAATTTTAAAGTGTGTTTGTATGTCCTTCCTTCACGTCGAAAGGCCTGGACCGATTTGGATGAATGTTGGCGTGGAGATAGTTTGAGACCCTGAGTATAACAAAAGATACTTTTTATCTCGAAATTTCCACGGGAACGGGTTTTCTTTCAGTTTTCTAATACTTCTTTAACTACCTATTATGTATAGTATCATTGGGTACACAAATTCTAAGTCTACGCGGGACGAAGTCGCGGGCATCGGCTAGATATAATCATATTCGACACGCTATACCATGCTCTAAGGAAACAAGGTCTGTCTGCCCATTCGGGTCGCGTGTCACCCGTACGTCAAAGTCGAGTTGCCACTTTATTGCAATAAAACAAAAATGAAGGAAATATTTTCTGCCGTTATAATGCGAAATAAATTATTTGCGCATTACAATTGTCATCGACTTGTTTAACACACACAAAATGGGACAAGTTAAGAACGAATGAACGTAATAATTTAATGAAACACTTACAGGATACATGGGAGTCGGGGATTATTTTAATACACCACTTGCAACACAGAGAAGTGCGAATGACGTTCGGGTGACACCCACACTACTACACAATACCGGACTGTCATACCTGGCGAAGTATATTATTGTATCATGCGCTATACTAAGAAATTCCAAGATTTCATCGAGCGGGTTAATAGGGATGACGACAGGGTGAAGAAATCGAAATTCTAATTAGTCCGGCAGTCAGATAATAAAAAAACATTAGACACGTATTTTTTGTTTTATCAAATTAACAAAGAATTACTAAGTTAAAATCGTACCTAACCGTGAGAAAAAAAAGAAAAAAATACGTGTCCAATACTTTTCAATAATCTTCTTGATAGACTTAGGAAAAAATAGTTGTCGTCATCCCTATTCCGAAAAATGGCAATGTCGCAAATAGCTATCCGATATTTCTCTGTTTTCATAAATTTTTCAGAATAACTCAATGAAAACAGAAATAATCGCTAGTGTAGATGAAATTTGTTCTAATTTACACTCCAAAAATGGGATCAATGTTTAAAATTCGTCTTATGTTAAGTTACATATACAGTATATGTAACTTAACATAAGACGTTTTTTTTTTTTACTATAAATTACAATTCAATCGGTCCAGTAATTTCAGAATAGTAACTAGACGGACCGAAAGACACGAGTGACCCTTCAAGGGTTCTGTTTTTTGTCGATTTGAGGTTTGGATCCCTAAAAATGCATAAGGGCCTTATCACACTTGCGATTTGCGAGCGAGTTGAAAGCGATTTTCAATACAAAATTCGTACGCGGCGAACCCGCGGCGTGTTCGCCTCCATACAAAACTCGCTCGCGAATCGCAAGTGTGATAACGCTCTAAAAGTATTGGTACTAATAATGATACAATGTCCACTCACTGTTAGCGGGCGGCGCGGCGGGCTCGGCGGGCGGCGGCGCGCTCGGCGCCTCCACGGAGAGGCTTTCTGAGATCTAGAACACAAACATTCACTCTGTAAAGGTGGGTATCGACTACGCGCAGCAAACCATCGAACATTGGGTCACGCGGCAGCCGCGCGCAATGCGTACTGTGCCGCCGCGCGAGCCGACTCGAACATTGGCGCGCTCGAACGCGCCGCGCGACGAACCAGTTCATGTCGATTTTTGACTTCGCGGCAAGGGAGCGTCAGTGCGTTCTGCGCGCGCAGTTGGGACGGATCTTGACGTATTTTAGTTGATGCGCGCGGCAAGAACATGGAAAACGATAAGTGTCGTGCTATAATCTAAATATATAAAACTCAAAGGTGACTGACTGACTGACTGACTGATATAGTGATCTATCAACGCACAGCCCAAACCACTGGACGGATCGGGCTGAAATTTGGCATGCAGGTAGATGTTATGACGCAGGCATCCGCTAAGAAAGGATTTTGCAAAATTCCCACGGGAACGGGAAAAATCGGGATTTTACTTTTTAATATTTCTGCGCATACGAAGTTGCGGGGAAAAGCTAGTTAGATCATATGGCACTAAACCATTTCTAAGCCGTGGTGGCCTAGTGGTTCAACCTATCGCCTCTCATGCAGAGGGTCGGGGGGTTCGATTCCGGCTCGCACCTCTAAGTTTACTTATGTGCGAAATTCAATTTGAATTAACCACTGAGCTTTTCGGTGAAGGAAACCTGCACACGCATCTGCGAAGTAATTCAAAGATGTGTGTGAAGTCCCCAATCCGCACTGGGTCCGCATGGGGACTATAGCTCAAACCCTCTCGTAATGATAGGAGGCCTGTGCCCAGCAGTGGGACGCAAACAGGCTGTAGTAGTAGTAAACCATTTCTATGGAACATTAAATGTAGTGATAATAATATGATAAATAATGATAAAAGCAGCAGCTGCACATGAGCTGCACGTACCGACGTAAAAAGTCCATGGTTACCGCGCACAAGATGAATATCGTGGACGGATCGGCGCTAAAGAAAAATAATGCGCTAAAAATGTCTCGCGAGCCAAAACCCAGGCTCGCCGCGGTCCAACAATGCTCGCGCGGCGGCCGCGCCGGCGGTACCCGCCTTCATACTGCACTACTCGCGGTGCAGACGCACCGGTGGGACATGCGAGAACGATCGCAGCGGGTGGCATGGCCAAATATGAAAACCCTGACGGACATTAGTGATGTGAACTGTCACTGTTGCGTAATTTACTTTCATTGCATTAAGTACATCTGGAGTGAGTAATGTCATCCGAGGCTTCTTTTGTCTTTATTTCTCGTTATGAGGTTAGATACAAGCCTTTTCCACCGATTTTCGTCACAGTGGTAATTCCACTTATTAGAATGGTCCACAGTCCGTCGACCAAAGAGTATAGTTGCATATTCCGCCGCCGACTTCGCATCCGCTAGTTGGCGCTGTCGTCTATAATAAGTAATAACATATGGACGAACAGTGCCTAACAGACTATGTCAAAATATATGGAGCAAACTGACATTAGAAAATAGGTTCCAATATGCTAATAACGCCTCTTTATAACGAAAGCCAAACGGATGCCCGAGCTGTTCGGGCACCCATTTTGACGGGCCATTTTTACTTATAATAGATTAATGCTGCCAATACTCTTTAAAGCTGTGAATAAGCCATGGTATAGCACGACACAACTTAGAAGGCGCGCGGCGTAGCACTTAAGCCGTTGACGCAGAGTCTATTATTGCTAAATCCATGCGCCTTCTCTAAGTTGTGTAAACCTGTACCTATTTAATTTAAGCTAAGTTTACAATTCACGCGGTCGTGATTCAAGGAATCAAGATGTCGAACAGTTATCTTTGTCAAGGAAAACAAGCGGACGACACCTTAATTTCATAGTAGTTATGAAACAGCCTCAAGGATTTTTTTTTGCTATTTGGAGTACTATCTCCATACAAGCAAATTTAGAAGAGTCGCGGACTTCTTAGTTCTGCGACGTGGGGACTCACCATACTGTTGGCAGGGGGGTAGGAGTGGGCGGGGGTGTCGGCGGGGGCCTCGTGCGGCGTCGTCGCTGGCTGGGGCTCGGGCGCCGGCGTGCTCTGTGGCTGCCGAGATAAACACGATCAATATTAAAAATATGTCAACAGACCATGGGCAACTTTCTATGGAGAAAAATATTTAGTAATCGGCTTAAACAGTTTTTGATAGAGAAATGCTACTACAATATAAATGTTTTTTTCAATGACCAAGATAAATAAATATCGGTCCTTCGCCCATCAGAGTTTTTTAATTAGAAATAGGAAAAAATATGACATAGCATATAAAATAGTATAAACATAATAAATTAACAGTAATAATGAGAATGACTATCGAATAATAACTAAGTGTTATTGAGTTATATTGCTAATTTAATGAAATTTCATAGACTTCATGTAAAAATAAGAAGAAAAAAAAAAGAACATGCAACTATAAAATGATAATTTTAGTTATTTAAGTATATTGCTACGCCCCAACGGGGTATCATGTCATAGCTTCATATTTAACATTTGTAACATCTATATTGACTACATGAATGCAATTAATAAAAATATACAAATCCAACACTGATGAGTAATACCACAAAAAAATAAGGTAAACCTCGAATGACAACCTTCATACAAATCAGCGCATGCCCAAAATCTTGCACTTTAAACGCACTAATTTTGTATACTTCTCTGTTCATTTATTCATCCAAGCGATCTCAGATACGGCTTTGATTTGGATGAAATTTGGTATATAGGGGGTTTACGGGGCGACAAATCGATTTAGCTAGGCCTCATATCTGCAAAAACTCGGTTTTAGCTATTTTAACTCGAGCAAAACTCAGTCGCCAAGGTCCTAAGTGTTAAATGCAATAATGGATGCCGCTGCATAGAAACATGTATACAAATTGGAAGTGCTCCTTGGATTTATTTATAGGCTCTTTTCAGAAATTTTACAATAACATACTTAAAACTACAGTAACCGAAATTTCAATTTATTTCTGTGTGCCTTCCGGCAAAGGCCACATTTTGAGACTGTCGACATCTATGGAATTTGTATTTATTTGACAATGGAGGCCATCTCCATATTTATTTTTTCTGGACCCTTGGAAACTATACATCTCTAAGATCTTAGATTTAAGTTTAAGTTAGGAACTATACATCCCTTCAATGTAATTTTAGTACGTATCTATATGTATATTTTGTACATCTAATGTAAATTTTGAAAAAAAGGCCTTCTGCTTGAGTTTGTTGCGGCGCTTCTTCTCAAGCAATGGGTCTAGGAAGCACTGGTAAATTCTTTTTCTGACGTGTGTAAGTGCCCCTATGTGGCCAATTTGTTGAATAAATGATTGAATTTTTGGCCTCCCCCAGTCTCTCAATTTTCAAGTTACAGACGCGGCTTCTTCCACAGAATGATTATTAGTATAGATATAACATATATTACTATGGGCGCGGGCGGCGCGGCGGGCTCCAGCGCGTCGGGCTCCAGCGCGCCGAACTGCACGTCCAGGAACAGGGCGCCGCCCTCGCCGCCCGGCATCTCCACCGCCGACGAAGGGATCTGAAAACGGCACCGATATTTTTATTTACTTTTCACCGCTAGCCCTCGACTTGCTGTTATTAGAAAGCGAGCTATCATATCAGAGGTTACGATCACATCGATATAAAAGCGTTTATAAAAGCGTCGTAGATATACCTTCGATGGCGGCGGCACTCGCGCCCGCTGCGGTTTCCGCTGACTTGTGATGTCTGTGGACCCGTACACTCCGTAATTTGACGAATAAACACCTGCAAGAAATTGACACATAATAAACATCAATACGCATATTTCGTACCGGCATTACAATGCATGTTGCCTTACAAATTGAGTAATCTATACTAACATTATAAATGCGAAAGTAAGTCTGTTACCTCTTCAAATAATGCTTCAACCGATAGACCGACATTTGGCGGCCCTCCGCCCAAGTAGAATTCGGTAATCGCGTTCCCGAGGGCTCCCTAGCGGAACACAACAGTGCGAGCACTGCTATTTGGCGGCAGGTTAGCGGGGAAAGACGGTGGTACCCCCCGGACGGACCTAGCACCAGGCTCTACCACTAGCGAAAGCATTAATGAGAACCAATCCGTTCCGGAGATCCAACCGGTGTACGCCAGCTGGACGCTCGGTAGCGTGCACCGTGAACAGGCCTCATATTTCGAAAAGTTCAAGGGTACCATTTTTTTAACTTAGATATTCCGTAGGTACTATTTAGGTACTATTTATTTGCATAATCAGATCATGGATAACGTTACAGTGTACGCTATCTTGACGGTCACCTTTTTCCGAGATAAAAAGTAGCTTTTGTCCTTCCCCGCGACTCTTTAATATCTCCATACAAATTTCATCCAAATCTGTGCAGCGGTTGAAGCGTGAAGAGGTAATAGATAGACTTTTTTCAAGTCACTTTCGCATTTATATAATAGGGATGACGACAGGGTGAAGAAATCGAAATTCTAATTAGTCCGTCAGTCAGGTAATAAATAGTAGATTGTACAACAAGATCTGTAAATCTCGGGTAAAATGGCTTGTTTTATACAAGCCATTTTACCCGAGATTTACAGATATACACCCGAGCCGAGAGGCGAGGGTGTATAGTAAGTCAAGGGGAAAATGGGTTTTATGCTCGTGTTTTACACTCTGCTTTTCACTTCGTCTGCGAGGAAATTAAATATTATTAAAATGAACACATTCCGCAAATGGCTTGGATTTTGCGGCAATATATTTTCAACTAAGTTTTTAGCGTTTCTCTCCATCGTAGTATTATTCGGTGAAAGCACTATTTCATCATCACTACTCGATGATGACATCTTTGAAATTAGAATTAACGAAATTGAAAGAAATTAAAATAAAAAAATCTCAACGCACCAATTTTTACCAATTCAGAACAAAGAATGAATATCCGCCATTCATTTTTCTTTTGTAATGCCATGGTTATGTTTTTTTTGTTTGATTTTCAGGAATACACACACCTTTTCGTCGTGAAATTTTTAATTATTAATTTGATAATCCATACTAATATTTTAAAATAGAGAATATAAAGAATAAATCACAAGAAAACGCATGTTTCATGTATAAGATTATATGAAGCTTAAAAGTGTATGTGGCTGTATGCCGTCATCTCCTTAGTCTTAGACGAAGATTTTACTTTATGCTCTAGAGCCTAAAATTCTGTCAGCCTAAAGTACAACTTTACGAGCAAGAGAAGTGAAAAAAATATTAGACACGTATTTTTTGTTTTACCAAATTAACAAAGAATGACCAAGTTAAAACGCATTAAAGTTGGAGAGTGCGGGCTAACTACATCACCGTTAGGTATAAATCGTACCTAACCGTGACGTCACGCGACATTTCAACTCGATATATCTCCGTATAAGTTTGATTACGTGAAAAAAGAAAAAATACGTGTCCAATACTTTTCAATAATCTCCCTGATAGACTATGGGAAAAAAAGTTGTCGTCATCCCTATTTGTATGGATGTGAAAGTAACTCTGTATAAATGGGTAGGTAAGTAGGATAGGTAAATGCATAGTTTATTTATTATACGAGTGTTATGACTATATATTTATTATTATGTATGTTTATATTTATGATTTCTGGTATGTATGTGTAAAGAAAATATATATTTTCTTAATAATCAGCCTCTTTCTCGTTTAATTACGTCCTATTACTGGCTGCATTCAACCTGTAAGGATTGCGCGTTGCTAGGTGACGAAAATACATAGAGATGTCATGTCAACAGAAATAATACTATTATAAATAAATATCTTGGGACATTTCACACATATTGACCTAGCCCCAAACTAAGCAAAGCTTGTACTATGGATGCTAGACAACGATATAAATACTTATATAGAGAAATACATACATATATAAATACTAAACATCCATGACTCGAGTGCAAACATTCGTGTTCATCACAGAAAGTTTGCCAGATATGGAGATATTTTAATTTGCTTATTTAAGAAAATGTGTGAATAAGAAACACTAAATGTAGTTTTTTTGATATTTCAGGTAAGAGTTGAGTTTTATGTTATATTAGCAACACAGTGTAATATTATAGTGTTTCTGCTTAATAAACCATATTTTGATATTTCAGAACAACACACAGTGTTTTGATTTCTACACATTGGCGCATAAAAGACAGATAGTAATCTTATATATGTATTTATAATATATAACATATGGTCATTACGAGCACCGCCTACCAACTTATCTCTTTTACTTGATATCCACTACCCAAAGGTTGTCTGGGAGAGATCGCTCTATTAGCTATAAGACCGCTTGCTGTATACCTAACAACATGTTTTCCTGATATTTCTGTTCTGTCCTTTTTTCTCTATTGTGTGGTGTTTACTAAAGAGTATTTGTATTGTATTGTATTGTATTGTAAGGTACGTACTGTTGTCGTGTCGCTGGGACTGCTGCGTGAGCTGCGACAGGTACTGCGACTGCGCCGCGCTGAGGCTGCCGGACATTCCCATTGGCTGCAAGTTCAATAACACCTTATACTATGGAAGCCGTGGGGGCCTAGTGGCTCGACCTACCGTCTCTCAAGCAGAGGGTCGGGGGTACGATTCCGGCTCGCACCTCGGAGTTTACTTATGTGCCAAATTCAATTTGAATTTACCACTTAGCTTTTCGGTGAAGGAGAACATTGTGAGGAAACCTGCATGCATCTGCGAAGTAATTCAAAGATGTGTGTGAAGTCCCCAATCCGCACTGGGCCCGCGTGGGGACTATAGTGTCGTGTTGAGAGGAGGCCTGTGCCCAGCAGTGGGACGTAAATAGGCTGTAGTAGTAGTAGTAGTACTATGGCCTTGGAAACCGCTGGTAAATTCATTTACAATGCAAATGCTCAGAAAGTCACCTTTATGTTGGTAAACATTAACGCAGAGTTACTTTCCTGCACGATTGTGCACACTGTGCGGAAATGAAAATAGGAACTACTTTCCCTCACGCTGTAGTGTGCGTGAAATTAAAATGTCTATAGCGTCGAAACTAAAGTGATCTGAACAATAAAATTACAAAGTTGTATTTTAATTTTTTTGGGTGTTTTAAAATTGTTAACGCCTTAAAATAAAACTTTTACTTCTTAAATATATATTTTGTGTTTCCTCGCTTGATGCATTGTAAAATGTTGTATGACACTCGTGCGAATACTTTCCGCTATGGAGTGTGGAATGTGTCTTGGTAAGGAGCGCAATCTTACTCAATTCTTATATGGCGAAACAGTTGAAAACGTGTCCAGCGGATTTGATAAGCAACAAAACAAAACACACTCTCCTCACAACCGTTTTCGCTGTGTTTTTGCCTCAGCAGCGCCATCTGAAGTCGCTACTGCAGACTATCCGCCTAGGTGGCTTGACTGGAGTGACGACATCAGCGCCCCCAACCTACCTGATTTGGTGTCCACCTTTGGAACTATAAAGATTGCGCTCCTTTACTTCAACCCTCCATACTTTCCGCACTTGTGTCATAAATATCTATTCTGACGTGTAGAATTTACTTATCTGGGTCAATCAACTATTGCTTGTTGTTATTCTGTCCCGTTAGCTGGGGGACCAAAGGAGAGAAGTTTCTCTTAGAAAAACTGTTAGAACATGGCCTTAACACTTTGAACACCAAGGACACCTAAAGATGAAATGAACTTATATTAAACACACTATTAACGGGACTTGATCACGTAAAAACTATTTATATTTTACCTTCTGTCTTCTCGTGGCCATGGCCGTTGCATCGCGGCCGAAACGTCGAGGTAAAATATAATAGTACATTACAGACCTAGGGTGGTGAATTCGTAAATGTCCCAGATCGCAGGTTTCTGTGGCCCGAACTGAAGGCGAGGGCCATAAATATGCGATCTGGGGCTTTACGAATTACCACCCGTGGTTTACATCACCCTGTGTAGTAAAAACTATTCACGTGATGTGCCTTAGCCATAAAGTGGGATTTTCTGCCCGCTACGTTGAGAGAAAATCTCACTTCTTGGCCAAGGCAAGACGTAAAACTTTTGACAAACCACGGGCGGTAATTCGTAAAGCCCCAGATCGCGTATTTATCTAACCTAACCTAACCTAACCTTCGGTTCGGGCCACAGAAACCTGCGATCTGGGACATTTACGAATTCACCACCCTAGGCCTGTAATGTACTATTACGCGATTAGGTCCCGTTGATAGTGTGTTTAATATGAGTGTGTATCGCGAAAGTTTACCTACCATGCCAAGGGTTAAATACGTGATGCGTAAGGTAAACATTAGTTTTACACGTCAGCCACTCTTGGCGTGTGAGCGACGGCTTTTGTATTTGACAATGGCGTTGAACAGATTAGGAGGGTATATCCCGAAAGTTGGCATAAACGTCAACGTCAACGCTGGCAACGTCGCATATAGCTGTCAAATGTTTCGCTGTTTTTATTAATTTCTCAATATTGCTGAATTAAAAAGGAAGTATCATTCTATGGTTGAATGACGCGTCTCGTTTTACATTTGTTGGTTAGGCATTCAAATGATAACATCATCATCATCATTTCAGCCGATAGACGTCCACTGCTGGACATAGGCCTCCCCCAAGGCACGCCACTTAGACCGGTCTTGTGCCACTCGCATCCACCGCGTTCCCGCGACCTTTACAAGGTCGTCACTCCATCTTGTTGGAGGCCTACCGACCGCTCGTCTCCCGGTTCGCGGGCGCCACTCGAGAACTTTCCGGCCCCATCGGCCATCAGTCCTGCGAGCAATGTGCCCCGCCCACTGCCACTTAAGGTTCGCAATTCTTCGGGCTATGTCGGTGACCCCAGTTCTACTGCCGATATCCTCATTTCTGATTCTATCACGCAGAGAAACCCCGAGTATAGCCCTCAAATGATAAGTTTACATTAAAATGCATGGAAACTGCGATGGAAAGTTTTCAAAAGATATTACTTCCATAGTACTAAAAACTTCGTGTTCCTATGATAAGTGTTGCAATAATTACTTAATGTTTTATTCAACCTAGAGCGATAATTCGTGTTTTCATTCAGTAATATTCAAAAATTAATGAAAACATCTAAATATTTGACAGCTATTTGCGACGTTGCCAACTTTCGGAGTAAACCCTCTTAAGATGATTAGAAGGTGCCCCATTGGGGAAGGGGTCTGGGAATGTCAAAGAAACACCATATCTGGTGGATTTTACGTCTCGCGGGTTGCTCTAGCTGGTCTATGGTGGCATATAGCCCTTAGTGATGAGCTCGAGCCCGGTGTCTCACCTGATGGCGAGGCGCCGCGGGCTCGGCGGGCGGCGCGCCCGGCGACGGCGCTGCCGGTAAGTGCGGTGTGCTCATTTGCTGCAAATACAAAATGAAGATAATGAGGGCGACCGTGTTTTCGCTCACCTCTATCGTGTGTTTGCCATTACATATAATACTGACACTGTGACGTTTGACGTTTCGGAGACATTACAGTGTTGCCAATTTTGCGTATAATATGGCACATAATGAACTAAATTGGCAGCACTGCACCTCACGCGACACAAGCGGCTTAAGCGAACAATTTATATGGGATGGCTCCATCATTTTCATCAATAATACGAACATAGACAGTAAAGTGTTCCCTGACACTTAGATCTTGCCGCGGATGACTAAGGCCCGGTTCCTATATCCACGAAACGCCTCGTTTTGCCTACGGACGGTTAAAATTTGACAGATTCTCTATGGAACAAATGTCAAAAATCAACCGTCCGTAGGCAAAACGAGGCGTTTCGTGGATATAGGAACCGGGCCTAAGTGACTGGCTATAATAGATTGGCCTTTTTCTCGCCAAACAAAAGTACAAATAAGAACAAATTGTGAGCAAAAAATATAAATAAATAGAATACTCCGTCAAGTAATTCAAAGATGTGTGTGAACTCCCCAATCCGCACTGGGCCCGCGT
>OZ020296.1:1242148-1653659 GCA_963971205.1 Aethes cnicana | reverse complement strand
ATACAGTTGCTCAAAAAGTAAACATTTCGATACATGTTTAGCGTGCGAAAAGTTTGTCATTTCCGAACGAGTGTTTTTTTTCGTTTTTCGATTGACCACCTAGTGAACGTGCGTAAAGTTTTTTGCGCACTAGTTCGTATAGTTTTTTTGAACTGCACCCTGTTCGTTTTTTACTTTATTATATTTTTTTCGCAAATGTATTAAAAAATGTCGTTTGATGCATGTGCGAAATTGTCATAAAATTACAACTTTCCGCACTTGCATCAAAATGTACTATTGTATTCGTTGTGCCAGTGTGTAGTGTGTATAGTGCAACACGTCAGTGGTGTCTCTTCCCCCCCCCCCCCTCACGCCCCCCAACGACGAAGTTGACGACCCATAGCCGTAAATGTGACTTGTAAGTGGTGATCGTGTGTACTGACGCGGTCGCGGGGCGCCGGAGCGGTCGCGCGGCTCGCGCGCCTCCCGCTCCCGCGGCTCGGGCTCGCCGTTCCCGGCGGCGGCGGGCTTTTTCTTCTTCTTCTCGCTGGTCTGCCACTCGCCCTGACAAAAAAACATCAATCGATGAGAATCGCCGCGAATTAATTCGCCGCTAAAGGCGTCGAGTCTTGCGGATTGGAAATAGCGGTACCGCTGAACATTTGCGATAGTTTGTCCATTATACGAGTACATGTATGGTTCGCACCATACACCTTGAAATAGTTTGTAGAATTGAAAGAGTGAATTGGAATATATTAGATTTATTGGCACTGAACTTATGCGAATAATGACTTTGATGTGGTGAGTTCGCGACGGTTGGTAATGAACTTATGCGAATAATGACTTTGATGTGGTGAGTTCGCGACGGTTGGTAATGAACTGAAGTAATGAATGCGCTTTACATAAAGTGTGGAAACGATGCGAATGCTATAGGTCAGCATTATGAATATAATGTGCGGTGTTGCACCGTACAATACACATCCTTGACGCCGTTCACATCTCCGCGTTCAAACCGCTATTTCAGTTCCGCGGCGGAGATGTCGCCGTTCACATCAACGATGTGTATAACGGACAAACGATGGCAAATCCGCGGCGGAGGTGCGAAAACAGCCTAAGTGCCACAATGTTACACGCTAAATTGTCGAAACTGAAGTCTCCGAAACGTTAAATGTCACATTGAGATTGACACTACATATCTATTCGCGCTGCGTTCCGAAACGCGCTTAGAGCGCTCACACCACCTTGCATCCTTTTTCCACTTTAGACTCGACTTTCCAGAGGAAAAGGGATGCAAGGTGCTGTGAGCGCTCTGAGCGCGTTTCGGAACACAGCCTTCTATGAAATGACAACTTTGACAATGACAACCCACACCTCGTAAGACAGAGGCGCCAACTGGTGAGCAGGATACGGTGGCCGTCATTTTAATAACAAATGAAGGTCACCACGAATGAAAAATCCGCTCAGGGCGCTCTAGTAGTGTGCGTGTCGACCGAGGCAGACAGTGGCCATTTTGCGCACACATTGACAACTATACATTCCTCCAATCACAGCCTCGAACGCAATTTCCATCACCTCGTCATACCATCGGCAGTAAGTGTCAAGGCTCACCATATCATGTTGACACCACCTCGCCTTACGCAAGGGCGCCATCGTATGAATTCGCTTGTGTCGCGTGAGGTTCAATGTTCCCAATTTAGCACATTATAGGTATGTCATATTTTACGTTAACGCATTCACTGCCACCGACGCATATATGCGTTTTGCTGACTTTCCCGCAGTGCCTTGAACGCACATGTGCGTTGCAATGTTCCCTTAATGACAGATGTGGCACCTGGCGAAAGTTCGTAAATAGAAGTGGCAGTGAATGCGTTAAGTGAACATTGCAACGCACATGTGCGTTCAAGGCACTGCGGGAAAGTCAGCAAAACGCATATATGCGTCGGTGGCAGTGAATGCGTTAATGACAGATGTGGCACCTGGCGAAAGTTCGTAAAAAGATGTGGCAGTGAATGCGTTACATTAGCAGCATTGAGAACTCTCAAAAAAAATCCGAAGTAGCCTAGTGGTAGTTGTCCTACCGCCTCTCTTGCAGAGGGTCGAGGGATCGAATCCCGCTCGCACCTCGTGAGTTTACTTTATGCGCGTAATTCAATTTGAATTGACCACCATGCTTTTCGGCGAAGGAAGACATCGCGAGGAAATCTGCAAAGTAACTTAAGGATGTGTGTGAAGTCCTCCATCAGGACCACAGGCCAAACCCCCTCGATATTAGAGGTCTGTGCCCGGCAATGAGATGTAAATAGGCTGATCTGGTGGTGGACTCCAAAAAATTGCACAATACCTGTATCCGCTGCGTGTCTTCAAGCAGCAGATTGCAGGCGGCCACCATATCATTGTCCGAGTCGTGAAGCGCCGAACACACCTCCTCTTCCGTGCGACACGTCATCTCCATCAACTCTAGCACCTGGGGGCGAAATGCGCAGTTTTATTGCACTTATATCATATTAACATACTAACTTAAAGTTTTTATAGGATTAGTACATTATTGCAGAGGCCGCCAAGTAGCGCATTGCCGGACGAGTCAGTTAGAAGGCTGAGCGAAGCGAAGCCTTCTATTAGTACGAGTCCGGCAATCGCAATTGCGGCCGAGGTATATATAATGCTTTTCTCAAACAGCGAGGAAATACGTCGTATACGTCGGGGCAAGTGCGCCAGGATGGGGTAAGTGCGCCTAACATAAATATATCGAAACCTATAAATATTACTCAACTAGTAGTTGGCTGTTTACAAGGCATAGGGGCGAAATAAATTTAGGCGCACTTACCCCACATCAGTATTTACTACTTCCATGATCGTGGATGATTTGGCCATGGAAGTTGTACTTATTACCTCCATGGATTTGTCAGTTTCGGGGCAAGTGCGCCAGGATGGGGTAAGTGCGCCTAACATAAATATATCGAAACCTATAAATATTACTCAACTAGTAGTTGGCTGTTTACAAGGCATAGGGGCGAAATAAATTTAGGCGCACTTACCCCAAATCAGTATTTACTACTTCCATGATCGTGGATGATTTGGCCATGGAAGTTGTACTTATTACCTCCATGGATTAGTCAGTTTCTAGAGGTGTCTCAAATAGCAAGCGAATTAAAAAAAACACACACGACAATAATGTTTTTGCTGGCCAAGGCCGGCAATGGACAGCCTCGCGTCTTCTTTTTTTGAAAGTAACACGAACATTTCGGAGCATGTTTGAGAAAAATAACTTTTTTTTAATAAAGTTAAATAATGTTCTTACCTATACATTTGTCAACCACAAAGTGCATAAAATTGTATTGTAATGTATTACTGAATTGGGATTAAAAGGCTTATTATTATTATTATTATATCATATGCGTATTTTGAAAGAACAGGAGCCTTGTTCTAGCAACTTGGGGGAAAATGTGCAATTTTGGTTACACTTGTATCCTGTATTTTGAAAGAGCAAGCGCCTAATAGTGGATTGGATTCAATTTTGGCACACATATTTAACTGTTAGATCATAGAAACCGAGCAAGGCGTTACAATAGTACATTACAGACCTAGGGTGGTGAATTCGTAAATGGCCCAGATCGCAGGTTTCTGTGGCCCGAACCGAAGGTGAGGGCCATAAATATGCGATCTGGGGCTTTACGAATTACCACCCGTGGTTTGTCAAAAGTTTTACGTCTTGCCTTGCCCAAGAAGTGAGATTTTCTCTCCGCGTAGCGGGCAGAAAATCTCACTTTATGGCCAAGGGTGATGTAAAATAAATAGCATAAAGGTGCTTACCCACTAGGCCGTACCATACCATGACCGTAACCGTAGCTTCGGTATACGACGGTGATCATACGTTACAGTGTCCATGCCCACTGTAACGTATGAGCACCGTTGTATACCAAAGCTACGGTTACGGTCATGGTATGGTACGGCCTAGTGGGTAAGCACCTTTACTTGTAAACACTTTTGGTTAACAGCGTTTGCCCAGATTAGATGCAAATGGCCCTTAGGGCCTTATCACACTTGTGATTTGCGAGCGAGTTGAAAGCTATTTTCAATACAAAACTCGTACGCGGCGAACTCGCGGCGTGTTCGCCTTCATACAAAACTCGCTCGCGAATCGCAAGTGTGATAAGGCCCTGAGGGATTTTAAGAACACATATTCGCAACTTGGAGTAACAATCAAGTTGAAAACATCATTCTAGCAGCAATGTAATAACTGAAAAATTTTAACCGGAAAATGAAGCACGTATAATATATTTGACGACTTTACTGGTTAAAAGATTACGTGGCAAAAAAAAAACAAAATATGAGTGCTTAAACTCATATTTTGTTCACATTTTCTCTCGCCTGAAGATTCGAATAAACTTTACAACCCACTGAAGACGATGAAAACTACCTTCATTCGCGCGAATTTTGTACAAATATTTTTCTCACTCCGAGAAGCCGTGGTGGCCTAGCGGTTTGACCTACCGCCTCTCATGCAGAGGGTCGGGGGTTCGATTCCGGCTCGCACCTCTAAATTTACTTATGTGCGAAATTCAATTTGAATTTTCCACTGAGCTTTTCGGTGAAGGAAAACATCGTGAGGAAACCTGCGCTCATCTGCGAAGTCATTCAAAGATGTGTGTGAAGTCCCCAATCGCGCTGGGCCCGCGTGGGAACTATAGCCCAAACCCTCTCGTAATGAGCGGGAGCCTGCGCCCAGCAGTGGGATGCAAATAGGCTGTAGTAGTAGTAGTCTTTCTCACTGAATAGGCATCTTCTGGGTAAGCGTGTTTCACCTTAGATTAGACCCTATCATTACTTTCCATCAGGTGTGATCAGGGTCAAACGCAAGCCCGTTCGCAATAAAAATAAATAAAGGTGATCTAAAAACCAGCTTCATTTATTTTCCTTATCACAGTGATCTTAAAGCACTCCCACACGGCCGAAGCGACAAAACAATCACAATAGAAAGTGCCATGTTCTCACCATTCTTCGAACGTCAGAGGCGTCTTCACTTTTGCGGTCGATCATGTTTGCCATTCTGAGCTGTTCTGTGGTTGCCTGAAATACAACAAAGACGTATGAAAAAATACTGGTACCAAAATAAATTGTATGGAGTAGGTACGCGTTGAAAAAGGATTTCAGAACTGTTCAACTTAGGGATTCCCCCAAAAATATGGATGATATACTGCGACATCGACTGCCCGGAATTAAATGCGATTTTGAAAATAATAAGCTTTCGGCTGAGTTTGGCGGGCTTGTTCTCAGCAAGAGGCTAGCAAGCAGTGATAGTTTCATTTGACGGCCAGATTGGTCCAGTTGGTAGTGACCCTGCCTTCTGATCCGATGGTCGCGGGTTCGAGTCCCGCTCGGGGCAAACTTTGTGTGATGAACACGAATGTTGAACTCGAGTCATGGATGTTTAGTACTCATACTCATTTATGCTAGTACAAGCT
The DNA here is from genome assembly GCA_963971205.1 of Aethes cnicana. Classification (NCBI taxonomy): domain Eukaryota; kingdom Metazoa; phylum Arthropoda; class Insecta; order Lepidoptera; family Tortricidae; genus Aethes; species Aethes cnicana. The sequence goes on along the minus strand of OZ020296.1, from coordinate 1,648,218 downwards.
TTGCTTAGTTTGGGGCTAGGTCACTATGTGGGAAATGTCCCAAGATATTTATTTATTTAATTATAATAACAGCATGCCCTCTTCAGCGTTTCCTCACCCACTCGAATATACGACTAAAAATAAGTTATAGTTCAGAGTCGTGCCTTTGCTTTGCAGGGCTTAGTCCACTATCAGTGCGACCGGTGCTGATCTATTGTGATCTTGACTAAAAAAGTAACGTTAACAGTTTTAGAAGATTATGACAACGATGAGCAGGCAGACCATCTGCTCGCTGGTCGGAGGACATCTGGCAGTTGGCAGGGAAGCGGTGGATGAGACTGGCTCTGACAGGGTAGAATGGCGTATTTACTCAGCAGTGGGTGTATATGCCAACTGACCTGTGGTTTCACCTTCTCCTTGGCCGGCGGCCTGTCGGCCTTCGGTTTGTCCTGGCCCTTCTCCTTGCCCTTGGCGGCCGACCCCGCACCACCCTTGGTGGCGCGCGCTCCCAAACTCATTTTTATGTGCTATAGTTATATTTACAGCTTCTATTTACAAGCAGCTGAAACAAAAGAAGCTTAGAATTAACACCAAATAGATTACTCAAAAATACGATCATTCCTTTGGCCGCGTAAACCAAAATTGACGAAGACACGACGCGTTTGAAATTCACACCCGTCACGTTTTTGTTCCCTAGTAAGTCACGTGCATTACTTCAATAGGTATGTACATAACAAAGAAACGGTGTCAACATCAAAACAAAAGTCGAAACACTATATTTCATTTTGGTAAAGGGGTAAAATAACATTCTAGCTACGTAGAAGTGAGTTGATACGTCAATTTATGTGCATATTTTGTCTGCATGTTATCGTTTCAGCATAGAACCATTTAGGCATCTGGTATCTTTCATGAAAGAACTTCGGAACATAGCGATTGAGTAGAGCAGTAGACAGAATTCGATAGAACAACCCTAATATCTTTTATGAAGCTAAAAAGCTTAATCGCCTAAAATCAAAATAAAGTGCGAAGCAGTAAGGCTATTTCCGTAACATCCATATGACTGACTGACAACCGTAATGTCGGTGAGTAGATTGTACACTAATGATTAATGATGATTAAAAAATATCGATTGAAACAAGAAATAGCTCTGTATTTTCGTATTTGTTAATCTGCATTCAATTTGACAACTGTAGGCATCCAAAACCAACGTGCGAAAGAAAGAGCCTACGTAATTTGATGGTGATCCCACACAGAACACAGGTTATCTAAAAAAAAATTAAAAAAAAAAACAAATCAACGCAAAGCTCAAACTACTCGACGGATCGGAATTAAAAGCATATCAATAGTTATTATGACGTAGATATCCACTTGTAGAGATTTTTGGAAATTCCACCCCTAAGGGGGTAAAAAGGGGTTTGACAATTTGAATGCTCCAGAACCGAATTCCACGCGGACGAAATGAAGTCGCGCGGAGAAACTAGTACTTACTACTACTACAGCCTATTTGCGTCCCATTGCTGGGCACAGGCCTCCTCTCATCAAGAGAGGGTACTAACTAGTACGTAATATTTACAAAGGATAACATTTATACATGTTATAGAATGTCATCCTAGTTATAAAAGGCTTTCTCTCTCCCCTTCTTCTTCATCAGCGTGTATTCGCCCACCGTTGGACATACGCCTCTCCAATCTTTCGCCATTTATAGCGGGACTAGTCCTGCTGTCGCTTGCAAGTCATCGGACCATCTGGCAGGTGGTCTGCCAAACTGCCAACGCTTCTCCTATCCAGCCGGGGTCTCGACTCCAAAACGCGCTTGCTCCATCGGTCGCAACCGCGGATGCGAAGTCGGCGGCGCAATATACAAACAAGCCGTTGAAGCGTGAAGAGGTAACATACAGACAGACAGAATTACTTTCGCATTTATAATATTAAATGGATATGGATGTATTGCTCTATATAAGTATTTATATCGTTGTCTAGCACCCAGAATATAAGGGTCGCTTAGCTTGGGGCTAGGTCAAAATGTGTGATAAATGTCCCAAGATATTAATTTTAATTTATTTATAACTTGCTGACCCAGCGGACTTCGTACCGCCTTAGCTTTTTTTTTGGGTGAGTATATATATAGAACATACACACCAAATTTCATAAGAATCGGTCGAGCCGTTTCGGAGGAGGACACTGTGACACTGGAATTTTATATATTAGATATAAACCTGTGGAGCACTATTGGAGCACCATAAATTAATGAATAGATAATTTTAGAATCTTCGAAATTAATTACCTAAGTGAGACCTTAACGTAAAGAACTTCAAAAATGAAATACAAATATTTCCAACTCAACAATTAAGGGAACCTTGAGACCGTAAGTTCAACGCCCGTAAAATCTGCAAACGCGTTTACTTACTCCAAGACAGGGTTATTGACGTTCACGCTTCCAGTGCCCGCGTAAAAAACCTCATATAAAATTGACTCCACTAGTAGACTTCTGGCACTCAAAATGTGACTAGACTGGGAACCTAAAGGGGGTGCCTCAGGGCGAGACTTTGAGAATGAAGTTTTGTTTATAAAATCGTGAATGGCGTATCGGTCTTGCACTGAATTTATCAACAAATAAAGCGAGACGCAAATCTTGCTGTCTTCTCGCTCTAAGGGCTCGTAAATACGCAGCGTGACAGTCGAACACGCAATTTACAGATAACTAAATCTTAGCTAATAACCTGGTTTTCGTAAAATTTCGCTCTTTTAAAACCACTTTATCTATTTTGGAGGCCATCTCCATATATTTTTTTTCCTGGACCCTTGGAGACTATACATCTCTAAGATCTTAGATTTAAGTTTAAGTTAGGGACTATACATCCCTTCAATGTAATTTCCTTGCCTTGCCTGCCTTGGCCTTCTGCTTGAGTTTGTTGCGGCGCTTCTTCTCAAGCAAAAATTTCTGACGTGTAAAAGTGCCCCTATGTGGCCAATTTGCTGAATAAATGATTGAATTGAATTTGAATTAGATTAAATAAAAACATACAAGTGCCAAATAAAGTCAATGCAAAAGAACTCTGTTGTGGATGAAGTCACTGAAATATCATAGAGACTGAAAAAAAATCTCACGCACTTTATGCAAATCGTTAGGTCATCAAGTGAATTAAGACCATTAATTTACAACGGTAATTTTTACTGAAAATAATTGTAAATGCGCGGAAACTCGAACAAGTAGGTTATAAAATAAGTGAAATAACCACAAGCAAAATTACACTTTAGGACTGCTTAAACAAAACATCTCGTAAAGTTCAAAATTACACTTTAGGACTGTTCAAACAAAACATCTCGTAAAGTTTTTAAAGCCACTGAAACTGTCGTAAATTAGTTTCATGCCCGTACTTTCCGATAATTCTATTGGCTCGCCAAAATATTATATTCTGGTTCAATGACTTGTTTGTAGAGAAGAGCATCCATGTAAATAACTAAATCCAGTTAATTTAGTGGTTGAGAGGTTAGAAGTTAGACTTTGCGATTGAATCAGAAGTTATGAGATTAGAAGTCAAACCAGGTTACCCAACTTTGCGTAGTCACTCGAACTGAATGAGACTGGCTTGTTTATGATTTAGGAAATAATAATAATAACAAAGACATCAGGTGGATTACAAAGATATCGAAGTAGAGACCTACAGAAGGACCCAGACATATTAAAAGTCAAAGGGCAAGATGAGATGGAGTGTCGGAGGCGCGAGGTGGAAGTCCGAAGTGTGGTCCCATCCTTCCCTTTAGGGGTGGACCGTCACTGCGGCACATTCAAATTCTCTTAAAATCATTTGAGTTTCATTTCCTTTACCTTATAAAACCCTTGATTGTTAGCATTAGATAAACAGCATAGGCCGATATTTCTAAAAACCTTTAATAGTGGTTTGTTCGTAGGACAAGCATAGTGGTTTGACAGATGCAAGATCCAAGTTGAACTAAGCACTGAGTTTATTGGTGAGTCCCCAATAAGCACAGAGCCCACATGGGGACTATAGCTCTTGTGATAGAGGAGGCCTGTGCCCAGCAGTAGGAGATAGAGGCTGCTGTGGTGGTGTTGTTAGAATTGTTTTTTTTTGTTGACCTATGAAAGAAGGCAAGTTGGTTATTACTAAAGCGAGAAGTCTATTTATGGTGGTTTATTTATCTTCTAAGTTCTACCTTTTGGTCTGAATTCTTATTGGTTTATTTTCATTCATATGCAATATACTTGGGGCAGGTCAGTGTTCTAGCCACACAATTGACAAGGTGCATATATTGAGCAATAATAGAGCCTGTGTCAATGGCATAATCACACCAATTGTGATAAGTCTCTATAATGGTCAGTAGAGTATCTACTATTTTCTTGCTAGATTCTAGACGATAAATTCTGTATGAGTAATAAGGATCTTGGCTACGACTGAATGTGGCAAGCTTGTTCTTTCAAACTTTTACACATTTAAATATTTCAGAATAATCATAACTTGTTAAGAGTTCTTCATACTTTACTATACAAAATATTAAAAATGTCTTGAGGTAAATATTGTCTAAATAATACTGTGATGTCATCATATTGTGATATCATCAGAGAATACACAATTAACATTTCCCTGTGTTCTCTTATCAGTTGTAGTAAGGTGAATGTTATCAAGATTCAGCTGTTGTAGCAATATAAACAAATACTTTCATTGCAAGTTTCAATAATGAATATAATTGATAAGAACTCTTGATTTTTGACAAAATTACTAGCAATAAATAACTATTTAATGGTTATTCAAGGGTTTTTTTCCCTCTAACAGTGAATTCATTTCTACAAGTGTGGGTACATAACCTATTATTTTTCTAATAAGCATTCTTACCAAGTCAGATCAGCAGAAAGTGCACTGATCACTAATCCGCCGACAAATTAGCCAGACATCCGAACGAGAAACAATATACGTAGACACAGTATCAGCACAAAGGCAACTGGTACCGCTCAAGGCGTCGTGCGAGCGGCAAATTGATAAACAAAACGCTTGTGCATAATTTCATCTAACTCTTAACTTTTACCCAACACAACACTGCATAAACTCTTCAAAACAACAACGTCGACTTCCGCACCGAACGTATCGACGAAATACAGGAAATATTCAGCTCCTTTAGGTAGAAATCGGGACAATGATTCATTGCCAGTGGAGCGCAAGGGCGACGCACGGAAAAAAGAGGATGCGCGTCGGCTTCCAACGGAAACCTCGGAAAATTGCAATAGTAGCATTTTTTCACAATCCAAGGAGACTGCCACATCGAATCCCGCCCCGTTCGTCGCGACACGGAACTCCGGCGGCACATGTGGGGGACGCCATTCTTGAAGCAGCTTTCTTGGTATCAAAATGACAGCCAGTCTTTCTTTTATGATAAAATAGCGTACACAACACCATTTTTACACATCGCTTATAGGCACATCAACACACAATTAAATATCGACTTCAATCTTTACCTTAATCCTAAAGCAATATCCGATAAACGACTTGATTTTTAATAAAATTTACTAATTTCCATACCTGTGATGCGCTCTCAAACGCAAGCTGGTCACGTGACTTGCTAGTGGTGTGCCATATTCGACGTAACGGTTTGAAGAATGGCCAGTTTTTATTGCCAAAAATGTTTACGATTGCATAACGATCTACATTAAACATTTTATCAGTGCAAAAAAAGTAAATTTTGTGTTAAAGAAAATAATAACCATCCAAAACTGCAAACTGCTCCTTGTAAATAGAAAAAATTGAAACTCTTTTATAATAAATAGGCATAGCTTGAATTTTTCAAGGATAATCTATGACAAAGTGAACTAGTGGGTTTATTTTAAATTAAATTTATTCCGACTATTTACAGATATCCATTTCGAAATTACCTATGAAGCGGAAGCATCGCATTCCTAATTTCCGTTAAGGGCACTACAGACTACCCTAATTGCAGAACCTGCATGCAGGGCCACTGCCTAATCGTGCCGTGTGTATAATTTATTTATAGGCTTGCAGGGCCGACATTTTAATTGCTCACCTGCAAAATGTCGGTCCTGCAAGCCTACACATGGCACGATTTGGCAGTGGTCCTGCATGCAGGCCCTGCAAGTAGGGTCGTCTGTAACGCTCTTAACTGCATAACGTTTCTTTACAAGAAAATGCGTGAAAATGAAAATTGAGTTAAAAAACAGAAATCAACGCGTCTGCTATTTTATTTATTATTTCATTAAAAGTATTCCAGCTATAACCACCTTTTATGTAATTATTTGATATTGGTTTACTATTTTAAGTTCAAGCTTCCATTTTACATTACTATTCCAGTACAATAGTTTTGTGGTGTTAGTGGTTAGGTTAAAAACAAATCAATGAAATGGAGTATTCCCGCTCAATTTCCTGTCCTATCAAATCAATGTATTGACATTTGTTAACTTTGTTATTACTTTAATTGGACGCAGTTCTGCAAACCAGATCCAACCCACAGCATGACAGTTTTGAGAAAAAGCCGTTTTTGTTAAAAATGTGTGTACAAAATTTTCTATAAATATTTTTAATAAAGTTTAAATGCACAATTATAGAAGATGGCTAGCTCTATTAATTGTTATGTTAATCTGTTGCAAAAAGCATTTATTACCTGATTTACAACCAATAAATGGGGATGGATCTTTTTAATAAAAATGCGAATGTGGGTTGGATCTTTGTTTATTTAATAAAAAAATAAGGGAAAATTATATTTACACGGTTTTTTTTAATGAATTTTAATCAAAAAGGGCACAAATACTAAGGCAAACTTGTAGCGTGAAAAGATTTTAGCAAAAACAAAATATTTCATGCAAAATTTTCAACAGAGACGAAAACTGCAATACTTTAGTCATAAAGAGAATTCGAACAAAACGTATGAATTAATCTGTAACTTGTTATATATAATTTCCAGTTTTCGTGTTAGTAAATGTCTTCTACTTCAAAGTCAGGTTGTCCTGAAAACCCTTCCAGGTCATCATCCTTCAACCGTTGGTCTGGAATAAGTTCAGTGTAAAAAAGGTGGTATTCCTGTGGAATCAGGTGAAGAAGAGTTTTCAAGTCCTTTAACTTGGCTTCGAGAATAGAATTCCCACAGGTCAAAGTACCTCTACTTCTTTTTTGTGAGAATAGCCCCTAAGCGAATGTTTTTTTTTAATATATTCGTCCACCAACTCTTCGTCAAGGTTGCTCGCCTGTATATTTTGAACATATCCTGTATTTTAACTATATCCCTAATCTGCAGCCGTGGCAGCTTATTCCCGTCTATAGTTTTCTTCCTAGTTGTTCTCTAATTGTATTGAAAATAAAAAAATAGGTATGAAAACTTGCAAGAAGATATGTTCAAAACTTACATGACGACCAACCTCGACGAAAAGTTTGTGGTCGTAGATATATTTAAAAAAGTTCGTTCGGGGGCTACTCTCACAAATTAAATTATGGAAGTACTTTGGTCTATGAGAAAACCTACTCCCGAGGCCAAGTTAAAAGACTTAAAAGCTCTTTCACGTGATTCCACAGGCATACCACCTTTTTTTACACTAAACTTATTCCAGAAGAACGCTTGGAGGATGATGACCTGGAAGGATTTGCAGGACAACCAGACCTTGAAGTAGAAGACATTTTCAACAATGAAAACTGAAAAATCTAGAAAATAATTTACAGATTAATATATAGGTTTTTTTCGGATTCCTTTTTTGGTCTGATTTTTGTACAAAATAAGTAAATACTTTATTTTTGCTGGATTTTTTTCATTCCACATTTTTTGCTATTGTTGCCTTTGAATTCTTGCTATTTTTCTCCATAAAAAAACCGTTGAAATGGTTTTTTCCCTTATTTTTATTAAGAGTATTAAGTTAAGACCCTGTAAATCAACAAGGATTCAACCCACATACAACATTCTTACTTTTTTATTGAAAAGATCAATCCCCTTTTATTTACCGTAAATCAGGTAATTAATACTTTTCGAGAAAGAATATCATAAATCTACAACTCTGCTATGTCATAATCCACAACTCTATTTAGTGAAAAAGATTACGTAAAAATACTTCCATGTGTTAAAATATTTTCAATATGGAACCAAGGCACATGAACCCTCATAAAATTGAAAAATTTAGGCTATTTTTAATATGCAAACAAGATTCAAGATACATGGTTTCATATAACTGTGAAATCTTTATTTTGCAAACGGGATCCAACCGCGCTTGGTCTCTTATAGAGTTATAAAATTATACGTCTATGAGGTACCATGTGACATGAATCTTGTTTATAAAATATGGATTTGCTGTTTTGTGGAATGGTAACTTTGTCAACATATTGTTTTGATAGGTTAAAATGGTCAGATCATTTTGATTTTTATAGGGAAGGTGTAAGGTGCATTTTAAAACCTATCTGCATAATTAACTCAATTTTGACAGGTGTGTGGGTTGGATCTGGTTTGCAGAACTGCGTCCAATTCATTGAGGCTATTGCATTGCATGCATTCAATATCGAAATAAATTCCAAGAATAACAAGCCATCTGCCCACAGGGATCTAAATATACAATACTTCGTGATATTCGTAGAATCGCGACTTTTGTTGTAACAAAAGTTATTAGGTTATGAATTATGAGTTTATGACGTTAAATGCAAGGTATCGTTGATAAGTGTTGAATAATGTCGCTATTAGAAGATGTATTTCTGGAGGATGAAGCCGGTGAAGCGCAAGAACTGGAACGCGTGATTGAAGGTGATGAGTTTGAAGAGAGACCGCGGACTCCAAACAGTAATGACGACAGCGAAAAAGAAGACGAAGCCGGTATGTACTAGACCATAAATTCATAATTGGAAGGTGAAACTCCGACTCGCTTGGGCAATTTCTTAAAATTGTGACGGTTGTGGTGTAGCAAGGTGTAATGAGGCCTTAGGTTAGGTTAGTTTATATTGTGGTTACCCTTTGGTACACCTTGACCGAAATAGGTTGTCAAAGAACATATGATGTACATTAGCCTTGTTAAATTTAAATATTACAGTGGAAGACAAAAGGCGTGTGGACCATACAGCAAAGGCGAAGAAAGTGGTAAAAAACCCGAGGTTTGTTTTGAACCCTGCTCGACTGACTGGTCCTAGGGGCATACAGATCATACCAGACCATTTCAAGGATTTCAAGTTCAAAGGTAAGATAAATAGTGTTTCTACTATGCTAAGTTTCTTTAGAGTCTTAATATTATTTCCCAAACTGCTAGACATTTCAAACAGTATAGAAACTCCTACTTCTGAGTACCGCTAATCTACCTTTCTTGAATTAACTTTTTGGGAAGAAATTTAGATCCCTGAATAGGTAAGTAATTTCATCATGACACAAAAGGAAAACTACATTTTATAAAACATGCAATGATTGCTAATGTATATTGAACAGATCCCATTGTAATTTTTTTCAGGTAAAGGACATGAGAGTAAGGATTTAGACATAGTCTTAAAAAAACTGGAGCACTGGGCTTACAGATTGTACCCAAAGTTTAAATTTGACGACTGCCTCAAAAAGATTGAGATGCTTGGCAAGAAAAGACCTGTAATGGTATGCTAATTTCTCCACATCAATGTCGAAATAAGAATAAAAGTTTCCACTGATAAATTGCAGTGAAGGAAAAATCAATCACATTTTCTTTTTCACGAAATAAGCTATTTCCAAAGGCGTGTCTTTGGTGGTTAAATATTTAAATTCCTGATTAAATTCCCCAGGTCCATCTCCACAAGATCCGAACAGACCAGTTCATGTCGGAAGAGACAGTGGTGCAGCAAGACTCAAGCGGAGACGAGGCTGAACCAGCAGTGCCTGAGGAAGATGAGTTTGATCGGCTCCTGCAGCAACAGATAGAGATCGCTCGGAACACACCAGCACCGGGCTCAGTGAGGAAAGAGCTGCACACTCCAGTTGCAAATCGGTAAGGAACTTGATCGTTAGGCTGCCAACAGAGACAACCTGGTGAAATCAACAGTATCAGATTGATGGGTGAAGCGCAGAACTGGTCTCCATCTGTGCACGCGAACCTATGGGGTTGGGTTGTCCTGTAGTAGTTCCCGAGTGATAATTTGCTCTGAAGTTTACTGGCAATACTGGCATAGAGGTGGAGGCATTCCATCATAGGCCTCAGGGTTGGCAACTCATTCGAAATCATGTCTATGGGCTGCAGAAAAGGCATTAAGTATGCCGAACTTCTAGTTTTGGAATGAAACACTTGTAGACTAGAACCCACCACTGCATGTTATTATAATTTACAGATCTCCACTGCTAGCTCCAAAAGCCACCTCATCACCATCAATCAGTGATGAACAGAAGGAAAGGATGATGAGAAACAGGAAAATGGCTGAAGAACGGCGTCTAGCTAAACTCAATCAATTGAATAATACTGTTAATAACAGTACTGAAAATGATGTTATAAACGAGAATGAAAGTAAAGATACTGAAACAGTAGAGAAAACTGATATTGTAATTGAGTCTAATAATATTAATAAAGATGATGATGATTTGCAAAAAGTAAGGAAACATAATAGATGTAATGTTATAGACAGTTCTGATGAAGAAAGTGACATAACAGCTGTAAACGGATCAATAACAGTTGATGTGCATGATAAAGTTCGAAATGAAGAAACAAACTCTAACAAAGAGAATATAGAAAGTGAGGAAATTACTGTTGAATCTGAACATGTAAATATAGTAGATGATGTAATTATAAATGAAAATGAGCTAGATGGAAATGATAAGGATACAGTGATAGAATCGACAAATGATCAAGCTGTACTTGGAAATAGCCATTCTAAAGTGAATGAAGAAATACTTAAAGAGGCTGTAGTGTTTGAAAATGTTGTAGATAAAGGAGAGACTGCTGATAATGCGGATACAACTAATAGTGAACTTAAAGACAAAGATTCTGTGAATGATAAAGTCTCCACAGAAGACTTGATGGAAGTAGACTTTTCGGACGACTTTTGAAGTGAACACAAACACAAATTGTTTTCAAAAGTTTATTATTAGCTCGAAATTAAACAAACCTTACATTATCACAGTACAAACGATCCACTGAATGCTGTAATATCATTTAAATATCCCTTAAATCATTACAAAATGCACATCTTTGTTATTCATCATACATAAACCTTAAAGAAACTGAAATGGCTTTATACAACAAGCATTGGGTATATGAAGTAAATTATCAACAAAAGGAAATATCTCAAATCAACAGGTTTTCATGTCACTAGTTAAATATATGAAAACTGTACTAAAAATAGGTGAAAAACAGTTTAGAAAAAAACACATTAAAAGTGCAAAAAACACAAATTCATGACGAATGAACAATCATTTGTGTAAGAAAAATGACAACTCAAACATAATTTCAATATTGGAATATGAGAAAAACAGTTTGATGAATAAAACAATTTCCCAGGCAAGATTAAACAATGTAAATAAATAGGTATATCATCTATTTCTATTTCATAAAAAGAAAACTATCCTAAAACTTTTGCAAAATCACAGTTTCGATACGATATAACCCAAAATGATGTAGGTTTTATATGAAACATTTACATATTTTTTGTCTTACAACTACTCTGGATTTATAACAGTACTACAATTTTATCAATAAAGCTCTCAACATGATCTTTCTTACATTTTCAATAATTTAATCTATCAGAAACTGGGTGCAAGATTTCATTGTTTACTATCATCATAAAATACACTGTTTATTATTATGGCGTAGGTATTCACAAAAAGCTGTAGGTACAACATTAACTAAAATAGACTAGGCGTAATAAATATATGTGACTTGTAACTTCAAGAATTCCTTAGTAAAAATCGTCTTCTATTAAAAATCTAGAGTAGCATCCGAAAGTCCTAACACTAAAGAATGATAACTTAAATTATTTGGTTTCGTATCAGTACAGGAAATTTTGACCTAAACGCAACAACCCCTCTTACGTTTATATGGGACCCATATCACAAAGAAGCAAAGCCAACTCGCAAAAAAAACTCATAAGTATTTACAAATTCATCAGAACATTTTTTAATACAATTCAAACCTATGCCAAATTCAAACTTGTTACCAGCGGTAACTACTGTTTTGCCAAATGAAACGCTAGTGGGTAGTTACTCATTGTTATTACAAATTGATAGTTATCAACGGAACGTAACTAAATAACGTTCTGTATCTACTTACACAGAACTATCACGGAAACGGCTCTAACGATCTGGAAAAAAATTGCAATAACAATATAAGGGGTTTAATCTGGAAAAAAATATTTTGGCTATTATCAACCGCGTCGCTTAAAATAAATTCCCCTTACTAGCACCACCACACTAACATTCTGCCAAAGGCCTCATGGAATGTCAAAGTTACCATTGGAAACAAATTTGAAATTACAGAAGTGAAAAATGTAAGAAAAGATCGAAGAAGTCTTTTTGATGGTGCACCATGGTAACATGCTTAATTTTGACCAATGCCTTGGCAAAATGAACATGTTAATGATGAAAAAATAACTTGATTCGATACTGATTGATAGATTTATGATATAGATATCTTTTAGATTTTAAAACGAATGTTCATTTTAATCCTGTTTTTTTTGGTACACCATAAAAAGGACTACTTGACAAATAACACGACTGCCTAACACACAACACTGGTAATTTACAAACTATTTTAAAATACCGCATTTCGTATGCCATGTTTCAAATTCGACAGGGATATCGCAATATACTGGAGAGGATAAATTATAATTGAATGTCCTTGGAGCATAAAATATCTTTGAATATTGCCCATTTTGTCCACTTTAAGTTGGATACTGCGCTTAGTTGGATATGAACCGCAGTATTTTTTACCGTTTATGTGGGGCGAATACGTAATGTTTCATAGTCCAAACTCCAAATAGACCTACGATTCTCTAAAAAGTGAGTGAAAACCTAGCTCCATTGCAATATCCCCTTTGGTCAATTCATAATCACTATCAACATGGCCTAGGTAGATCCAGCAAATTACTTATAAACTTGGTACTTCTAGTAAACTTCTATAATTGATTAACGTCGAATAAGACCTCAGAACAGTTCCAAGTAATGTCAATTTGACCCGTATTTCTGGACACACGTATTTCATCGTAAGTCTTAAAGACTAAAATCGTTGGAAAATCATGAAAATAGGGTATTATACACCATTCAAGGAAAAATCGGTAAATACTGATTTCTGATAGATTATATAAAAATGCTACCCAAGACATCGCCTTAAAATGCATAAATAATTTTACATTTATAACATTTTTAATCTCTCTTTTGGGAAGGTAGGCGCCATATTGTTAGCTGCTATGACGTCACTTCGACTGTAAACAAAGCGTTACAAGTAACCGTTTTAAGTTTTGACTTCACTTGTTTGGTTACTATGTACTTATATTTACTATCCTAGTGACGTCACAGACCAAGCAAACATGGCGGCTAGCTTTTTAGTGCGAAGACTGAAAACTTTTCAAGGTATTTATCGCATTCATATAAGGATAATTTTAAACCACATTTCAAAAAATAGTGTAATAAATACCCTATTGTTAAATTTTTGGATTATATGGCCCCCATCGATGCGATGATTCCGCCAATGTCGAGGTTGATAACACTGCCACTTTGACATTATGTTTTGTCCGGTACAGTTACCTTGCGTTCGGTGAAGAACTGTTTAACTTCAAGTTATACATTTTCAATGACATCGAATCACAATTGTCAAGATTCTTCAGGAAGTTAGCACCAACTTTTATAATACCTAGATCGTCGCACGCTTAGTATCAAGATGATATCGTCAATGTATTTAAGTCGTGGTGGCCTAGCGGTTCGACCTACCGCCTCTCATGCAGAGGGTCGGGGGTTCGATTCCGGCTCGCACCTCTTAGTTTACTTATGTGCGAAATTCAATTTGAATTTACTACTGAGCTTTTCGGTGAAGGAAAACATCGTGAAGAAACCTGCACGCATCTACGAAGTAATTCAAAGATGTGTGTGAAATCCCCAATCCGCACTGGGCCCGCGTGGGGACTATAGCCCAAACCCTCTCGTGATGAGAGGAGGCCTGTGCCCAGCAGTGGGACGCAAATAGGCTATAGTAGTATCGTCAATGTAATTACAAACTTTTCCGCAAAAAATTCTATCCACAAACGTGCCACAAACAATTTTGGAAATATCCATGAGATTTTTTCGCATTTGAGACCAAAATCCAGGTACTATAAAAGAGCATCACCAAGTTACTTGCACGCCAGTGCCAATTTTTGTATCCCATGTCCTCTAAGGTGTTGGTCATTCTAGTTAGTGTCAGGTATTAACGAAGCGAAAAATGTGGTGACTATCATCCAAGTGACAGCTAGTAGGGATTGGTTGTCGTTGGGCTCTTGAGGAGTAGTCTCTGGTCGAACCTGGGTCGGCTGCTCGTTTGGTTCTGGTTGTTGGGCCGCAAGGTTTATTGGGGCTGGGAAGGTGGGAGCTTGGTTGGCAGCCAGTGGGTTGGCAGGACGGGGATTAGGGTCGGCGGGTGCGTCTACCGGGGTTTGGTGGTCATCGGCTGGTGCAGGGTTGGTTGGCACAGGGTTGGCTGGCACAGGGTTGGCGGGTGCAGGGTCGGCAGGAGCCGGGTTGGCGGCCGGAGGTTGGCGCGCGTTGGCCACATTGACTTGAAGGTCCCGAAAGAAACCGATCTGGTGCCTGGAAATTAAACATTTTGCACGTGAGCAAGAAACATAACGTTCGTGTAGGAGAATACTTCAAGATTAACTGGTTTTTTCTCAAATACTATTTTGCCATCTCACAAAAATAATACGTATTAGAACGTTTTCCAACGGTAAGATGCAAAAATGTAGCCTTAAGTTTATGATTAAATAAATAAATAAATATCTTGCAACATTTCACACAAATTGACCTAGCCCCCAAACTAAGAAAAGCTTGTACTATGGGTGTTAATGCTAGACAACGATATAAATACTTATATAGAGAAATACATACATATATAAATACTAAACATCCATGATTCGAGTACAAACATTTTGTGCTCATTACACAAAGTTTGCCCCGACCGGGATTCGAACCCGCGACAGTCGAAACAGTGGGCAGGGTCACTACCAAACCTACTGAGCCAAACCTGTCGGCCAATGTCACAATGCCTTCGTGATGACACAGAAGCAGGTGTGCCTCGGGGTTCTGTCCTTGGCCCCTTACTTTACAATATCTACACCCACGATGTTCCCACATCTCGCGACACCACTGTAGCAACCATGGAAGTAGCAACTAATAACTGGAACTACCTCTGTGACCAAACTTTGGGCCAGGTGCGTGGGGGTGAGGAGCGTAAAAAGCCTTATACTCTCTTTATCTAACCTTATAACAGGAGATAAAGACAAAAGATGGTTAACGCCAAAATTTGGGCACGTTTTGAATTTTGAACGAAAACGACGTTCGGGCTCACATCTCAAAGCTCAATTTTAATTGTTTCGAAATCGACACTTCTCGCTCCAAATGTACCTACTTATTACCTCCATGGTAGCAACATAATTTGGCTTAGGTAAGTATTAGATACTTACAAATACCCAGCGAATGCCAACAGCAGCACAAGCAGGAACCTAGCGGGGCTCCCATATAGATAAACCAGGGAGAACAGTATGGCGAGTCTTGAAGCCGCGTATAGGTGGTCGAGCCAGTCTCTCGGCGCTGCGTCGTCCTCCTCGGGCGCCGGCGGGGGCTGCGGTGCGGCGGGGGGCGCCTCGGCCGCGGGAGTAGCACCCGGGATGGCGTTTTGGGTCGCTTGCCACCTACAAGGCGGAATAGAGTCCAAATAAGATCTTAAACTAGGGCAGGGACAAGGTAACCGACATCTCCTTACAGTGAACAGAAACTTATTGTATCTCAATTAAATTATTTATTTAGATAAATAAACAATGCAGAATGTTGGAAACCCAAAGTGACTCTGAAAGTACCGTAAGTATAAATCTTTAATCAGATTTCGTTTGGTTTACGTATAACAAAATATCGCCGCCGTTCGCTGTAAGCTGATAATTGAATTAACATGGTCATACATATTGCAGATACCGTTACTATGCCGTTCGATACTGTAACGTTATTTTACGTGACTAAGGCATCGTTCAGGGATAAGCGAGGCGATGGGAAGTTCTCATCATCATCAAAAAATAGTACCCTACGACCGTCAAATTTCACCACTCTATCTATATTAGAAGCCGAGATGTGCCAATATTTAACGGTGTACGAAATTTGGCAGCGTTATCACGGAAACTCGCACAGTATTCACTCGAGTTCGTAAAAAGTTAAGTGGTTGATTATCTCAGCTTCTATTTGAGCTATAAATCATTCCCGAGAACCAAGCCGTTCCAGAGATCCACGCGGTGTAGAGATCTTCTACTATCTAAAGTCCCGCGCCTTCACATTTCAAAACGCTTCAATGTATTTAAAAAGCACCACCAACACTCTCAACACATGTGTGCGTGCTGAGACAGCCATCAACTATGTGTTGAGAGTGTTGCTGGTGCTTTTTATAAAATAATAAAAAAAACCGGCCAAGTGCGTGTCGGGCCACGCGCAAATTATAGGGTTCCGAAGTTGAGGATGCCCACAGTACCTTTCTAAGACTTATTAGCATCTAGCTAGCCTGTGGTATGACGTGCCCGCCCGACGCCCCTGCCGCTCGAGAAAAATCATCATTATAAGTTGGTCGACTATTACTCGTAAGTTTGTACAGCCTACTTAGCTCTGATAGTTTTCCTTTCAACTACGTTATATATGCCACAACCGTGATTTTTTTCAGCCATCCAAATACCACCATTTAGTTGGCAGGGAGGGGGGGGGACACGTGACTCTAACAAAAAATAGCACTTTAAAGCTTAATATTTCACAAACGCATCACTTAATCAAAAAATGGTTTTAACAAACCCACAATATTTTTTTAAGACCTATTCAACGATATGCCGCACCATGGGGTACGCAAGAAAAAAAAATTACATACCCACTTTACGTGTAGGGGAGGTACCCTATAAAAAAATATATTTCAAAATTTTATTGTACCACTTTGTCAGCGTAACTAATATGCATATTCATGCCAAATTACAGCTCTCTAGACCTAAGCAAAGCATCTCCGAGCAATAGTGCGGACAGACGGACGGACGGACGGACGGACGGACATGGCGAAACTATAAGGGTTCCTTGTGGACTTCGGAACCCTAAAAATGAAGCGTTTTGAAATGTGAAGGCGCGGGACTTTAGATAGTAGAAGACCTCTACGCCAGCTTGACACTCGGTAGCGTTTCGTATTTCGAAAAGTTCAAGAGGTACTATCTTTTTAACCTAGATATTCCGTAGGTACTATTTGGGTAGTATTTATTTGCATAATCAGATCCTGAATATCGTTACGGTGTACGCTATCTTGACGGTCACCACTCCACCTGACAACAGGGCGCCCCGCACTGCGTTTGCCTTGTCGTGGTCTCGGCGAGGGATGTGCGTCAAGCGCAAGCGACGTAAAATAATACGTACCTAGTGAATAAGCGCGAAACAAAGTTACTCCATTAACCGCTATCACATATTTAATTTAGTCGCTTTAGTCGCGCACAACGTAAGCGTAAACGCTCTGCTGTCGCAAGTCGTGGAGAAGCGAGGCCTTTGGAATGAAACCGTATCAGAGTAGAGCGTTAAATAATCAATTATGCTTATTTTATTTCAATCTCGTGTAGGTATTGAATGTATTCGTATCGTCACGTGTGTTAAAGTTATGTTTTTGTATCTCGTTTTCGTGATTTTACATATCGTTCATAACTTAGATAAACGATACACTTTGATAATAGATAGATAACAGTTGTTGAAATGTCCGAACGTTTCTAATTCAGAATCAGCTGACAAAAGCTAAAAATGCGAGTAGTATAGGCATCTACGTGACGTGAACCTTCTGTCTGTATATAAATAAAATCGCCATAAAAGTTCTAACTTCTAAAAGGCCAATTATTTTTTGTCTTGCTTGTTAGTGTCACGATGACGCTTGTATGATAAAAAGTTGTCATTTTCTTCATTACTACACCTATACAAAGCCGGGACGGGATGCTAGTGTTACATAACTCATACTTACATATTGGCATACTGCTGCATATACTGGAGATATGCTTGCTGCATCATCATCATGTGGTTAGCGTACGACGCTGGGTCATTGTTGACAGGCAGGAATCTACCGCCAAAATTATTATAATTGTTAGGGTACGGTGGCACTCTACCGTAGTTGTTCACGAAGGAGCTTAGGTAATTCTGCATTTCTACAGTATGATTCTGATCGTTCTGCCTCATTTCTGGTCTAGAAACGGTCTCAGCCGGTCTCTCGCTTGGGATATTTCTCTGACGAAGGCCATCAGTGGAGTCGGGTTTAGGATCTGGCATTCTTCGCTTTGGAGTGCAGACTAGATGCATAGTATGAGCTATCTGGCTTTCGTATGTTCGGAGCACATCTTTGAGCACTGTGTTGTCGTCTAGAAGCTGACCAGAGTATATGATTTTTTGTTCGTCGGTATCCTGAAAGAGGTTACAAAAGTTAGTACAAATAGACTTTCCCACTGCGATGAGAGGTTTTTCAAAAGTTTTCTTAACAATCCTCGCGGCCGGCAATAAATTGGTGGCGCCAAAGTTGTTGCAAATGTCTATATGCGACGGTGGCCGATTTAGCAAAGCGATCTTTCGCTTCAGAATCTTTAGATGATTTAAACACTTCTAAATAATTATAACTGGGCAAATTCATCATCATCATCATTTCAGCCGAAAGACGTCCACTGCTGGACATAGAATAGAATAGAATATCATTTATTTCAGTAAGTACACAGAAATACAATACGTAGGTACAGGTAAAGAACAGAGGCAGAACTACATTTACTACAATATCAACTACTTACTTACTACACTATGCATTACTGAAAATAGCCCTCCCCCCCCGCAGTTTGGCAAATAAATTCATAATAATTTACGAATAATCTACAAAATCCTGCAGGTTATGGGCCCAGCAAGTGTTGCAGTCGCTGCGCAAACATCACACGCATTATGAGATTGGATACACCATTTTAAGTGTTTTATGATAAAATAAAATAATTGAAAAATGTACAAATATTTCGATTTTTCAAATCGGTTCTTAATAGACGGCGGTACGAAGTTATAAACATAAAAACCATCGAATAGACAACCTCCTCTTCTTTTGTTTGTTAAAAATATCTTTACATAACACTCCCATGCAACCTGTACTGTACACAATCAAACCGCGTTACACGTTAATTACCCACATAGCCATTATGTTACGGCCCTTATCACGAGTGTTCCAAATAACTGCAACATAAAATAATGGCTGCTGATAAGCAATACAAGGAAATATTTTATGGTATAAAATTCAGAGTTTTCACATTATAAAAGAAATGCCTAATGATGTGTTGCGTTTATTATTTTAGGAAAGTAAAATATAAATATCTTTGATCTATGAATGCCGGAACCTAGTTCCAGTGAACCGATTTTCGTGTTTTTGAGTGTTTTTGATTGTGTTCTTTAACAAAAATATTAAAATGTTTTCCCATGATTTTGCCGATCTGAAGTTTTTTGATTAAAAAAAGAAGGTTGAAAATCTTTTTTTCGTCGTTTCCATTGATTTTATTTTAAAGGATGCGGTCCAACGTATCCCAGATAAGGATGAGGGCTTTCAGAACTATTCTATAGGCCCAGTGGCGTCAGAATTAAGGGAAAAGAGAATGGTCAATTAACGCCTATTTTCTTTTAAAGGTTCAAAACCAGTTCTCTCAAAATTGTAAAAAATTACATTTGAGATGCTATATTTTAACTACAATATAGTTATCGAAAGTTAAAAAAAAAGAACATAGTTAAATCCCCACAAGTGATTTCCATTTTCAAAATTAATTTACTAACGTAACGTTTCCGTTTTTGCGTTAATGACCCACTACATTTGTGTACGAAATTTTAACATTCATTCGGTCATTTCAAAGTCATTCAATCATTCTCAAAGTTTCGGTTAAAAAATGGACTTTAAGCAAGCATTTGTCAGATACCTTTGTTATATTTTTGTGAAGATAAAATAATGAGCTGCAATTTAAGAAAATCTGAAGTCTCTAGGTCCATTGATTTTGGAGATAAAGCTATTCAAAGAGGGACAACTTTTTCATAATATTTCTTTTTTTTTTGACAATGAAGTTATAATATTATTTTCTATAAATATTGGCCTTTTTATCAATACGTGTCATTTTACCCATATTTTGTCAGATTTTATTTTGAAAAGCTTGCCTTATGCTACTTTTTAAGATTATTATTATTTAAAGAAAATATAAAAATCGATATCTAAGTTACTATACAAACATTATTTATTGTAAATAATGTCAAAGTCCTCAATTTTCATAAGAAAAAAAAGCATTTTTTTTTTAAATAATGGTTTTAATAGAGATCGGCGAAATTTTATGGGTAAACATTTTTCGCTATACTTTTAGCTATGCAATACAAAAAAAAATACGAAAATCGGTTCACTGAAAGCGGGTTCATTACTCTACTACATAGCAATATGATTATGCACATTGCACAATATCTAAACAATGCTGAATATATCAGTATATAAAAGATAATCAATATTTTTAAAGATTACAGTTTTTCAAAGTTTGAAAAACATGTTTGAATGTTTTTAAATATTTTGAGTTGAACATATTAATATAGAATAGTACTTATAAGACACCCACATGCCATGCATGTTTAGCTTAAGTGACATCATATTTAAAGAGAGTGACATCATGAATCTATCTAGCGGATTTAGAATCATGGTCAAGTTTGGATGATCATGTTTATGTGGTGTAGAAATATAAGTCTTAAGTTACATGTTAAATTTTTTGAAATAAATATATATCTCTCTCATTTTTTGATCATTATTGTCTATGATACACTTAGATTATTTCTATCTCTTTTATTTATAAACATTTCTAAGCAGATCTCTGGATGTTGTTGGCTGTTCAACATTGCCAATTTTTTTTTATATTTGGCACTATGTTTGCATTTGGTGTGGCATATTCATTTATTGCCAAGAAAAGGTACATAACTAAATGTTTCTTTTAAAATTTCGTTTTGCACATTGTTGGCACTTCATTGCATGTTGTTTACCTATTAAGATAACAATCTAGCCAAAGCTTTTATTTGATAAGTAAGTTACCAAATGTATTAAATCAGATTTGAAGTCAAATAAGTCAATTAATAAATTGAAATTATATTTTTGCAATTGAAACATTGTTGAACATACCAATTGGTTGGTTTGTTTACGCAGCTGTCTGTCTTGAAATGTTTGTATAATAAAGATAATAATACTTTGAGAGCATGTTTGACATGGCCAATAAGAAGTTATATCAATGAATATTTCCTAAAACATAGAGTAACAATCTAAGCTAGAGCCTGCTAACACTGCTCATAGTTAAGTAAATATAGTTTTAATATGTAATGTCCTCACTGTTTATCAAGCAATAGACTATTATTAACCCTTTGTATGCCATGCCCCGGATACATCCCAAAATTACAACAAATCATTTGTAATTTTATTTTCATGCTTTTCAATAGTACTATCGTCTTAGGAGTATCAAACCGACTAGTATTCATTATTTTTGTGCTACTTACAAAAGGTTAGGGCTACGTTATCAGTGTTCATTGATAACCCATTTAATTTGTGTTAGTAAAACTGCTAATATTTTTACATACTGTCTGCTAGATAGTAAGGCATGGAGCCCGCCTGCCGAGTCTGTATGGCTACCATTGTATCATCACTTCATCAGTGTAACGCTAGGCAGCCTCCCAGTGCGCCGATAAAATATCGTATTCCAGTACCTTCAATCGGCAAAGCTTTGGTAACGAACGCCTTGTTACAATGGTCTATGGGCGACGGTGACCACTTACTATCAGGCGGGCCGTCACCTTATAGGTTTTTGCAATAAAAAAGCAGACGAAGAGGATCCATGCATGAATACTCACCGGTTTACTGGGATAGACCTGTGAAAGATGACCCTTCAGCTCTCGCACGGTCCAAGATGAGCGGCATTCCACATTCTGGTCATCAATTTGTTGATTTGGGGCCTTGACAATCAACGTGACGTTATCTGGGATCATTTTGGACCATCAAACAGCAACCACTAAATAGTTAGATAATCCAAACGTCTCGTGATATGATCACAAAAAATAAAGCGAATAACACGACTGATTTGCTAACTCTCACGGCACATTGGACCTGGAATTTCAACAGCGTAGCGTAATTAAATCATACATCTATGGAGAGTTTTGTACGGAAGTGTAAGAACTAAACTGATTGCTTTTGATGTAAATAAATACTCCGTAATAACTGGGCCTTCAGCACTTGTCAATTTACCCAAAAATTATCTGTCGATTTTTCATTGGTCCAACAATGACTGTTGATAACACTGAATTGTTTTCGTTGTTATATTATTTGTATTCTCATTTGCACAAAATTTACAAGTTTTCATATTTATTTTTGACTGGTTCGTTTTATTTCGACAGTTAGAACAGACTGATTGTGTAATATTGCTAACGCTAAAATATGCCCCCATCTAGGGTTGCCATCTGTGTGTATGTAGCAGGACATGTTTAGCTTTTTCGAGTTGTGTCCGGCCAAATATTCAGTTCATACGTCCGGGCTGTCCGGCTTTTGTTTGACTTTTTGTTAGCGCCTCAAGCAACGCAATCATCATCATCATCACTACTGTCAGTACTGATCGAAGAAAGCTGAAACTTGGCATGTAGGTTCTTTGAGGAGTATAGTATAGGGGAACTCTAGGAGAGGATTTCCCGAAATTCCCACGGGAACGGGAAAAAATGGGGCTTGACATTAAAAAAAAGGTATGTCCGGTTTTATACATTTGTGTTTGGCTTTTAGTTGTGAAGGGTGAAGTCAGACTTAGGGTAAAATATCCGGCTTTTTCTAGGCAGAGTCCGACTTTTTCATTTTAGGAGATGGTAACCCTAAGCGTGTATGTCATGTCAAACTGACGTTGACAGCGATGCTCTGATGCTGTATCAATCGGTGGTCGGTCGGAGAATCTGCGATATTTATTTATTTTCTCATTGCATCCGTGATTTTTCCTACTTGGGATATATTATAGCGTCTTCCCTTCCTAGACTGTCACAAAACCTTTCGTCACAAGAAGTGCATAGTGCAACTTAACCTAACACGATCTCTGATTCGTGGATAAAACATCAACAATGGGTGTCACGGTGTATGTAGCAGTGTATTTATGACCTCCCAAACCAAATCCCAATCGACGATGACTACCTCCCATCAAGTAGCTCGTCTGCTCGTTTGCCCCCCTATAGTATAAAAAAAAAAAAAAAAAAAAAAAAAACAGCGAATGATTTATTGATGAAGGCTATTAATTGCAGTTTGCAGCAATACCCAGTACCTGAGAACAAGACTGGCACGTACGTGATTGAGTTGCTGACCAAACGATTGTTGGCGCTAGGAGCTACTCAGCAAGGACAGTTCTTGGTCGATTGTGAGAGCTACCTGTCGCATCCTCAAATGGGTAAGGATTCAAATTCAAATCAAAAATGCGTTATTAATTTTTAACAAGTTTTTAAATACAGTTTCAAATTCAATCATTTATCCAGCAAATTGGCCCACACAACACATGACATGGCCACTTTTAGTCGGCAGAAAATTCAATTAATTTACCAACTTGCTAGCCCATTGCTGAGTACAAGAATACGAAACAAAGCAGTTTTTTTATTTTTTTTTATTTCAGGTATGATTTCACAATGTAGCAACACAAATGTAGCTATATCTAGCCTACACTTAGATGATTCGTATAATCATAGAGTAAACAGGAGATGTAGACAGTGGCGCATATACAACCTTGGTCGCTCTAAGCCATACATGTCATCAATAGGGATGACGACAGGGTGAAGAAATCGAAATTCTAATTAGTCCGTCAGTCAGGTAATAAAAAAATATTAGACACGTATTTTTTGTTTTATCAAATTAACAAAGAATGACTAAGTTAAAACGCATTAAAGTTGGAGAGTAGGGCTAACTACGTCACCGTTAGGTATAAATCGTACCTAACCGTGACGTCACGCGACATTTCAACTCAATATATCTCCGTATAAGTTTGATTACGTGAAAAAAGAAAAAATACGTGTCCAATACTTTTCAAGAATCTTCCTGATAGACTAAGGAAAAAAAAGTTGTCGTCATCCCTATTGTAATTTTACACTGGCATTTCCTTGCCATAATGTAATAAAACAAATTGTTAAGCAATTTGTTATGTAAGAACAATAATTAAACAAGGTGTTTTACCATAAAGTGGTCAACACAATAGTGTTATCAAACAATGAAAAGAAGACCTTGCTTTTACAGGAACAACAAAAACAGTTCACATTCTCCACAACTCTGAGCAGCCAGCATCCGTCTTCTCCATCCTAGAAAGTGGTACAAAGAATATCCACGTCATCGCTGACGGGCTTTTCGACCTCCTAATGATGAAGCTATCGCAGCATTATACGTCCAAGAAGCAAACGAAGATAGAAAGCAAAGGCCCCAGATTTGAGCTCGGAGACTTCTGCATCAAACTCGGCTCTGTCATGATGATGCAGAACTTCAAAGGGATTTTAATTGAGGTAAGGAAATTTGTGTCTCCTATGTCTCCTATATCCAGCAGTGGACGTCTTTCGGCTGAAATTATGATGATGATAATGAAGGGAATTTGTTTGTTAAGTACTTTTTGCCAACAAGCAGCAACATTTCTACTTGACCATAAAGAAATAATTTATGGTAATCTGAAAATATTTGTTCAGTGACAACAACGGCGGCCGAAAGCTTTTTAGAGCTATTTATATTTAGCTTACACACATTTTGATATTAAAACAACAACCTATAACACTTTTCTAAAAACACATCATATAATTTCCAGGTGGAGTACCGACCATGTGTCACAGCCAATGCAGTATGGGGTCTTCTCCGCGAGTTCTTACAGGGCCTTTTGGGGTCTTCCATCCCTGTGACGCCCCCGCAGCACCTTTTAAGCCGCATGCTAGAAATATACACCCCCGTAGACACAGTACACCAGTATTTAGAGCATTTTGCGGCTTACAGAAAACACACGGGGCTTAGAAATGCTTAGGCCCAAGTGGATGAAACCATTTGTAAATATAACTATAACATTTCTTAAATCACACAATGGAGGGAATATTTTTTTCTGTGTGGCCATGGCCATTTCTAACATTGAGTGGCCCTTGAAACATGATTGGTGTAACTCACCCCTAATGTGTTGTCATTTAGTATCATAGTAAAGACGTTATTCAATTCAATTCAATCATTTATTCAGCAAATTGGCTACATAGGGGCAATTTTACACGTCAGAAAAAGAATTTACCAGAAACTCTAAGTGGAAAAGTTAGGTTACTCCTCTTGTATATAGTTAAGGATATATAATTTAGTTTTACATTTGTGTTAAATTGTACCTATACTATCAGGCGATTTATTAAAATATTAATTAAAAATTTATTGGACCTAGTAATGTGAGTGTAAAGTTAAGTAAATCATAAGTTTCTTTTTTATACCAAGTTTTCACTTTCCCATAAAACAGATGTTACTTTCCTTGCCCGACCACGCTACGATACGACACGTTGTTACCTACACATTCGCTCCGTATCAAAATTAGAGATGGGCCTACTAGTCGACGATTAGTCGGGAAAACCGACTATTCGGCATCATTTCTCGTCGGTGATTAGTCGGCGACTAGTCGGAAAAAATGCCGAATATTCGGCAGTTTATTGCGTATAGGAAATAGAAATTAAACCATTTATTTAATTTATGAAATCTAATATTTTTATGAAATAATTAACATATAGGAACTAGGTAGAACTAGAAAATTGGTTTATATATTTTTTTTTTATTTAATATTTTTCGAGTCAAGCCAAATTGTAGTGTAGAAAATTTAGTCGCTACTCGATCAGGAAGTTAGCAAAATCCTACGATCGGCATTGCCGACTGGTCGGCCGATTAATCGGCAAATTGAAAACCGATTCGACTGGCCAGTCGGCAAAATCCGTAGTCGGCCCATGCATCTCTATTCAAAATATAGGCGGGTGTTTCCAAAGCAACGTACGGCTACGATCCAATGAGGGCCGCCGTATTCCCGCTCGCTAGTTGGCGCCACTGTTTGCAAGGTGGTGGCTGTCAATGCCAACGTTTCACTTCATACAATAGTGTCAATGTCACTGTGACATCTGCCGTTTCGGAGACTTCGGTGTTGCCAATTTAGCGTGTAATATTTTACACGCTAAACGGCCTGCAACATCCTCCTTCCCGGCCTCTGTAGTAATGTACTATTATTTATGTATCTGTGTTTTGTGTTCCGGTTAAGGCAGCCGGTGAAGTTTCTGGCACTTGAGACTGGTATTTGAGATCTTATGGTTTCTTAATGGGGGATCATAGGATTTCGGTGTACATGGGCCGCCAGTGACCACTTACCATCAGGTGGTCTGTGCGCGCGTTTGCCTATTACCATTGACATAAAAAAAAACTATGTCCTGCTAGCGTACGCCTGAAATAAGTATTAAATGCGACAATAGATGCCTGCCTCGTGCCAAGGCAGCCGGTGGTATGAAAGAACTCCCATGACCAATTATCCAGGGGGCGTTTCAAATTATCTAACAGGCCACCACGTATGAAAATTTCAAGTAACCCCTGGACTGGAAAATGATTTCATTACCAACTCAACTTGTTTCTGATGTAGCACAGCACAATTTATATCCATACTAATATTATAAATGCGAAAGTAACTCTGTCTGTCTGTCTGTTACCTCTTCACGCTAAAACGGCTTGACCGATTGACTTGAATTTTGGATAGTTATTATCCTAGATTTCTACCCTTAACGGGATGAAATCCGGGATACCACTATAAGTTATGCACTTAAGCAGTAGTAGCAATTACGTGTATTATAATGTTTGCTATTCCAATTTCTGCAGGCGTTTGAATGTTCGGAAGAAATCCATATTATCCATATTAATATTATAAATGGAGTCCCGGGAAAGGACATAGGGTACTTTTTATCCCGGAAAAGCGCATAGTTCCCGCGGGAGCGCGATAACCGAATTCCACGCGGGCGAAGTCGCGGGCAGAAGCTAGTATGATTATATGTAACCGTTGTCCACGCAATGTTTGACGTTGTTCGCTTCCCGTAGTCTGCCTTCTTTGGTCTTGAACGGCTGTATTTGCCAAACGTCGTCAATGTTCAGTTTCTCATCGCCCTAGAAAGACAAAAGGAGCTTTATTAAGAGGGTTTACTCCGAACGTTGGCAACG
Organism: Aethes cnicana; assembly: GCA_963971205.1. Taxonomy (NCBI): domain Eukaryota; kingdom Metazoa; phylum Arthropoda; class Insecta; order Lepidoptera; family Tortricidae; genus Aethes; species Aethes cnicana. The sequence goes on along the minus strand of OZ020296.1, from coordinate 1,620,863 downwards.
TCGCAAATAGCTGTCAAATTTTTCGCTGTTTTCATTAATTTCCGAATATTACTGAATGAAATCATGAATTATCGCTCTATGGTTGAATAAAACATTAAGTATGGATTGCAACAGTTGTCATAGGCACACGAAATTTTTAGGATTATGGAAGTACAGTCAGCAGCACAAGTAGCTAAGCTGTCCAGGTGTTCAAAATGACCTACACACGCCCTTAACGTCTTAAGAATAAGGTCGTGTGTAGGTCATTTTGAACACCTGGACAGCTTATCTACTTCTGCTGCTGACTGTACTATCTTTTGAAAAGTTTCCATCGCATTTTCCTTGCATTTTAATGTAATCTTATCATTTGAATGCCTAACCAACAAATATAAAACGAGACGCGTCATTCAACCATAGAATGAGAAGTTCTTTTTTAATTCAGTAATATTGAGAAATTAATAAAAATAGTGAAACATTTGACAACTATATGGGACGTTGCCAACTTTAGGGATAAACCCTCTTAATTATGAATACTAGTACATTTATTTATTTCATTTTATGACATTGTTAGTTTAATTATCTTCTTATTTTAAAGAAAAGTGTGCATGCAATTTTACATAATGTATATTATTAATATTTAAGTTAGTTTTAAGATCATGCTTTGCCCTAGCAGGGTCCATGATGTACTTTTAGCCAAGCAACACCTGTAGTACCGTGGTTAAGCATTGAATAAATATGAATAAGCCAGAACCCTAAACGATTCCTATTAAAATGTGGCGGATACTTCCACAGCATCCCACAACCACGGCCACGGTACGCCAGAACAGTACAATGAGGACAGCGCAAGTGAATCCACCGCTAGAGGCGCTTGCTGTCCTCGATGTGTAGTGTTGCCAATTCAGCACATTATGTGCCATATTACACGCTAAATTGGCAACACTGAGGTCTCTAAAACGTCAAAATGTCCCAGTGACATTGACATTGACACTATTGTATGAAATAACAAAACGTTGACATTGACGGCCATCACCTTGCAGATAGTGGCGCCAGTGGGTTTATGGCCTGAATGTTGAATGAGACATGAAATGTGGATGGTAGGTCATTTAAGGGTAGATAACTAAGGGCTGATTTTTCAATCGTCAGGTAAATTTTATTCGTCGAATGGTCCATACAAGACTTGAATTTGTTCCGAAATTAATTCGAATTTTGTATGCATTATCTGAAGAATATCTGACGATTGAAAAACCGGCCCTAAGTATATTAATAAACAAGTAGGTACCTATCGATGGTTAGTGTGAAAGAGGATATTATTATACTTGGAAAGAGTGTGAATTCTGAGATAAAGATACCGGCTAAATGGAAGAACATGTTGAACCGACCCCACTTAATGTGGTATAATGTCTTAGGCCTGGTTCCATCCACAAAAAACGCCTCGTTTTGGAAGGACAGTTACAATTTGACGGATTATCTAAGTGTCAAACGTGAAATCTTAACCATCCGTAGCCAAAACGAAATCGGAAATACATCTTGGCTTAGCGTTTTTGGACCTTTGAGTCATCCTTACCTCCATTTCCATATTAACAGCGTCTTCTGGAGCCAATACTATGAATGGTGTCGACTCGAAACTAAACGCCAGCCCGAAGAACGAATATTTCTTTACTTCTTCCATAAAGAGGTCCCAAGAATAAACCTCCTCAGGGTCACTGCCATACGCCTTTATTTGTGAGGACAGAACTTCGTAATAATACTTTAATAGTTCATCATAGTGCTTCAATCTCATATCCTGAGTCGTGCAAGCGTAGATCACGAAGGATATATCCAAAACGGGAGTAGCGCGTCTGGTTAGTTGGAAATCGATCATTTTCGCGTCAACAGGTGACCCATTCACGTATTTATACAGGAAGTTATTCGTCCAAGAATCCCCGTGGGAGATGACGCCGGTCCTCTTCGTTTGTACCGCTTTAGCGCATTTTTTGTATGTTTCCGGTACAGCGAATTGTTTTACCTTTTCAGCGTATATGGTGTTCGGGAATTCCTTTTCGACAGCGTCAATTGCAATGCTACACATTCGTCCCCAGAATTTTCCATACCAATCCCAGAGTCGATCGTCGTAATACTGTTCGGTAATAAGATTCGAAATCCTATCAAATTCTTCTGATTCTTGGTCCTTCATTGCGAATGATAAAGCGTGGAATTTGGCCATAATATTAAAAGTCAACTTGCTGTGTTCTAAATTTATGCCTTCCTGGCGAACTGCGCCACCAAAATTCTCTAAAGACGCGTCTTCTAAACAAATAATATCGTTGGCACCGTCACAGTAAGTCAAGAACAGCTTGGTGTAGTTAATGAATGGATCTGGTATGTTTTTAGAAGCTTGGAACTTTAATAAAGCTGGTAATACTGACTCGTAGAAGATTATCTCGTTTTGGAAGAAATCGTGGCTGCGGAACGTGAGTCTTCTTGATATGCTACGAGGAATGCTTTTGAGTATTATTTGGAGATGTTTGGATTCTCCATTAGGGTTTTTGCCGAACACTTTTATGCGGATAACTTCGCTGAGGTATGAATCGCCTTTGCCAGTTTCGCCAACGTACTGTAAAGGACAATTAATAAATACTGAAGTTAGAACTTTTTGCCTTGAGAACATACTCAAATAACCCAGCCTCTGCCCTCAAACTGTTGGAATAAGCTTTTGAAGATAAGAAATACGAATTGAAATAAATATTAAACATCTTTGATTTGAGGAATGCTAGTGCTCATTGCAGATTTTTTCCTTTATTGCGATTCTGAGCAACCTTTTGGTGGCATATCATCGACAAATAAAACCACGTGTTTTGATTTTCAAGAAATGAAAAAAGTTTATACTTAACTTTATATGGATGACATACCGCATTCCTAGCCTAAAACTTTAATGTAATGATAGAGGATTTGAATAATAGTTATACTTAGGACAACTTGTAGCTATTTAGTAGTTGATAGATGATTTCTTTGATTCGAATGATGATGGATGATGATGAAGATAGCTTCGTTCCATGACGCAACTCACCTCCCAATGAGTAAAGGTGATGGTTTCCTTAAACCAGTCAGTGAGTGCTTTACTGATCAGTTCGTCAGTGAGCACATGGTACATTTTGCTAAGCGTGCTGAAGTCTTCTGTAGTCATGGTGAGTTCTGAAAGAGTGTGATGTGAAGCGTTAAAAGCGATTTTGCAAATCACGCGAACAAGCAAAAAGGGAGGTCTGCAGAATGCGACAAGTCGACCCTGCAGCCAGTGCCGTCTTTACCATAAGGGCACACGGGGCCTGTGCACAGGGCCCCCGTCCTCAGGGGGGCCGGAAGGACAAGACAGTAACAAAATATAAAATTGTAGTAGAAACATCTATACTAATATTATCAGTGCGAAAGAAATTCCAATTCAATTTAAATTCAATAATTTATTCAGCAAATTGGCCACATAGGGGCACTTTTACACGTCAGAAAAATAATTTACCAGCGCTTCCTTGATCCGTTGCTTGAGAAGAAGCGCCGCAACAAACTCAAGCAGGCCTTTTTTCAAAATTTCCACATTGTATTAAAATTTGATCCAGTTTATCACATCTAATGAAAAAAGCCCACTTGATTAAAAAAAACCGGCCAAGTGCGTGTCGGGCCACGCGCAAATTATAGGGTTCCGAAGTTGAGGATGCCCACAGTACCTTTCTAAGACTTATTAGCATCTAGCTAGCCTGTGGTATGACGTGCCCGCCCGACGCCCCTGCCGCTCGAGAAAAATCATCATTATAAGTTGGTCGACTATTACTCGTAAGTTTGTACAGCCTACTTAGCTCTGATAGTTTTCCTTTCAACTACGTTATATATGCCACAACCGTGATTTTTTTCAGCCATCCAAATACCACCGTTTAGCTGGCAGGGGGGGGGGGGGCACGTGACTCTAACAAAAAATAGCACTTTAAAGCTTAATATTTCACAAACGCATCACTTAATCAAAAAATGGTTTTAACAAACCCACAATATTTTTTAAAGACCTATTCAACAATATGCCGCACCATGGGGTACGCAAGAAAAAAAAATCACAAACGCATCACTTAATCAAAAAATGGTTTTAACAAACCCACAATATTTTTTAAAGACCTGTTCAACAATATGCCGCACCATGGGGTACGCAAGAAAAAAAAATTAGGTACATCCCCACTTTACGAGTAGGGGAGGTACCCTATAAAAAAAAATATTTCAAAATTTTATTGTACCACTTTGTCAGCGTAACTAATATGCATATTCATGCCAAATTACAGCTCTCTAGACCTAAGCATCTCCGAGCAATAGTGCGGACAGACGGACGGACGGACGGACGGACGGACGGACGGACATGGCGAAACTATAAGGGTTCCTTGTGGACTTCGGAACCCTAAAAACGCTGTTTGAGTAGAAATTTTCTTGAAATTCCAGTTTTTCCAGGATATCCCGGCTATCCCACTAGGAAAAGCCTGGGACTTTCGGAAGCGTCATCCTGAAAGGTGTCCGAACATATTCCAAAAGGTCCCGCTTAGTAATTTTAAATGTACAACTTCGGTTGAAATTTAATCGGGGGGCACGGGAGTGCCCCCGCCAAGTCGAGCGCGAAGCAAACACTGCCGTACCATCCTTTACTGGAACCATTTCGCCGCATTTTCAGGCCCCTATTTGAGAACCTCTGGATAAGACCAGAACGCAGAAATTTTCGTCATCCAGTAAGCTATTTAACTTTCCCGTACTAGTTATCTTATCACGCACTTATAAAATTATCGTCCGTAACCGAATTTACAGACAACCAATTTTTCAGTTTAGGTTTACCTTGCTTTCTCTGTGATACAGCCCGGTCTAGAATAGAGGAGAACTTAGTCTCACTGTTTTTAGGTTTCCGAACCTCAAGAGGTGAAAACGGAACCCTTATAGGATCACTCGTTTGTCTGTCCGTCCGTCTGTCACAGTCGATTTTCTCCGAAACTACTGGATCGATTAAGTTGAAATTTGGTATGTATATGTAAGTTTGTGACCCAGAGACGGACGTGTAACGAAAATAAATGAATTTTAAACATAGACCCTATTTTTGGGGGCTAAATTTTAAAGAATATTAATTATAATATTATAATGAAGTTTTTCAGACTATATCGTGTGACATAGCAAATGAAAGTACTTCTTATGAGGATCTCAAATATTTTTTTAACAACAACCCCTGTATCCCCATGGCGGTAGTTTTTTAACTATAATAAGATTATAAGATTATTCTCTGTTTTTATTTAGAAAATGTATTTCAATAAAAATTCATTCATTCATTCATTCAGTAAACAAGAATATTAATGAACTAGCTTCTGACCGCGACTTCGTTCGCGCGGAATCCGCTAATACCATTCCCGCAGGAACTATGCATTTTTCCGGGATAAAATGTAGCCTATATGTTGACCAGTGTTATAAACTACCCCCGTACTAAATTTGTTGCAGTCTGTCCAGTAGTTTTCGAGTTAAATCCGGACGTACATACATACATTATATATAAAGACAATTTTTCAAAAAATCGTTATTGTGTGTTCAGTATCGTTCATATAGTCCCCTCGTCTTGATAGTTTCTTTGAATTTTTAAGTTTCAGACGCGACTTCTACAGACTTATTATTAGTATAGGTATAGATAGATATTCACTTACCGTACGCGGCCGGCGCGTAACTTTTGAACAACACACTGTTATCACGATCTCAATTCGTTTGCATGACAGCCAAAACCGAGCGATTATTTTATATGGCACAGTTCTTAGTCACATCTCTTTCACTCTTGAGCGAAACACGAGAAAAGATTAGCCGAAAGACACGATGCGTAGGTACAAAAACGCGCGTAGTTTATTTTGATATCGGAAGAGGCAAGCGACGTAAACGTAACTCGAACAAATTCAGTAAACCGTTCAGTGACGTATGACGTACGAGATGCAAAGCCTTTTGAATCTGGTCGGGTTATACAGAAACGTCAACCGTTGTGATTTCGTGCAAATGACGTCGCCGACGGTGACGTGGAGGGGTTGCCAGGTTACGATAATTTTTTTGACAATATTCTTTACCTACCAGGTTTGACCGCGACATCGCTTGCGTAACTGTGCATAGATATGTTTAATTATACTGCTTCATTTTCTATGACAACGTGCGATAGCTGCTGATGTCAATAGTTAATGTGATTTCTATACTTAAAATTTGAAAGTTTACCTAGATGAATACAACAGAAACCACACACACTTGATACTTTATATATTTAACTCAACACAAACTTAATTTACAATTCCGTGTTTTGGATACTTTTCTTCTTCTTCTCTTCTCTTCTCAGGCTCTATCTATCCACTGTTGGATGTAGCCCTGTCCTAATTGTCTCCACTTCGTCCTGAATTCCATATTCCTGAGCCAACACGGTCCGGCGTAGAGCTTGATATCATCAGACCATCTCATTGGGGCATGCTTGCATTTCTTTTGTTGGTCCTTGATCTCCACACAAGAACGTTGTGTGCACAATGATTGTCTACCCGACGTGCTACATTCCCTGCCCAGTTCCATAGACCTTTGGGTGACTTTGAGTTTCTGAACAGTGTTTACTGTAGGAGGCCATGTTTCAAACGCATTAGGACTGGGAGAACACACTGCTCGAAAACCTTGGTTTCAAGGCATTTAGGTAATAGACCAGAAGATACTGACAGAGTATCCCGAACCTTTTGTACCAGGCTGGCGACTCTACAGGGGTATAGTTACGTAATGACGAAAAGGAAAATCATGGTCATAGCGCCAGTCCCGGCGGCCCAATCGCGTGAGCGTTAATCGAACGTGTCGGATAAATTACGAAAGTCGAACAATTTGTAGGTAACCACAAAAAAAATTGTATTTTCCGATAGTCGATGAAAAACGAAGTCGGCGGTAGTATCATAGGTACTTCTCCGGCGCGGCCTACTTCTCGTCATACCGACGAAAACACGTTAAATTAAAAACCAAAAATTGAACCATTTGTACCAGGCTAATTTTTGCACAGCTAATCATGGTCGAGGGCCGCCGGTACATGGCGCTATGACCATGATTTTCCTTTTCGTCATTACGTAACTAAACCCCTGTAGAGTCGTACAAATGGTTCGGAATACTCTGTCAGTGTCTCCCGATCTATAATGATGCAGGTACTTCTACTATGAAATACTTTCTATACATACACAAAGCCATTTCAAGAAATTAAAACAACATCGCTGTGTCGCGCGAGATTTAGTGTAATAAAAATTAACGAAAATGTTACGGTTTATGTTAAGGCTGGCAATATTTTGAGGACACCGTTTCGATATTGCTAGTTTTTGTTATCAAAACTTTGGTCATCTTGAAATTAAAGTTCATATTTTCTACTATCATTTTGTATGATGATTTAAAGAAAATTTAGTGCAATGTAGTTGTTCGACACTAGTCATTATTAATACGATTTTAAAGCTACTTTATGAGCCTTTAACCAACTGAACAACAGCAGAAATAAAACGCAACGGAAGTAAAATCAATTGGCCAATCAGAGCACGACAGGCGGTCCCGCCTCGATTGATGGAACTCGAGATTGTAAATACAATAAAAATATTATCGTATAGTGTAAGGTTGAAAACATCTATTTACGATATTAAAATTACAATAATGAATCTCGTTGGCGGACATATTTTCACCGGACAAAGTGCCACGCATACTGGGCGGGCTCATATCATTTAGCTTGTTTTGTTACTCCATCTGGACCACACTCACACTGTTTGGCGTCTGGCGCCATAGCATCTTGTGCGCCTTTGGCGCACATCAAGTAGGTACATCCTGTCATCTCCTCCATGGCGCCGGAGACGCCATACCAACACGTCCGCCTACGGCGCATTTTAAACTGCCCCAATCCATATTAATTGTGCGCCTCTGGCGCACACTTAGTACTAGTAGTAGGGTTGCCAGATACAGTCAACCACTGATTTAAATGTTACACTAGATAGGTACCAACCTTGACAAAACGGTGACACTGAAAGTACGCCCGGGGGCGTACTTCTGAAGTTCCTCAAGTCAGTAGCCAATCAGACGCCGGCCGCGTGACAAGGCGCGAAATCCAAATTTTAGTCAGTAATAATGGGCAAATACGCAGTAAAATGTTGCAGCAATCGATTCCATAATCATAATAAGTCCATTGGGAACACGTTTCACAGTAGAGTTTTAATTTTAATGTCATATTATTTTTATTAACACTAAATCAAAATTTCATTACGAAGGGTTTTCAATTGTTCACTTTTTAAGCCCAATGTTGCAAGGTAATCATGGTTCAAAATTAACCACATTTCAGGGAAATTGTTAGACAAACCGTATAATTTTCAGTGATCTAATAATATATTGATCTAATATTATGAGATCACGGAAAACTATACGGTTATTTACATTGGTAAATGGTTTTGATATTATATATATATTGGATTAGATAATGATAATAAATAATAATTACAAGATATTTTATTACAGATATTTGGTGTAGGTACACGTAGTAAGAAATTAAAATTAACATTAGTCAAAATATGAACAAACTTCATTTCAATATTTACCATGGATAGGGCCTAATACTTAAAACAATTCATACTTTGAATGTTTCTCGTTTAAAATCTTGTTTAAATAAAATTTTGACGATATAAAAGCAAAATAAGATGTTGAAAGGCCTTTAACATTAACTTATTGAAAAAAAAACTTTGGGGTAAATTTCCCAACACTGGTATCACTACCCGTTTGACATCCCTTTGACAGCCATGAATATTGCTATCTTTGTCTAGCGTCAATTCGGCGTATTCGTAGCATACGAGTAGGAAAGAGATAGACACAGTTTTACTACAACTTTTCGTAGTTTTCAGAGTTACGACTCGATTTTCAAGTTTTGACACGTTTCTTCGAGATGTTTTATAGGAAGCTTCGTCTCTAGTAATGTACCTCAGTGCAGTCAACACAATTCCGGGACAAATCGAGGGTTACGTTTTCGGTCGCTAAGAATATGTACAAAAATTGTTTTTTTATATCGCTTCACTTATAATTATATACAAACAACAAAATCGCAAACGACGCGCATACACATCTTTGATTTTTTGAATACTTTATACACAAGTTTGCAACTTTCAAAACCAGATAGTTTTTTTTTATATTAGGGGACGTTGCTTCTAAGTTTGTAAAGTTAAGAGGGTTTACTCCGAAAGTTGGCAACGTCGCAAATAGCTGTCAAATATTTTGCTGTTTTCATTAATTTCTGAATATTACTGAATGAAAACATGAATTATTGCTCTATGGTTGAATAAAACATTAAGTATGGATTGCAACGGTTATCATAGCAACACGTTTTTTTTTGTATTATGGAAGTAATAGCTTTTGAAAACTTTCCATCGCAGTTTCCATGCATTTTAATGTAATCTTATCATTTGAATGCCTAACCAACAAATATAAAACGAGACGCGTCATTCAACCATAGAATGATATCTTCCTTTTTAATTCCGCAATATTGAGCAATTAATAAAAACAGCGAAACATTTGACAGCTATATGCGACGTTCCCAACTTTCGGGATAAACCCTATGTGCTATAATCAGATCAGGTCTTTTGGTTGCGGAGATAAAGCAACTCCAAGATAGACATTTTTCTGAATTCATGATTTTTTTAGTTTTTTCCCAAGAAATTAGTTAAAGAAAGCATTTTTCAGGTTGTTTCGTAGATTTTTCTGTAGTTGACTAACTACAATTTAAGCCTAGTTTGAGTAGGTACTCTAGGAATTTTGGTTGCACAGATGGAGATAGAGCTAGTCAAAAATAGGTAATTATTGAAAAGTTAACATTTTAGGATCATTTTCCGAGACACGTATCGGCTTAATTAATGTCCCTGGAAAAAAGTAATGAAAGAAAAATGTGTAGGTGATACGTTAGGGTGATTGAGGGCAAACCTCCAATGGTATAGGCACGAAAATCGTTAACATTTGAAAAAAATGCTCTTTGACTTGCTCTATTTCCAAGCAACCAAAATACCAAAAGTACCCAAATTAGGCTTAAATTGTAGCAATATTAGGCCCGGTTCCTATATCCACGAAACGCCTCGTTTTGCCTACGGACGGTTGATTTTTGACATTTGTTCCATAGAGAATCTGTCAAATTTTAACCGTCCGTAGGCAAAACGAGGCGTTTCGTGGATATAGGAACCGGGCCTTCAACTTCATAAAAATCTATAAGACAATACCTGGAAAATGCTTTCTGTATTTACTGTCAACAAATCAAAAAAGTGACAAAATCGTTGATTAAAAAAAATCTTTGAGTAGCTCTATCTCCACAACCAAGACCAAAGGCCGGGTTTGGCTCTGATTATAGCAAATTTTACAAATGTAGAAGGAACAATCTCGTAACAATATTTCCTACAGTAATTTTTTGCGAGCTATCTGAAAAGTGCAATTAATTTCTCAATTACTACAGGGTTCTGAAAGTTGCAAACTGGTATATAACTAGATAACTACTCTCCGGGTCTCAGGGGACCTCAATACTCAATCGTAACCTAACAACATATTTAAAAAAAACTTAGATATATGCGCGTTTACGACGGTGTTTGTATATAAATAGGGAAATTTGAGTAACAGGATCGAAAAAATCGTAAGTATTCCTACCGAACGCAAACGTAACCCTTCATTTGCGACGTTTTAAAATTAAAGTGCGGACTGCAGATTGACACCGTTTTATGACAAATAATATATTAAATAAATGTATTCGTACTAAATTTAAGTTTAAAAGATGTTTAGTTCCTAAATTTAGGATATTGAATCTAAAATCTTAGAGATGTATAGTCTCAAAGGGCCCAGAAAAAACTTACTTGATAAAAAAAATCTGTTACGTGGTACGTGGTCGTACCTATTCGAAATCCGGGACTATAAAGTGTAATTCCTGGATACGGGACAAGACCCAAAATTCCGGGACAATCCCGGAAATCCCGGCCATCTGGCAACCCTAACTAGTAGGTACATCTCAGCATCACTGCTTTCTCACTCCAAGTACGTCCTGACATCTCTGCCATGGCGCCCAAGGCGCCAAACTAAATTGTAGGCGCCGAAGGCGTCATACTAACAAGACGTGTGGCGCCTACAAGTTAGTATGGCGCCTTCGACGCCATGGCTGAGATGCCAGGACATACTTGGTGTGTGTCATCATCAAACATTGTAACTATGTATCATATAATACGCTGATGACATCGCCATGCCATGTAGCTTATGCGCCGGAGGCGCATACTCTGTCTATACTGGCACCACTGCCTTGGCGCCGAAGGCGCTGTACTAGCTTGCGCGCCTTGGCGCCATACTAACTCAAAGTCAAAGTCAAATACTTTATTTGTGGAACATAGCTAAAAAAACAGATGTTATGGATACATGGAAAAGCGTTATGTCTAGCCATTCGGCATACAAATATTAACAGCCTACCTAAAAAAAAAATTTCATAAATAATTATAAAAACTATCAATACACTTCTTAAATATTTACTCTAGAACCGAATACAAAGCCTTTTCACACAAAAAATCAAACAGAGCTGTTGTGATTGATGCCAAGTCGTCTGTTTTTAAGAGTTTATCAGGTAAATGATTATATTTTCGGTGCCATACCAAATACACTTTTGCCAAATACTAGTAATGCTGTATTGGAATGCTTAGTGTTTAGTACATTGTTGCCAAGGTCCGGAAAGTAAGGGATTGCCTGGCGAGGTCCGCGTTTGCATGCCGAGTGCGAAGCGCGTTTGCATGCGAAGTAAAAGAGTTCATTAATACATGTCAATAAGAACATGATGAGGTCTCTCGCTTAGTATAAAATATACATATAGGTACGTACTAAAATTACATTGAAGGGATGTATAGTCCCTAACTTAAACTTAAATCTAAGATCTTAGAGATGTATAGTCTCCAAGGGTCCAGAAAAAAAATATTATGGAGATGGCCTCCATTGTCAAATAAATATAAATTCCATAGATGTCGATAGTCCCAAATGTCAATAAATAATGAAATACATCATGTATAAAAGAGTTCATTAATACATTTCAATAAGAACATGATGAGGTCTCTCGCTTAAAATGTTTGACTTAGTAATATATTTAAAGCTAATGATTATTTTTAAACGTCCTTGCAAGCATGAACAGACCGGACCCCACAGACAGCACCCGTTCACGAGCGTGACGCGTATCTCAGCCATCGCCTCCCTCAACCATTTCTTAGGGAAGGTGGCAACCCGATCAACGACGTCGCTGTAAGTAGGACCTTAAAGCGAGCATGACATGCTCTAGCTGCTGGACAAATTAGGTAGTGAAAGAGACAAAAAAAGAGTTAATATTTGCCCACCGAGATACATATCATGTTACTAGTCAATAATAATAACCTAAACAGTTGGCTTAAAAGGATTCTTATCATCTAAGAAGTCATTCACCGAATAATACGCCTTCTTTAAAAGGCGGCACTTAATGAACGACTTGAACTTTTTAAATGGCATATTAGCAACATCAGAAGGCAATTTGTTATAAAATCGTATACAGTTCCCAACAAACGAAGAGCTCACTTTACGAAGACGGTAACCAGTAACAAAAAGTTTATCCTTATTCCTAGTGTTAAAATTGTGAACATCACTGTTTTGCTTAAAGCCGTGCAAGTTCTTACGAGCATACATGATATTTTGAAATATGTATAGTGACGCAACGGTAACAATGTTTATCTCCTTGAATTTTTCTCTAAGGGAAACCCGAGACCCAAGTTGATATATTGCACGTAGGTACAGCCCGCTTCTGCAACACAAAGATGGTTTGAATGTCAGCTGCTCTCCCCCAAAGTATAATTCCGTAAGACATGACACTATGGAAATAACTATAATAGACTAACCTGGCCGTCTCGACGTCAGTGAGCTGCCTAATACGCCTTACTGCATATGCTGCAGAACTAAGTCTACCTGCTAAGGAAGAGATATGTTCGTTCCACCGCAGTTTTGAGTCTAGAGTAATGCCTAGGAAGATTGTTTTCCCCTCAAATTCTAACGTTGCAACGTTGCAAATTCTAACAATGGCTTGTGGGAGGTCATTCATGTAGATGAAAAACAAAAGAGGGCCTAATACACTACCCTATGGGACGCCGTATTTGATTTCTCTAAAATCAGACGAATAAGTAACTTCAGTTTTTGAGATTTTACAAATTCTATTGATTTGTGTTATTTGTCTACGTTTGCTCAAATACGATTTTATTTAACTGTGAATGTCGCCACTAATTCCATATCTATATAATTAATGTAGTAATATATTACCTACTACACAGTTAAAACTCGTGCGCCTTCTGCAGAACTTAAACTCGGCGCCAATCCATATTGATTGATCCATATTTTTAAGTTCTTTTAACATTTAATTCACACGTGATAAAACGTGAGAAAAGCACTATTGCTTTTAAGAAGAAGAACATTGTACAGTAGGTAAAAACGAGAGAAATAATTATTTCTCACTGTAGCCGACTTCTGTGGCTCAAAAATTAGTTTCTGATGAACAATCCAGCACCAGGAATATGTCGCCAACGACGCCAACGAAGGAACATTAAGAAATTCATACACCGCTCCACACGGCACGCAGCCGATATAACATGAATAATTTACGGAGCCCAAATTCAAAGTTCACTCAAAGTCGAAATGGTCATTTACAATTTAGTAGCATTATAGACGTATCCTCGACGGAGAGTCGTGAGTGAGCGGCTGAATAATGAATGAACGAATGGAAAGGGGAAATGTCAACGCTGCTACGAACTTTGTAATGAAGTGCGGCAGCACACGGAGCATGATTTTAACCCTTACACTTGCAGATATAAAGTATTGTGAACTAAATTTGAGTGAAAATGTAACGTGGTGATGTCAGGAATTACTTAGACGTGATAATTTATAGATGTAATTAATTCTGGTGTTTCAAATTATTTACACAGTAATTACTAAGCAAAATAATAAAATTGTTATTTACCTATATTGCTTATTCTTTCTTGTCTAATGACACCAAAAGGGTTGGTTGTTAAAAATCTATTAATAGATACTAATGATGATATGTTATACTAAAATACGCATATGAATAGATTTTCAACAACTTTCCCGATCTTCCTTCTTCCTTAAGACACTACAAAAGTTGGTTGAGAGACGTATAAGGGATGGTCCGCTCAAGAGACATACACTGCACAAGTTGCAATGCGCTTATCAGCCGGGAAAATCTACTGATACGGCTATTCACCATGTAGTAAGCAGGGCAGAGCAGGCTATCGAAAATAAGGACATATGCGTTTGATCGCACAACATTCCCTGCAATCTATCAAGGCCATGACGGAGTTGGCACTCCCCCGCACGCGCCGCACTATAAGTGTTATAGTGGCGTGCATCTTGCGCATCGGGGCGTAGTAGAAACCGCCCATACGCGCCGCTGCGAACATCCCTGACGCGCTACAAAACCGGGGCAGCCCCAACAACCCTGAACGCATTATTAAACTGCACGCGCAGAGCGTTGCATGCCTCTGTGTGTAGTCTGCCCACATGCCGTTGGTGTACATGGATGTGCAATAGGCTGTGAACAGCGTGACTTTGACCTGATTTGAGCATCGAGCGAACCTGCGGGAGATCATATTGGCTCTCACGGAGAACACTCTGCGTTCGCGTTCAAGGTCTGCATCATCCTTAAGGCTAGAAACCACCACGTGTCCCAGATATTTAAATTCCGATACTAATTCGAGCGGAGTCTCGTTTAATTTGATCGGTGCGGAACCTCCGGTACACTTTTGCCCCTTGCATTTACTTTTTGGCTACATATAATGTAGCCAAAAAGTTTAAGACAATGTACTTTCGCATATTTTTCACAAATCTGTAGCAACTTGTTCAGTCCGCACGGAGAAGCTCTCAGCATGTCGTCCGCGTAGCTGATGTTGTTGACACATATTCCGTAGATATGCTCACTTATACTCACTTTATATTTTTTGGTTTGCTTGAGTGAGGTACTTTTTTCATTTTTGTTAAAGTTGCTTAATCTTTTCTTTTGAAAATCCAGACGGGTAAGTACGACATACATATTTATTCTTCAAGAATTACTTATCTTCTACATTTCATTCGTTCACCTTTGAAAATTATTATTATCTTGCTCTAACGCTCAAAATGAATACCAAAGACTAACAGAACCCTGAAAAAAAATATATCAAGAGAGATTTCTTTGAAAAATCGCAAAACCTATGTCCTATGTATCTACAGTACATCACAAAGGCTCTCCTACGGGGTTTCCGTCGCCACAATCAGTCTTTTGTACAAGGAAACCACCTTATCTCTTCGCCTTATACCTACTCCATGATTTATATGAAACCTTAAGTCTTAAAGATTAAAGTTGGAAGTTCAAAGAGTGTTTGAACGTGATGGTAATGGTTAACGTGGTCGTTCCAAAGTCAGCCATATTGCCTAAAGGCCGGAATCAAGAAGTTCCTGCAGCATCGCACCTAAACAAAAGTCTGCCTTCCTGGGAATTAGTGCTAATTAAAAAATCAGTATTTTACGCGCGAGTTGTTTTTATTAGGGTTCCCAAGTCCGTCTGTCCGTCTGGCCGCAGCATATCTCGGAGATGCTTAGTTCTAGACTTCTAGAAAGCTGTAATTTGGACTCGGTCCCGTGTCACAGGCATCCATGGGATTCCTGCTACATTGGTCATATACCAGTGGTCCCATTTAGGGGTCGTTTTGCAGGTAAGTGGCAAAATCTCGTGATTTGGCCAATTATTAAGTAACTAGCTTTTGCCCGCGACTTCGCCCGCGTGTAATTCGGTTATCGCATTCCCGCGGGAACTATGTGTTTTTCCGGGATAAAAAGTAGCCTATGTCCTTTCCCGGGACCCCAAATATCTCCATGCCAAATTCCATCTCGATTGGTCCAGGCGGTTGAAGCGTGAAGAGGTAACAGACAGACAGACAGAGTTACTTTCGCATTTATGATATAAAGTGTGGATTTTAATCCTTGATTTTAATACTTGAATTTTTATAATTATTTTTGTTCGTCCTTTTAATCAGCTACAAGTTCCTTTCCACAATACCCAATGATCATAGTATATTGTAAATTCTATAGCCAGAATCTATTACACTCCAGCGGTACTAAACCTGTCAGCGCGATCTTTACGACGGCTGCGGGCTTTATAGTGAACCTTGTTAGTAGCACCCCTGACATTGTAGGTAAAGTAAGGGTTGGACTGTAAGATGAATTTCTACTGGGTAGTTTTAGGGTTGAGGTAAAGAAAGACGGTAGTTCCTTTTCGCTGAAGATACATGTCTTCCGAGAGGTGTTAGAAGGTTACAAGCTTTAGATATTTTCTCAGTAGTAAGATTAGAGATAAGCAGTTCAAATTATGAATTCAAATGTTTCAATGAATTTAATAATCTTCGTACTTCATACTCATACTAATAAGTACTTACTCATTTATTAATATTATAAAATATTACATGTGATTTGCTTGATTGAAAGTGCATTACATACATTGCCTTTAGGCGGTGATCATCCATACAAACGGAATCTAAACTGCACACTAACACGTGCGCGATTCTGTCCAGGGCTGTAAATATTTTTTGTAATCGATTCAAAAATGACGGAGATCAGAGGCATCAAAGACAGAAAAAACATAAGTACATCAGAATGGAAAACCGCGTTAGTCCTTTTGGATTTTTATGAAATAGGTTAAAAAATTGGCTTCCGACTGGACTCCACATGACGGCTTCCGGCGAAGAGGCAGACCAAAAATGAGATGGCGGGACAACCTAGACATCTAAATAGGTATGTAAAACTCAAAGGTGACTGACTGACTGACTGACTGACTGACTGACATAGTGATCTATCAACGCACAGCCCAAACCACTGGACGGATCGGGCTGAAATTTGGCGGCATGCAGGTAGATGTTATGACGTAGGCATCCGCTAAGAAAGGATTTTGCAAAATTCCCACGGAAACGGAAAAATCGGGATTTTACTTTTTAGTATTTCTGCGCATACGAAGTTGCGGGGAAAAGCTAGTCTTTGATAAAGAGTGGCAAACACAGGCACTGAACAGGGACGGCTGGCGGAAAAAGCCTTTGCCCAGCAGTGGGACACTCCAACAGGCTAAGAAAAAAAAAAACTAACAGCATTTCTCATTCTCAGTGTCATCAATGTTTCAGTGACGATATGTCGATCGTGATTTCATCAAAAACATCGAACACGACACCGTAAATCTCCGTTTGCAAGGAAGCGGTAGCCAAAAACACGATCCCGTTCAGCCGATCTCCTAATTACCGCTGAAAAACATTTCTGGTTGGACGGCCTATTAATGGTGGATTATACGGGGCCTTTTATATTGTACGATTCTATTTCGAGTTTAGAAATAAGATCGGAACATTTTAGTGAAATTATTAGCACATTCTATCTTAGCCTCAGCGTAAGCAACGCATTCGAGATCTGTATGACTTCTAATTTCGCTGCCACTGGACCACAGTGACCACTTACCATCAGGTGACCTGTGTACTCGTTTCCATACCAATTACATGAAAAAAAATTACATAGCCCAAAAAATAAGCAAAGCTTGTTCTATGGGTGGTAGGCAACGTTATAAATACTTTTATATATGTGTGTATAATTGATACAGTGACTACTTACCACCAGATGGACTCCTTCCTTGGTTCCTTGTGGACTTCGGAACCCTAAAAATCAAAACGGTCACAGATAATTTCCTTCTCATCCAGTTCCCAAAATTTCATTACAATTGGTTTATTTTTGGAGGAGGAAAACGTCGAGAAGTAAACCTCGATTTCTAAGTTTTTTTCTTTGGACTTGTCGACGGAGCTGCAGTTGTCCTTATCGCACATTTGCGAGGCTCCGCTCGCACCAGCGAGACAGCATTGACGAACCTTTCAGACGCCTTGTCCTGAGTTTAAGCCTCCTAGCTATTTGATAGTTCTATCGAAAAGCATAAAAAAAGATACAAAAAGCATGTCAAAATTTTGGGACGGATCCGGGACAAGGCGTTTCAAGGGATAAAATTTCTCAAATCTGAAAAGGGGGTCAGCTCACATATCCTCTTACTATCCAGACAATACGAAAGGATTTTTGGCCAAGTTAGCTCGCTCGCTATAAATTAAAATATAAATATAAATTCTTTAACTTTTGAATGCCGCCGATCCAGAGAGCGAGCTATGTCGCCGACTGTCTTTAACATAATTTCGCAATATACCTAACGTTCCCATCAGCATTGAGATGTAAAAGGGCCCCGCGGTAATCTTTCACAGATTGCCTATTAAGAGCAACGCAAGAAATACCAACGTTCCTTCGACTAATGTAGTCCTAAAATTCCGAAATATTACATGTTTCTATCTTCAGCAGAATCGATCTAATGACTAGAGATCTTCTACTATCTAAAGTCCCGCGCATTCACATTTCAAAATGCTTCAATGTATTTAAAAAGCACCACCAACACTCTCAACACATGTGTGCGTGCTGAGACAGCCATCAAGTACGCGTTGAGAGTGTTGGTGGTGCTTTTTAAACAATGATAAAAAAATTGAAGCGTTTTGAAATGTGAAGGCGCGGGACTTTAGATAGTAGAAGATCTCTACCTACCTATACTTATTATAAAACAAAAGTATATAGCTGTGACCTGCCGACTTCTTCAGGGTTGAATTTCATACGTAGCTTACCCCTTTCACCCCCTAAAAGGGTGATCCACGGGATAAAGCCCTTATTACCTGGCTAGGGTTTCAGGTTACGTCCATTCCAAATTTCATCAAAATCGGTCCAACCATTTTGATGTGAAATCTTACACCTAGTAAGTTTAGATGGTAACCTACTAGACGGGCCTACTTACTTCGGGTTACTAGTGGTTACTAGTGGTTCCATCGGGGTACCAACTCAGGTCGTCAATCTTAGTATTCTTAGTATAACTTATTGGCAAACTTTAATTCAGAAGGAGAGCTTTTCATTGAAGTAAAACAATGCGAGGAAACCTGCATGTAAGTAGGTATATGTGTGAAGTCCCTTATTGACACTGAGATCCGTCTATGTCTCCGCCTGTCTGTAATAAGCATGCTCATGTAGCACATACACATATTATAGGTATATAATAAACATAGATACAAGACGTGTATTGAATATATCAGATATGGGTATATATATATATATATATATATAATATATGATATAGGTTGTTCGTTGACCGGCACAATAGGGGTGGCTCGGATATAACATCTAATAACATGACCGGCATAATTATGCGACGTGCCAGGGTTGCCAGATGGCAGATTTATTAACAAGCCACGCCTATAGTTATTTGTTACACAAGTTTGAAAATACATTATTTTCCGGAAGCGCTGAAAAGCTTACAAGCAATAAACAAGACGCGGGAAACTTGTAATGCATATGCCATTTTGTACTATCATGTTATGTTCAATAAAGCTTAAATAAATAAATATAATTATGTACTATTATTTATACGTATACATTATTTAATATAAGTAATCCTTTTAGATTTCCAAAAAGTCCATATACATAATAATGGAGAAATGGAGAAAATTTTGTAATGACGAAAATGATTCTTAGAAACTGACGCGTACAAGTGTTAAATGGGTAAATCAACTATTTCTTGTTGTTATTCTGTCCCGTTTTCCAGGGGACAACATGAGAGGCGTCTCTTAGAAAACCTGTTACAATATAGAATTCTAAGACGCTTAGAATGTGATTCATTAGGGATGGGATTGGAAATGGCAAAGAAACCCCACATTTAGTGTATTTAATTTAAACCCACAGAATAGCAGTTTTAAAAGTGGCCCAGGGGACAGTAACCATGGCAACTATTGACATAAAAAAGTTGATTCACCCAAATCTATTCGGAGCACTTTACTAATGAGAATGACCATTATCCATACTAATATTATAAATGGGGAAGTTTATTCGTTTGTCCTTCCTTCACGTCGCAACGGACAGGTTTTATGTCTTCTGCCCACGATATCGTCCGCGTGGAATTCGGAAATAGCTTTCCCGCGCGGTAACTATGCCTTTTTCCGGGATAAAAAGTAGCCTATACGTTGACCAGTGTTATAATATAAATAAACTATCCCCATATAAAATCTTGTTGCAATCCCTCTAGTAGTTTTTAAGTGTTAAATCCGGACATACATACAATGACATACATACAGACATGTTTTTCTAAAAATCGTTATTTTGTGTTCAGTATCGTTTATATAGTCCCCACGACTTGATAGTTTCATTTAATTTTCAAGTTACAGGCGCGACTTTTTCTACAGACTTATTATTAGTATAGAGATAAATAAATAAGATAAGGTCTTTCGCACGCAGAAATTGAGCGCTAAAGCACACGACGGACACGGCCTATAAAACACGATTTCGAACACAATTCGAATGAAGTGTCAATGTTGCGTGCGAGGACGTCTGTACACTTGTAAATGTGTGTGTACCACTACGCGGGCCAGTGATCCACGCTCCATCTCCGGATGAAACAAATGACGGTATTTTAAATTTTGAAAAAAGGCCTTCTGCTGAGTTTGTTGCGGCGCTTCTTCTCAAGCAATGGGTCTAGGAAGCGCTGGTAAATTCATTTAATTTTATTAAATAAACAGTGGCTGACGTGAACCTTTTCGAATTACCTAGTTTGTTTAAAATAAATAGGTAGGTATCTAATTTCCATGTTGCGGCCCTGACATATACATATTAAAGGTGATAGTTGATTGGAATGCAGAATATCAATGGCATCCAAATCAATCAGCACAAATCTAACTGCCTATAAGTACTAACCTACATCTGTACTTACCTACCTACCTCCCTATGAGTACATGGTAGAAAAGTACATTCGGGTAATTCTGACAGTTGCGGTTCCTAATAATAAGAAATCATAAGATTTCGGTGTCCATGGGCCACAGTGACCGCTTACCATCAGGTGGCCTGTGTGCTCTCGGCTGCCTACATAAAAAAAACCGGCCAAGTGCGTATCGAGCCCCGCGCAAAGTATAGGGTTCCGAAGTTGACGATGCCCACAGTACCTTTCTAAGACTTATTAGCATCTAGCTAGCCTGTGGTATGTATGACGTACCCGCCCGACGCCCCTGCCGCTCGAGAAAAAACATTGTTTTTTTTCGTTTGTTCCTGGCGAGTCACACCCCTAACTGTCACACTGTGACTCGTTGGGAAGATTTTTCGTTTAAAAAATCCCATCCAGTCACACCTGTTACCAGATGGGACAACTTTTAATACTTTTTCCCAACGAGTCACACCTCAACTGTCACACTGTTACTCGTTGAGATTTTTTTTCCGAAGAAATTCCCAACTAATTACACCTGTTACTGGATGGGACAACTTTTCCCAGCGAGTCAAATCCTTAACCGTCATTAAGATTATTTTTTGTACACAATAAATCCCAACTAGTCTCACTGTTACTAGATAGGACCACATGTGACGTTATTCCCAACGAGTCACGCCTCCTACTGTCACACTGTGACTTGATGAAAATACTTTTTGGAAAAGATCCCATCCAGTCACACTCACACTCAAACCTGTTACTAGATAGGACAACTTTCATAATTAACTCCCAATAAGTCATACTCAACTGTCACACTGTAACTCGTTGGGAATACTTTTTTGCAAAGGATGTTCCAACTAGTCTCAATAAATCTAATCGTAGGTGTAATAAATCTACTTAACTGGAAAAAGGTGAGATCTTTTTTGTAACATTCAGTGACGCAAATAGAGATTTCAGTTTGCCATGCCACCATCGCCTGTCAATTCACAATTCACATATAGAGTTTTCCGACGTACGACGCAATGTAAGAAGATTGTCAGTCTATATAATTGTGTTGTCTATGGCATAACTAAGTAAAGGTATAAGGTGAAAAGAAACGCATATTTTATAAAAGCCCTTACAATGTCCTCCCAAACATTCCACCCAAAATTCACCATGTCGCCGGATTCCTATCGTTCTTCGTAGCCAAAACGAAGCGTTTTGTGGATAAAGGAACCCGGCGTTAATCAAATAATCGAAAAATGTACTTATTCAAGTTCAAGTTACGGTTGATGATTAAAATTCATAAAAAGAAATTATTAATTTGTTGGTAATAAATAACCTAGAAGGTCGAGGCGGAAGCTACGCTGTGCTACGCGCCCGCCTCGACCTTCTAACCTAACCTATCCGAATTATTTTTGTGTGGGCTAATGCGTTCGCTCGCTACGCTCGCTCACATCGACAGTATTCATTAAGTTTTGTTTAATTTTGTCTCATCAGGTAACAGTTGGAAATTTGGTACTTACAAGTATTTATTCCCGATGAGTCACACAATGAGACAGTTGAGTGTTATTCAATAAGAATAAACGATTAAAGTGGTGCCATCTAGTAACAGATGCAACTGGATGGGATTTTATTTCGTTGAAAGCGTGACTTGTTGGGAAGGATAGTGTAAGGTAGTTCCGTCTAGTAACAGTGTGACAGTTGAGGTGTGACTCGCAGGGAATTAGTGTTGAAAATTGTCCCACCTAGTAACAGGTGTGACAAGTTGGGATTTTTTTTGAAAAAATATTCTCAACGAGCAACAGTGTGACAGTTGAGGTGTAACTCGTTGGGAAAAAGTGTTGGAAGTTTTCCCATCTAGTGACAGGTGTGACTAGTTGGGATATTTTTTCAAAAAAACTTCCCAACGTAAGCATCTCCGAGCAATAGTGCGGACAGACGGACGGACGGACATGGCGAAACTATAAGGGTTCCTTGTGGATTTCGGAACCCTAAAAAACATGTTAAGCGACTTGAGACGATATGCGATCAAGTGGTGGAGCGAATTGATTTTATAACCAGTGTTTGTTGTCAGAGCAAAAATATACCTAGCTGTGTTTGGTACAAAACGGTATAACTATCGGAATTTCCCGACATTTGAAATCATCTCGAGGAAATCTGCACGCATCTGTGAATCTATTCAAAAGTAAGTGTGAAGTCGCCAATTCAGATATGAGAGGCAGATGCCCAGAAGTGGGACGTAAATAGGCTGTTGCTTGTGGCAGGTCGTTAAAATGTTCATTGTTTCCCTAAATTCTGCGATAGTACTAAAATCTTCAACCGTGTTCCGTAGAATCGCTTTTAAAGATAAATACACCCATTCCTTAACGAATGTGCTATCCAATTAAACCTTCTGATTAAACTATGTGTCAATGTCTAGCCTTAGTTTTCCGTACCAAAGAGAAAGTAACCTTATTTGGTAAGTTTTGGAGTGGGTTTTGAATAGTCACACAAATACCAATTTGAATTTGGCATATAATAGTCGTATTATTGTTAACTATACTGTGTTTGAAGTTCTACTGAAATGGAAAATAGATAAATAACAACCACAGATAAATAACCGGTAAGTACAGATGTAGTGAATATTTTTTCATCGGGAAATCCTAGAGACCCGAACCGTCAATTAATTACTGAAAACCTTAAATATGAAACTAACGTCACCAAAGCCAACGTCAAGGTGTGAAAATAATTATTCACTAGGTTAGTACCCACGACTTCGATCGCGTAGAGACAGAATATACATACATGGATGTCCCGTAAGTCGTGGATAATCCCGCAGCGCTAAATAGCCAAGTGTATGACTGTACAAATGTGAGATTTAAAGTCAAGTAAAAAAAAAACGATGGCTGGTTTTCCAGATAGTTGACTTTTAAAAATGCAATTAAGAATGATGCCCTGAGGTACAGCGTTGCGTGCCACGCCGCTTATAGAGTTTATTGTTAGATCTCACTAAAGGCTTAATCAAATCTAATCCACAATTTGTCATATTCATTGGCAGTTTTTCTTAACTTTAGATCAATATTACGAATTTCGAAATTTAACAATTTCCTCAAGTAAGTTTGATCGCGTGTGACTTAAAATGACATAAATGTATAGTGACTCCATAGGCACGTCACGGAATCAATCACCCGCCTGAATCTAGCCCGCGCGCAACTCGCGCCTAACTTGCCCTTACACCGTCATTTGTATCATCCGGAAATGGAGAGTCAATCATTGGCCCGCGTACTGGTACACACACATTTACAAGTGTACGATGTCCTCGCACGCGCACAGACGTCCTCGCACGCAAACATTGACGCTTCATTCGAATTGTGTTCGAATTCGCGCTTTTATAGGCAGTGGCACAACAATAGTACGCATAAGGTCGTCAGGTAAGTACCTAAATAACAATGTCTAATGCAACAGGTAAAAAACATAGTAAGTGCTCTGGGCAGAATCTGATGTACGCCCGCGTGCTGCAGGTGCTCAATACTGAGGCCATCATGTCCAGGGGACTTGTACCATATCCCTGATTCGATCGTTTTCATATAAATTGGGGATGCCGAATTCATTTCTGATATCATATTGACATCCTTTCTAATTGAAAACGTGTAAATTGAACATTTACGTATTTTTAAATTTCCTATTTTACTAGAAATAATCTATAATTAATTAACAATTAAGGATATTAAATAAACATTTAAATAACAATTAAAGAAAAATATTACTTAGTTTGGGTGTTCCAAGAAAAAACCCCCCAATGGCGACACAAATATAAAAAAATAAAATTTAATTGTTATTTTCGATAGTGGAATGTTAGGTTTGGATTTGCAAACACAATAAAGATGTAAAATAATATAATGTATGGCTGTTTATCACCAAAATATGAAAGGGAATTTGACTTCATTATATCAAATGAATTTATTCGCCACAACATGTTTACAAAGGTATTAAGTGGCTAAAAAAATTAGAGTAGTTCAGGGTGGTTGAGACACAGCCTTAACTTTGGACCGAAACCTGCCAAGAGCGAGTCGTACTCGCTTATATGTAATGGGTTCCGTAGCTACCAAAATTATACCGGTTTCTCGAAATATAATAAACGACCGATTTGGTTCAAACTAATTTTAGTTTGAAGTTATCATTAAATTCTATATTCCCAATTTTTTATAATTTTTCACATAATTGTTTAAAAGTTAGAGGAGTGGGACACAATTTGTACCACCTCAGGAGCATCTCGCAAAATATTGACTTTATCAAAAAATGTACTTCATGGGGCAAAGGGGCGCTGGGGCTCCACAGGGAGCTAGGGAAGCGCTTGAGGGAGGCAACGGGAGACCCTCGCGCCGGCAGCTTCCTCGCGCAAAGACTGGCTATTGCCATACAGCGAGGGAATGCTGCCTGCGTGATGGGAACCCTTCCGAAAGGCCCTAATTTAGGTTTTTAGGTTATTTTTAGGGTTCCAAAGTCCACAAGGAACCCTTATAGTTTCGCCATGTCCGTCCGTCCGTCCGTCCGTCCGTCCGTCCGTCCGTCCGTCTGTCCGCACTATTGCTCGGAGATGCTTAGGTCTAGAGAGCTGTAATTTGGCATGAATATGCATAATAGTTACGCTGACAAAGTGGTACAATAAAATTCTGAAATATATTTTTTTATAGGGTACCTCCCCTACTCGTAAAGTGGGTGGGTGTGGGTGGGTGGTATTTTTTTTTCTTGCGTACCCCATGGTGCGGCATATCGTTGAATAGGTCTTAAAAAAATATTGTGGGTTTGTTAAAACCATTTTTTGATTAAGTGATGCGTTTGTGAAATATTAAGCTTTAAAGTGCTATTTTTTGTTAGAGTCACGTGTCCCCCCCCCCCTGCCAGCTAAATGGTGGTATTTGGATGGCTGAAAAAAATCACGGTTGTGGCATATATAACGTAGTTGAAAGGAAAACTATCAGAGCTAAGTAGGCTGTACAAACTTACGAGTAATAGTCGACCAACTTATAATGATGATTTTTCTCGAGCGACAGGGGCGTCGGGCGGGCACGTCATACCACAGGCTAGCTAGATGCTAATAAGTCTTAGAAAGGTACTGTGGGCATCCTCAACTTCGGAACCCTATAATTTGCGCGTGGCCCGACACGCACTTGGCCGGTTTTTTAGCTTTAATTTTTCTTATTTCTGTAAATTTAAATGCTATTTGTAGTTTATTTTTAATATTTTAACTTGTTCTTTTCTGAATAAACAAATAATTAAAAATGTACTTAGAAACCTCCTTATCATTTACAAAGGCAACACGGCTAAGTACTCTTGAAAAAAAAAACAGAAAATAATGAAAATAGCGTAATATTACAGCTATTTGTGACGGTGCTAACTTTCGGAATAAACCTTTCTAATAGGATGTTGTGGCTAGCTAACCACAGGAGGATGTCGGAATTATCGAGCGTCGTTTTCGAGATTCCTCACATGACAGGTAATAGTACCTATAGTACCTATGCTATAAATATTGGCGTATCCCAACATTCCAGGATCGGCTATTATTAGTGGGAGAAGGCGGCGGGAACTTTACACCTGCCATCGACAGGCGCTGCGAAATATTTGGACTTGGCACTTATTGACAAAAGTATTTTATTTATTACTTTATAGTCAATGAAAACTTAAATTAAAGTTTTAAATTAGTGTTTTAAGAGCTGATTTTTCAATCGTCAGACAGAATTTATTCTTCGGATAGTCCATAGGTACCTAGTTTGAATTTGTTCCGGAATAAATTCGAATTTTGTATGGACTAAAGTATAGAATAAATTTTATCTGACGATTGAATTGAAAATCAGCCCTAAAACTTTTGAATTTTTTATCTGATTGGAGTTGGAGAAACCTCTGCGAATTTTTTTTTTGCATAGGCCACAAAAAATTATGAGATGTGTACCTATGTCTATGTTTCATGTCAAAATCATAGTAACGTTTAAAAAGGTCATTGGATTGTGAGGTATGTAGGTAATACTTACTTCTTTGAAATATACGATTTAGACTGTATTTGGGGCATTACAGTTTTACTCACAAAAATAATCGTAATCGTAGAAGCCGTGGTGGCCTAGTGGTTCGACCTACCGCCTCTCATGCAGAGTGTCGGGGGTTCGATTCCGGCTCGCACCTCTAAGTTTACTTATGTATGTGCGAAATTCAATTTGAATTAACCACTGAGCTTTTCGGTGAAGGAAAACATCGTGAGGAAACCTGCACGCATCTGCGAAGTAATTCAAAGATGTGTGTGAAGTCTCCAATCCGCACTGGGCCCGCGTGATGAGAGGAGGTCTGTGCCCAGCAGTGGGACGCAAATAGGCTGTGATGATGATGAGTAGTAGTAGTAACCTATAACCTAACCGGGTCAGAGCAGCCAAAAAGGTACCAATGTACACAAAAGTGTCGCGGTCCCAAGTTTTCCCTATTTCAACCCAACTTATACCGGGTCCGTATACCGAACACCGATGCTCAAGCGCTCGGCTCGCGGCGTAGAACATTCTCGACCGAAAATACTGAAGATATAGAAGTATGCGTAACGGCGAAGTTTATAACTATGGATCTACAAAATATCTTGTATTTATTGAGAGAGGCTTTGATTTCAAACATGCTAAAAACATGTAAATAAAAATCTAATCAACAAAATAATCTACTTAATCTTCGATCCTGTTCAACAAATTTCCCGAGAATCAGTTGAAAAATGCGTGCGACCGTAAGAAAGCATTTTGCCCAAGTTGAAATGGAGACGCTCCGCTCGCTTGGCTTGGCTTGCCTGTATTTACCTAACTGTTGGTATTACACATACATAAATCATCTTTAATCCATATTGCTCTGTTATTTATATCCGCAGTAGAACTAGGGTCACCGACATAGCCCGAAGAATTGCGAGCCTTAAGTGGCAGTGGGCGGGGCACATTTCTCGCAGGACTGATGGCCGATGGGGCCGGAAAGTTCTCGAGTGGCGCCCGCGAACCGGGAGACGAGCTGTCGGTAGGCCTCCAACAAGATGGAGCGACGACCTCGTGAAGGTTGCGGGAAACCGGTGGAAGCAAGTAGCACAGGACCGGTCTGAGTGGCGAGCCTTGGGGGAGGCCTATGTCCAGCAGTGGACGTCTTTCGGCTGAAATGATGATGATGATGATGGCTCTGTTATTTAGGCTTATTTCGGCGATATTGATAAGTTCAAAATAGACTTCGAACCATAGACTAATGAACTGTCGGTGGAGAAACTGCACGTCGATTGGCAACAGCCTCAATACGTGTTTGACGCTATGGCTATCGCTATTGCCAAATCAACTCAATTGGCTATAGGTGAAAAATGACAATGTGCTCGATTCTTTTTTTAAGGATAGGTAAAAAGTGTTCATACTATTGACATTGTTGATTTTTTCAAGAAGTAGTGCTGCATACTTGGACCAAGGAAACACCTTTCTTTCAATCGTCATAACGCAAAACCAATTTTATTTTTTACGCAGAATCTACGGCACGGAAAATTCTGAGATTTTTTTCTCTTGATACGGAAGGTTATTCCTATCCATAAAAAAATAATCGAGCACATTGTCATTTTTCACCCATATCATAGCCAATTCCAAAATTCAAGTATCATTTCAGAAAGTCGAAACCTGTGATGTGTCGTGATGGGAGGAGCCTTTGCCTGCGGCGGGATATAAAATAGGCTGATATGGTTGGTCAAATGACGTCCATTCTACTATGGAGGGTTTATGTAAATGCAATCTTTATAGTTTCAAAAGTGGACACCAAATCGGGTAGGTTGGGGGCGCTGCGGTCGCCACTCCAGTCAAGCCACCTAGGCGGATAGTCTGCAGTAGCGTCTTCAGATAGCGCTGCTTGCTGAGGCGAAAACGCAGCGAAAACGATTGTGAGGAGAGTGTGTTTTGTTTTGTTGCTTATATCAAATCCGCTGGACACGTTTTCAACTGTTTCGGCATATAAGATTGCGCTCCTTACCAAGACACATTCCACACTCCATACATTCTACCTACGCGGACTTTAAAGGAAATGTCGCTGCCAAGGTATGCAACGCTTTACCGGTTTCGATAGTCCTTACCAGATACTAAATTCTTGGTTTCTTGAAAAAAGTATCTCATTGAACTTTGCCCGTATTTATAACTTCTGAATATTATTACGCAGAATAAAAAAAAAATACGGTAAGATTTTCTGTGAAATCTCCAGTTGCTACACCAAAACGGTAAAATTGTATTGAAACATTTAACATTGTATTATATTAAACCTAATGTACACATACAATTTATGGCAAATAAAGAACTATGTCTATGGTCCTCCATTAAATTGTAAGTAGGTATGCTTATTATGGTTATTTTATAATCAAATTTTTGGTGCTAGGAATTAGTGTTGACACATCTACCAACGTTTTAGTAGATCTACCTATTTTGCCTTTGTACTAACCACGGTCTCAAATTAACCACTTTCAGGAAGTGCGTTTGTAAAAAAAAACTTGCTCTCCCACAATAGCAGTGCGAATTTTGGGCGACTTTTTCGGCCATAAATAACATGAAAATCTGCCAGCGAAACAAATTGTGTTCAGAAACAATGAGCACCACCGTATTCATTCACTAGTTGGCGCCACTATCTATTCTATAAGGTGGCGGTTGTCGATGTCAACGTTTGTCATTTCATACAATAGTGTCGATTATGGAGGGTTGAAGTAAAGGAGCGCAATCTTTATAGTTCCAAAGGTGGACACCAAATCGGATAGGTTGGGGGCGCTGCGGTCGCCACTCCAGTCAAGCCACCTAGGCGGATAGTCTGCAGTAGCGCCTTAAGATAGCGCTGCTTGCTGAGGCGAAAACGCAGCGAAAACGGTTGTGAGGAGAGTGTGTTTTGTTTTCTTGCTTATCAAATCCGCTGGACAACTGTTTCGCCATATAATATTGCGCTCCTTACCAAGACACATTCCACACTCCATACTATAAGGTGGCGGTTGTCGATGTCAACGTTAGTCATTTCATACAATAGTGTCGATGGCGGGGGACATTTGACGTTTCTGAGAACGTGTTGCCTATTTAGCGTGTAATATGGCACTTAATGTGCTAAATTGCGCGTCGTAAGACTAGCGGCGAATCCACTGGCGAGAAAACAGCTCGCCGGAAGGCACTCGGTGTGCATACATTTTGTATTAGATCCCCGCACATGCAGAAATCTGCATAATTTGGCCACTAGGGGCACTGCGATCGCTTGACCCAAACCATCTGTCCATTGCATAGATAAATATTTGTTGTTATTGGTTTTACTTAAATTATTAAAAAATGCCGCGCTGTGCAGTTCCAGGATGCAATGAGAACGGACGACACGTATTTCCGAAAGACTTGGTATGTAGTAATCTGGGTCAGGTATAATTGCATTGGGATGTCTTCATTTTCATCAAAAATAACTGAACCAAAATTAAAATTGCAGTCAATATTTAACAATTGTAAACAAAAGTACTTAAAATTGTTAACAAAAAAACGCGTAAAATTTTTACAGCTACAGTGTTTGGGTTTTGGTTTGGGTCAAGCGTTTACAGCGCCATCTGAGTCGAGCTTTGCGTATTCTTGTCCATTGATTTTCTTATAATTTGCGGCCGGTATTAAGGTTTTTGTTTTTATTTAATTGGTTCATTTCGACATTGATTCCGTGACGCGGTAATGGATATCGCAATCCTATTGACACGTAATACCCCGGCCCTTCAAGTTTGACGTCGAATTGGCAGAGTCACTGTGGGAGCGTCAAGTGTCTTTCCGTCTAAAATGACATGACGAGGTTAATTAAAGAGCGGGACAGCCTTACACAACTCCCTCCGGCTAGAGCGAGACAGACCATGCTTGAACCGGGTTTCAATTCCCTATTTCAGTAATACGTGTCGGTTTTCGAGGGGGCTACAGTTTGATGGATGGATTAGGCAAACTTACTCTGTGCCGGTGGCCGGTTGCGGAACTAGCGCGGTTGTACCAACTGCACGGTTGTAGGTTGACAGTGGCGCCCTCGTTAACGGAATTGCTAATTTGTAGGATGCTCTGTTGGATTTCAGAGAAATTTGAATCCTGTTGTCAACGCAGGGTATGTGGAGAGGATTTTGAGGTCAATGGCCTCAGTGTTTGGTTTTAGTGAAAAAAGATATTTTAGGCCTCCAACAGGGACTAATAATAAGTCTGTAGAAGTCGCTTCTGAAACTTCAAAATTAAAAAAAACTATCAAGTCGAGGGGACTAAACGAGAACACAAATTAACGATTTCTGTGCCCTGTTGTAGGTCGCCATTCCAAAACCTTTCTAGTCCACCTGTGGTCTTCACTTATTGCCCGGTGGCCCGCCCACTCCCACTTCTTCCGATTGACTACTTACCTACTTGTGCGATGTCGGTTGATCTGGTTCGACTCCTAAGCTTCTCATTTCTGATTCGATCTCGAAGCGAAACTCCCAGCATTATTGCACTTCGCTGAGAGACTTGCAATTTGTGGATGGTATGCTTTGTGAGCATTCACGTCTCTGATCCATATGTCATGACAAGCACGACGCAATTGTTCGTAAAGTCGGCGTTTGAGGTGCATCGGAACATCACCATCTTTAAGCACGTCAGATGTAGATGGTACTTACTGAACGCCCCTCATACCAGTGGGATATTAGGAAGTTAGTATTTATGATCGCCTTGTTTGCTTCACACGTTTCTCAGTTCGTTTCTCCCCGCGTTCCAACGAGTACAGGTCAAATAATTCATTATTTTGCGTATAAAAACCGGCCAGCGGAGTTGTATGTTTCCGTCGAACGCTCCGACCGGCGTTTTGTTCTGGTATAATTTGTTTCGCTTTGTTCTCCGACCGCTGGCTTGGAAAGGAAATATTGCTGCTCGCTAACCGCGAAACTAACAATGCTATTTTCAGCGGGACAATCAAAATTCAATTTGATTTAGTAAATAGATCACTACATTGTTAAGGTTTTTAGGCTGGTAGGAATTGGTGCTCGGTCCGTTCAGTCGGTCCCAGCTAACCTGCCGCGGAATAGCAGTACTCATACGGTATTGTATTCCGGTGGGGGTTGAAGAAGCTAGAGAAATTACTGGCACAGAAGCATCCTAGGTCTCAGGGTAGGCAAGTGCAGAGAGATCTTTTGATTTCTTTATAAGAAAGGTCTTTTCGGTGTCCATGCGCCGCAGGTGGGCCGCAGGGACCACATCATCACAGGTGGCCTATGTAAAAAAATCTGTTTATTTCGATGAAAAATACTTATTTTTGACATGACAAAAACATTTTAGGTTCCGAATTAAGGCCGTTCCAGAAATCTATATCTCGCAGACTGGCCCTAACACTTCCCTAATTAATAAATAAAGAGACTTTACTTGAAATTCATAGTATATTTTCAGAGATCCTTACTTTACAAGAGCTATAAAAAGGCTAAGTAACAAACGGAACACAATTCTACGCTTAAAAATACCTATATTCGAAAGAAAATGTGTCAACTCACCGATTATACTCGGCCAGTCTCCACAGTACTAACAGATTTTTTGGTCGGAACTCATGCTGTGCTCTGAGTCGCAAAGATGGGGTTTAATCGCAGCTAGGGATCGGTCGAGTATGCTCCATAGATGCCAAGAGAGTACTGATAATGCAGAAACGAGCATTGCGTATGCTGAGCGGGGTAAAACCGAGACATCCTTGCCGCGATCTATTCCCTGGACACCGCGTCATGACGCACTACTCACAATACATGGGTGAATTTTTGAACAGGACGTATTTTGGTAATTTTCGTGTCGCATTTTTTTTTCTTTTATTTTATAATTTTGATAACGGATTACAGTAGAAATTGGAAGTATGAACAAAATGCAAAAAGAGGCACACTTTTGTGATGAATAGCTTAGCTACAATTCGGTGCCGAAAATTTTCATTGCACACAAATTACAAACGTGCCACACAAATTACATTTTTAACTTTAGTGACATAAATTTGCTAAATAAAACTAACTTTTTTTGACTTTTCGATTTGTTTGCATTCATAAAGACAGCACACGATATTTCTTGAAGAAATGGTGTAAATGAAAAAAATATTAAAAATCATAATGCTTTTCTACAGACTAATTCAATAGAGTATACAATAGAACGTACTGTTATTGTATTTATGTTGTTTTTTAAAGATAACAAGTATAATTAAGCATATACAGTGCTCATACTGTCGAAATAAAACCTAAAATGTAATTTTTGTGGCGCGATTGTAATTTGTGTGGACTAAAGTGGCACACAAATTACAGCAAAAGTGCATTTTTTTTTGTCGAAACCATTAGCTTTAGGTAAATGATGATAGGAATATTGAGTCTCGATAATCTTAACTATAAAACACTTAAATAGACATCATTGTAAAAGAGTTGAATGTGCAATATTTACAGGCCACACAAATTACCTTGAAGGCTGACCAAAAACATCGTGTCACGAACTATCCTATTTTTCTAAATTACAGCAAAGACTACGGGTCCACTCTGCCATCTGTCGTCGAGTAGTCGTACTACGATGTTTTCAGCTATAAAAGAGACAAGGTTCTAAATTCAACTATTAGTGAATGGTAATTTAAACCTTACATTCGACAGATAGGGCAAGAATTTGCACTATTCATTTGATGACGTACTCTCAAGTCGCTTCAAGACGCCAAATCAGCAGCAAGATAGCATAGTGAGTGTGGCAGTGTAGTGATTAGTGTACAGTAGTGTGAGTTTGGCGACAGCGATTTTCTTTTCACATCAAGATCGCAAGATGACTTTTCCCCCTACGAGTACACTACAAGTGTAGTTCATTCTTCCATGGTTATTATCATCTAAATTAATTTTAAGAAGAGTGCTCTCATGTTGTTGGAGTAACAATAAACTTTCTGGAGCATGTTAAGTAACACACGTCAATACTTACCTATGCTCTTTATTAAATTCAAGTTACGTCGAACGAGACGGAAAAACGCCTCTAGCTTAAAAGCTGGGTGTAATTCAATGTTGACAGACGTTTTTCCCAAGAAAGATCCGCTAAATGGACGACTCAATATTTATTTAATAAATATTGGAGACGGCAATCAGACGCCGGGCGGGAGCGGAGAATATTGAAGATATGGCATAATGTCGGTTTCTTATAAAGGTGTATTATCACAGTATATCTAATAGTTACCATCGTACCAGTAGCGGCACGCCGTACGTACTATAGCCGCAACTATTTATTAATCTGTGCTATAGCCACACGGAGGACTCGGCCTATAAAAACACGATCTCGGACACAATTCGAATTGAAGCGTCAATGTTGTGTGCTGGGACGTCTGTGTGCGTGCGAGGACGTCTGTACACTTGTAAATGTGTGTGTACCACTACGCGGGCCAATGATTCACTCACCATCTCCGGATATTATGGGCTAACCAACAGAAAGTAATTCACTAGTTACTATGTTAATTTTGTGCCAATAATTGAGAAACGAAAAGTTCTGAGATCTTATGGAGAGCTAAGCAGCTCTCCATAAGATCTCAGAACTTTTTTACAGTACAAGCAATACGTCTTGGCCTCACTTTACATGACAATGTTTTTGTGGGATATCATCTCTTTTTGTAAGGATCAAGGGTTTTAACTAAATAGGTATTTTGGGGGGCACTACCGTGCCTCCAGATTAGCTTATCTTATCTTTGTTTATTTTTGTGTTCATAGTTGAGATGCCAGATCCATCGTTGGTTGCGGCGTGGCCAATTCACTTTACATCGAGAAGTCTGCCAAATTACCTGGAGGCGAAATGCTTTCGAATTGCCGGGATGGCGCAAGAAGCGAACATGCATCTACCCCCGGATAGTTTATGGCATAAATATGTAACAACATAGGTAGGCACATAACATCCTACTACAGGTGTTGCAAGCGGAACAGTCCTTTGGGAATAACCATAAATACAATACAATCCAGACGAGTAGCGTGTCAAGCCAAGTTCACAAACTAAAATTTAGATACGTTAGGTATTTTGTTAGTGGTAGGGCCTGGTGCTAGGTCCGTCCGGGGTAGCACCACCGTCTTTCTCCACTAACCTGCCGCCAAATAGCAGTGCTCGCACTAGTGTGTTCCGGTAGGGGGTTAAGGCAGCCGGTGAAATTTCTGCCACAGAGGCATTCCATCTTAGGCCTCAGGGTAGGCAACGCATTCGAGATCTTATGGTTTCTTAATGGAGGATCATAGGATTTCGGTGTCCATGGGCCGCAGTGACCACTTACCATCAGGTGGGCTGTGCGCTCGTCTGATATAGATCATAGGTATAAAAAAAAATTGGTACACGTACCAATATCGATAAACCTAACTAACGATATAAGTCAGAAGAAACATGAAGTACCGACACTGTCTAGCGTATGTCCTAACGAAGATAAGTTGATTGAAATGAAATGAAATGAGATAGATACATATAATACATAGTCTTTACGTAAAAGCTAGCCAAGTCAGATCTTGATCTTGAAATACATCCCAAGTGACTCGCAGAACTTGGCATCCATATAATATATATCTCAATTCTCTTATTGATGAATTAAAATTGAACTTGGCTCTTATTTCACATTTATGTATTGATGGTATACACTTTATTGAACACCACACATTCAAGGAACAGGACACACAAACGTAAATAAATACACAAAAAGTATGGCATACAGCGGTCTTATCGCTAAATAGCGATCTCTTCACTTGACTCTAACAAAAAATTGCACTTTAAAGCTAACATTTCACAAACGGGTCCCTAAAACGAAAAACGATGTTCACAAAACTGAAATATTTTTAATGACGTCTCGATCGAATTGAATTTTCGTAGTCCACAAATGCAAGGCAAGAGGGGAGGTTATAGTCTGCGGTCCTCTGTATAACCTGCCGCAACGCAGGTACTGTAGCCTTTTCAGAAACCGGCTTGTTCGAAAGAGCTAAAAGTCTTCAAACCTGTATGGCTGAATAAGAAGTGAGATGGGGTAAGAATTCTTTAGCAAGTTATAATCAGTTTTTATTTAAGAAGAGCACCAGCACACGTGTTTTCTTGCTCGCGTCGTTTTCCCTTCGTGAATTACGGAATAAACAGCGTCTGAAGGTCTTTTAGGACTGGCTTACCACCCGCTTTCAAGAGTTTGGCTGTGCTCCAGTACCCCAGGACCCCAATAGCTGTAAAGAAATGCCTCCAAAACTTTAGGGCAACTTCGTCATCTTCGTCAATTAAGCTAGTGTAGTGTTTTTTAGACAACTTGTCTAGGACATTTCAACGCTTGTAAGCGGGTGCGCGTGAAAGTTAGATTAAGTAATAAAATTTTAGTTTGAAATTTGTCGGCGCAACTTTTTGGACGACCCGGCGGCGGCGGCGGCGCGCCGGCGTGACGCGGACCTCTAGTCCAAATTGGGTTTTTCACCTTAAGCCGAAATTATATCAAAACCGCTGATTTATCCGAAACATGTATTCCTTGTGTTGAAGGGAAAATGTGGAAAAGTAAGTTTAAAGGAACCAGAGCGAAATAAATTTTAGAATTTATTTATACCGATTTATGTGGCCCCATGGAAAAACCGTCATTTGTAGGTTCCAGGTATGTTCTATTATTTATTGATGATTATACTCGAAAGACTCGCGTTTATTTTTTGAAATTAAAACAAGAGTGAAACTTTTGCGAAATTTCGCGAGTATAAGGCGGAAGTCGAGAATGAGACTGGAATACTTATTTGTTATGCAAGGCTGCAAAGTTGTTGTTTGCTGTGAGTGCGTGATTGAGACCCGAGTGAACGAAGGATTCTAGGGTTGAACGAAAGGGTAAGGTTCAAATATAGAATCCTGAGTGTAACGAGGGTTTCAAGGCACGAGACCGCAAACGACTTTGCTGCTGAGCGCAACACAAAATTTTTCACCTCACGCGCGATTTTTCGGGAAGAAGACTTAGTTCGGCGTCACGTACAGTTTGTGCTAACTCTGGAGGAGTTAAATTCGTATCGTCATCGCTAGAATCGCTCATATTTTGTTTATTACTTCGTATAGGTATTCTAAATTACAAAACCAGCAACCTAAAACTTTTTTTTTTTTTTTTTTTCATTTTTTTTTTCCGGTGATCGCGTTCCAAATCACTCTTACTCGTACTTCAAAATACAATTATTCATTGAATACAGTTAAAATATACACAATTTTAAGTATTTTTGAGATAAAACATAGTGAAATAATGAAATACATCTGAAACGGTGTATTATTAATATAATTTTATTAATGATGATATTAAGTAAATTGAACCTTTATTTTAATAAAACTCTCACGACGAATTGCGTTTCAGAACGTATCGTTGTTTTTTTATTGTGACAGTGGCGTCATGCGTCGTTCGAATTTCAAAAACACTTTCCACGCTAGCGGATAAAAACAACTTTTGCGCTCGGATATCAAGCTGCAAAACGACTACTTTCGAGCCAGTGAGGTGAAAAATCAATTAAATGTGTTAGATCTGATAATGGTGGAGAAGATTGCAGTAGCCAATTAAAATTTTATTAAAAAAAAGAACTTTATTTGCTATAAAAAACATTCTAACATTGCAAATATTACATAAAATAATTGTCATTATTACAATAATAGTTATTAATAATTCTAATTGATTAAATAATAATTATAAAATTAAAATAATTTGTGCCTAACATTTGTACATGCAAATAAAAATTTTATTATAATAAAATGGTGAAATCAAAACATTAAACATAGTCATAACATAAAATAAAATATCACAGCTAATAAAATCAAGGCAGGAAAGAAAACATGGATAAATCATTTTTTTGTCAAATATTTTGGCATTGTATTCTTTTATGCAATAGTAAGGATGTTTCAGAAAATATTCTTTAATTCTTTTATCAAACTCTTTCAAGTCATCACAGTTTCTCAGGTCATCTAAATATATAAAACTCAAAGGTGACTGACTGACTGACATAGTGATCTATCAACGCACAGCCCAAACCACTGGATTGATCGGGCTGAAATTTGGCATGCAGGTAGATGTTATGACGTAGGCATCCGCTAAGAAAGGATTTTGCAAAATTCCCACGGGAACGGGAAAAATCGGGATTTTACTTTTTAATATTTCTGCGCTTACGAAGTTGCGGGGAAAAGCTAGTTATCTATATGAGTGAAGACCTTTATCTCAGTGTTATTTAATCCTCTATCAAAGTTAACGGAATGCACGGTGTTTAAAGTATGTTTATTTGTTTATTTCTGTTTCTTAGAATGGGATTTGCGTGTTTCCGTTGTAAATAAAGATATTTATTTTTAAAAACGTATAAGAATACACGGTACAGATAGAGTGACACGGCTGTCATGATTCCGTTCTCCAAAAACATTCCGCGATGTGTTTGTGCGGGATGCGAGTTAGCCCTATTATATATGTATTGACGTCGGATGGGCTTAAAATCAGCATTAGCTGTGCCCATACCCTTTTTCCATAAATGCCTATGATTGTTAAAGCTAAGGAATGTTGCATGTTGTTGGAAAATAAACGAATTTGTATTGTATTGTATTGTATTGTAGCCCTTGGATAATACGAATAGCTTTTTTTTGCTTAAGCAGCACTGAGTTAACGGTTCTACCATTTCCCCATACCTCTATACAATATAATAATAATAATATAATAATAATAATCTTTTCTCAAAAATGGCGGGGAAACTCGTCATTGTCTGCTTTCTATCAGACCGCAAAGTGCGTCATTGACAATCAGTCAAAAATTAAAAAAAAAAACTCAACTGCATGCCCCGGAAATTTGTATGAATTTACTTCCGCGGCATGTATAAGCGCAGGGAATGTTGTATGAAATTTCATTGTCGTACAGGTACTTTTTTTTTAAACTGATAAATACGCGAAGGAATTCCCA
Source organism: Aethes cnicana (assembly GCA_963971205.1). Lineage (NCBI taxonomy): Eukaryota > Metazoa > Arthropoda > Insecta > Lepidoptera > Tortricidae > Aethes > Aethes cnicana. The sequence continues at coordinate 1,582,183 of OZ020296.1, read as the reverse complement.
AACAGCCAAGTCTGCATGTTCTGTATCTGTCAATTAACGCGAAACCAAACGTTTTTATCCGTGTCTGAAACAGCGCAATGTATTTCAGAACGGAATTTAAAAAAAGAACGATCCATAAAGAGCGGGAGTTCTTGTCTTGTATCAGATTTATTTAGCAAAATTTCATGAATATAGTTTACTAGTTTGGTTTAAAAATTAATAAAAGGTCTTAATTTTTATAAAAAACGAGAAATCTACCTGCGAGTTTTTAACTTGCCGTGTTAGTGTGTCTGCACTGAAAAAAATATTTTTTTACTACAAACATTAAACTGAAAAACATTAAAAGTAAAGCGGTTTTCAGTAAGACTAACTAGCCATAAATAGTAACAACTAATGTTTAAAAAACAGTAAAACACAAAACAGTAACTTTAATTGATAGACCATTACTTTTTACTGCAATCACAATAATGAAAATCAATCGCAACCATTACTGTAGTAACAGTTAGTTTTAATGGTTAGAATCGTATCGCAAAATGAACAAGACAGTAAAATGAACTATTTCACACAGTAAGATTTACCAATATAATTATCAAAAAATAAATTTAACGTAGTAGTGACAACTACTGCTTGAAACAGTATAATCAAATGATTGAAACAGATAATTTTAATGGTAGCACAATAGAACTAACTGACCACGACATTTCAAAAAATCGTTATGTTAAAGCAGTAAATTCTAATGTTTCGAACATTATTATCAAATGAACGAAACAATTACTTTAATCTACTACAAATATCAAACTGAAAAATATTAAAAAGCAAAGCGGATTTCAGTAAGACTTACTAGTCATAAATAGTAACAACTAAAGTTAAAAAAAACAATAAAATACAAAACAGTAACTGTAACTGATAGAATATTACTTTTTACTGAAATCACAATAATAAAAATCAATCGTAACCATTACTGTAGTAACAGTTACTTTTAATGGTTAGAATCGTATCGCAAAATGAAGAAGACAGTAATATGAACTATTTCACACAGTAAGATTTACCAATATAATTATCAAAAAATAAATTTAACGTAGTAGTGACAACTACTGCTTGAAACAGTATAATCAAATGATTGAAATAGATAATTTTAATGGTAGCACAATAAAACTAACTGACAACGATTTTTCAAAAATTCGTTATGTTTTAGCACTTAATTCTAATGGTTCGAACGTTATTATCAAATGAACGAAACAATTTGTTTTATTTACTACAAACATTAAACTGAACAACATTAAAAAGCATAGCGGGTTCTAGTAACACTTACTAGTCATAAATAGTAACAAATAATGTTTAAAAACAGTAAAACACAAAACAGTAACTTTAACTGATAGAATATCACCTTTTACTGGAATCACAATAATAATAAAAAAAAAGAAATAAAACCGACCTCAAACTCCGACAGCCTGTGAAGTCGGTGTCAAGTTCACTATAAGATTGTCATAGCTTTAGGTCGGTTCACTTGACACCGACTTCACAGGCTGCCGGAGTTTGATTGAAGTCGGTTTTATTTTTTTAATTAAAAATTTTACATGGATTCCACGGGACGTAAATATCTTTGTAGTCTTTGAAATTGATGGCAAAACACGTGCTAACAAATTTTGAGGAGTTCCCTCATTTTCTCATGGATCCCATCATCAGAACTGAACCAAATTAAAATGGGACCACCTTGGAAGTACCACCTTTCGAATGAAAAAAGAATCATCAAAATCCGTTCACAATTGACTAAATTATGCGTGGTCATCAAACATTAAAAAAAAAATACGCGTCGACTTGATAACCTCCTCCTTTTTTCGTCGGTTGAAAATGAATCGCGACCATTACTGTAGTAACTACTACAACAGCCTATTTACGGCCCACTGTTGGGCACAGGCCTCCTCTCATCACGAGAGGGTTGGGCTATAGTCCCCACGCAGGCCCAGTGCGGATTGGGGACTTCACACGCATCTTTGAACTACTTCGCAGATGCGTGCAGGTTTCCTCACGATGTTTTCCTTCACCGAAAAGCTCAGTGGTAAATTCAAATTGAATTTCGCACATAAATAATTTCAGAGGTGCGAGCCGGATTTGAACCCGCGACCCTCTGCATGAGAGGCGGTAGGTCAAACCACTAGGCCACCACGGCTTACTGTAGTAACAGTTAGCTTTAATGGTTAGAAATATATCGCAAAATGAACAAGGCAGTAAAATTTACTATTTAACACAGTGAGATTTACCGATATAGGTAATTATCAAAAAAAATAATTACGTAGTGACACCACGACTACAGGTTGAAACAGTATTACCAAATGACTGAAACAATTAATTTTACTATTAGCATAAAACAATTAGAAAAAATCCGGTAATTTTATATTTAAACCCATATTAAACCCCTACTGAACTTGAACTTTGAAACTTTTCTTACCCTACACTGCACGGGAAGATCGTCTACATGCCAAGTTTAAAAAAATGCGTTTTTCACTTCTCATGCTCTAAAAGTAGGTCAATATAGCCTTACGAGGCGGGACTAAAGTGAGTACTTTAGTCCCTAGGGAGTAAAAGTAATTATTTTTTTAATTTACTTTGAGTGACTTAGATTAACTCAAACAGCCACTAGCCAGTACTTGCTTAGAGTTTTAGGCATAAAGTAAATTTTCAATAAGTTAAGGAATTTCATTACCACTCTTTAAACCACATTATAAAAATTATCACACGAAACAATAATCAATAGTACATTACATACCTAGGGTGGTGAATTCGTAAATGTCCCAGATCACAGGTTTCTGTGGCCCGAACCGAAGGTGAGGGCCATAAATATGCGATCTGGGGCTTTATGAATTACCGCCCGTGGTTTGTCAAAAGTTTTACATCTTGCCTTGGCCAAGAAGTGAGATTTTCTCTCCGCGTAGCGGGCAGAAAATCCCACTTTATGGCCAAGGGTGATGTAAAATAATTTAACAATCACAATAAATAAACCTACAGTTTCACACAGACCGTTGTAATGCGGAAACAAAATACTACGTGGTCTTAGTTCTATGCTTTTTCCGCATAGAAGGTGGCGCCATTCTATTTTTTCCAGTTTGTGAATGGACCATTTCGCCGATGCGATTTTATTATAGGTATCTGTATCTGGTTGAAAAAAAAAATACCGCGAAAACTTTGGAATTGTGGTAGAGCGTAAATCGTAAACGATTAATAGTATATTTTTTAAATCTTTTTATACGAAACTGACATTTTTTTCTTGCAAATGAAGTGAAAAATTAAGTTTTCACCTGGAGACTAAAAGTCAATAGGTATAAACCCTCGGATAAATTTAGGCTTATTTTAGTCCCTCGATAAAAAATATACTATTATTCGTTTATTTACTACTAGTTGTGTCCCGCGACTTCGTCTGCGTGGAATATAAAATTGACGATAACTTTTCTTTCCGACATCCGATTTTAATCAAACATAGTTTATATGTAGCTCCAAATGATACTCTATCTACCTTCGAAAACTGCATTCAAATCGGTTCAGTCCTTCCGGAGATTAACTCTAACAAACAGACAGACAGACAGACAGAAAATAATTCTAAAAATTGCTGAGTTGTGGTCTACCACACGTCTTTAGTCGCCCACATTCCTTTTTCGAACTTTTTTTTCAATGTACAGACACGCCGGGTTTTGCTCTTTTATTATAGTATAGAGTAGCTGTTTCCCGCGACTTCGTACGCGCGTAAACATTAAAATGTAAAAATCCCATTTTTCCCCGTTCCCTTGGGAATTTCGGGAAATCCTCTCTTAGTGCTCCCCTACGCTCCCCAAGGTACCTGTATGCCAAATTTCAGCTCTCTACGACCAGTAGTTTCGGCTGTGCGTTGATATGTCGGTCAGTCAGTCAGTCAGTCAGTCAGTTTCTTCTTTTATATATTTAGATTAAAATGCCATATAAAAGTAAAGTCTTTACTTTACTTTTATATCCTGTCCTGGGTAGCCGATGGATGCGGGCCGCGGGCAGCGCATAACCGTTCATCGTGGACATCGTTGGGAGGACGTCTTCCGACTGACATGATGATGATGCTGATGATTAACGCCCGGTTCCTACATCCAAACAATGCCTCGTTTTGCCTACGGACGGTTAAAATTTGACAGATGCTCTAATGGAATAAAAGCCAAAAATCAACCGTCCGTAGGCAAAACGAGGCGTTTTGTGGATATAGGAACCGTGCCTATGACTATATGTGCCTAGTGCCTACCACAAACACAGAACAGAATAAGTACCTACCTAAAGCTGAAAATAAAGTCCAAACTATTTGTTTATCTTAGGCCCACTTGCGCCATGTCGCTAACCCCGGCTTAACCCCTTAACCCTGTCATTTTTGTATGAACTATTCTCGGATTAGGGATTAACCCGCGTTGGTGCAAGTCTTAGGTAGTGCTTTGAACATTAAAGAACTGTAAAGTCCAAAAGATTGAACTTAATGTTTATAACAACAAAATAGGTAAAGGTTACTGCTTGAACATTAATAGTCAACAGCACGAAGTGTGCGGAGCTTCATTCGTACGGGAGGAGTATGACTCGGGAACCAATCAGCGCTTCGAACGTTTAGTAGCCCCGCGTCTCACCAAACGGTCTCCGTTAGAACGTTAGCCGCGGCGTGTAGAACTACACATCACGTAGATACCGTCCATCCATACTAATATTATAAATGCGAAATTAACTCGTCACAGTGAGATTAGTGATTTGCGTTGTATTTCTAGTTAATGTGCGGTGAGTAAAATGAGTGACACAGTGGAATCACTACTTTTAAAGTGGGGATTCGAAAAATATATAGGTAGATGTGTTTAAAGGTAAGTAAGCCTTCTATTCATTTCATCAAAAACATTCATGTACAGGTGCCGGCAAACTAACTCCTTGATCATTTTGTGGGGGCGGGGGTGCTTCGCCGCGCATACCTACGTTTAGTATACAAAACGTATGAGCAGGTTTCGTACGTACGTGCTCAACAAGTTTGCATTTGCAGGCATCTGTACTTGTACCTAGAAACAGCAGAACCCCTAGAACATTCTTGAAAACTATATACCTACCTACTTATATATAGATAGCCTGTCATTTAAACTCGGCCAAGTAAGTTTATCAAAAAAACTAGCTTTTCGTCAGCAGCTTCGCCCGCATGGACTACCTACACGTTAGGTATATGATATACCGTATATCGCGTGGGCGGGAGTGTCCAGCAGTGGGTTAAAACATTGCTTATATCCTTCTCGTAACAGACAAAGTTACTTTCCGTTTATAATTATTAGTAGGTACCTCTATAAATGGATTACCGACCTTCTTTTTCTTTTCCATGGACTCAGTGTGATGATGTGGATGCTTGCCTCCAGTCAGTTCTTGGTCGCTGGCTACCGAATAGGGTGAGAAGCAGGTATCTGCTTACCTAAGTGTAGATTAGGTAGAGGTACCAAGCTGTGTGTGTTTCCTCCGTTTAACATATACCTAAACTATGCGTTTTAAACAACATGATATACCTACCATCCTAGCCAGAAGTTGAAATATTTCGTCGGAATCTTTTTTATTTTATTTGAGCACTAGATGGACTTTAGGTATTACAAAACTAAAATCGCAACTGGCTTTTTTAGCACCCTGACCCCCTCAAGCCTTTACCTTAGCTTAGCTCCAGTCAACCAACTTGACGTTCCAACCATACTAAGTTAAATTTATTTTTCATGTTCATTGCTATTTTCAGAGAATGAAGTGGACATATGCGCTTTAGAATTATTGGATGATGAGCAAGTGAGGGTACTCATTCCTACGATTGGTCCGCAGGCTAAATTTAAGAAAGCCTTGTCCGACTTGAAGGTAAAGGTAACGAAGTCAAGAGTCGAATTCGAAAAATCATATCTAGTTGTTTACAAATCTTTAACTTTCCTTTGCAGGTAGAACATAAGGTGTTGGAGGATCTCATATCAAAAAAAGATGAAGAATTAGAAGACTTCATTTCAAATTATGACTCTTTGAATAAATTCAGTACAGGGAGTCCCAGCACCTCGGCAAGATCAGAGTCCTCCATCTCTCTGTGTTCACAAGAAACCCAGTCCGTAAGTAATAAATATTAAAATTTTTTTTGTTTGCGCTGGTTATCGGTGTTTGTGAACTTTATCTTACCCATTTTTTTCAGGATCTTACCTTGCTCTTGCGTAACACTCCAGATGGTCAATTGCTACTTAACCATAATGTAGAAAAGCCACTGGGAGAACAATATCGGAAAATTTTAGTACGCACCATTTCCAAAGAGACTGTGAGAAATGACCCAAAGGCGCATGTAACTGCGGATATTTACTCGGCTTGGCTAAGACACGTCACGTTAGTACCTATAATAAACACATTCCGGCCCACCTGATGGAAAATAAAGTAATGAGAAATGTTACCTTTAATAGCAGAAGTTAGTGAACAGTTCATACCGGCGGCCCACCTGGTGGAAAGTAAGTAATGTGTGATGTAATATTTATGCTAGTGAGTGATCAGTTCATGATCATCATCATTTCAGCCGAAAGACATCCACTGCTGGACATAAGCCTCCCCCAAGGCTCGCCACTTAGACCGGTTCTGTGCTGCTTGCTTCAACCGGTTACCCGCGACCTTCACGAGGTCGTCGCTCCATCAAATTGATTGTGTGTAAAGTCAGTTTACGGACGATAATTTTACGTGATAACGTCACGCTTTGGCGATCATGCCTCTCTATCGCTTTTTCCGCGCTCTCGCTTGCGCGCTCGGCTCGGCGGATCGTTACTATTGCGTCATGTTTTTTCATGCGCGCAGCCGGCGTTTATTGATTTAAAAGATAATATTATAAACTGTTCACTAACTTCTGCTATTAAAGGTAACATTTCACATTACTTTATTTTCCATCAGGTGGGCCGGAATGCGTTTATTATATTAATTTATCATTTGTTTATATATATATAGATTACGGTTTTTCAACTACGTCTTTCGTTTCCAGCTCATTGCAGACTTCGATGCCTGGTATCCCGAAAATAAATATTCATTGGAAAATAAATTACCACTACTGAAGAGCAAACTACTGTCGGCATCTGAATCCACCTCAAGACGATCGCCATTTGTAGAGGAACTGAAGCAACTTGCGCAAGGTAAATAATAAAATATTGGCATAAACATTTGGTTAATAGGGTTCCGACCAAATTGATAAATTACCCTCCTTTGCGTCGCGCGGTCGGGTAAAAAGGAACCTTTATGATGCAACTTTGTCTGTCTGTCTGTCTGTCTGTCTGTCACAGCTGGATCTGTAACCACTTCAGAAATCGACTTGAAATTTGGAGCAGTAATAAATAATGCCGACCCGCTTCTACTGCATATGAAAAAAAAAACTTCGTAACGGGGGGTGAAATGGATCATAAATTTCAAAATCTTTTATCTGGACAAATGTCCTCCAGTGCTAGACATAAATCTCCTCTAAGGCGCGCCACCAATTTCGATCCTACTAAAATATCATTTGACCATATATCTAGATTCTAGATCACTAATTTTTCGTTCTTATTGCTTGACAGACAAAGATCCCGAAACAAGTAACCTCGCGGCGGCACTTCTTATTCCGCACATGTTTCCCAAATATGATAAAATAAAATAAGTGTAAAAATTACTTACTTTGTGTAATAAAAAACTCAAATATTAAATTTTTGTATTTATTTTAGACTGGCTACGGAGCATTACCTTCTTTTCACACCTATACAGTATCTGATACTCTGGAAACTTACTGTGGTAAAACTTGTTCTTTAGATGCAGTATTATACAGTTTGCGGGCTTATTTTTGCTGAAGACAACTAAACCTTCCACAACAGTTCTATATTCTTCAGTATTGGATACTGTGTAAGTCCAGTATAGCAGGAGGTACTGCGTAGACCAGTGATTAACAGGTCCTTTTCGATACCTGTTACTAGTAGCATGTACTGTATGTGCACAGTTACAGGTATTGTGAAGGACAGTACGTTTTCCTGTGCATACAACTGCCCAGTAAAACTTACTGTCCTTTACAATACCCATTACTGTGCACTTTTAGTACCAATTACTGTGACTGCACATTTACCTATACTGTCATTCACAGTACCTCTTACTGTGCACTTATAGTACCAATTAATGTGACTGCACATTAAACTATACTGTCATTCTCAGTATGTCTTACTGTGCACTTTCAGTACCAACTACTATATCTGCACATTAAACTATACTGACATTCACAGTACGTCTTAATGTGCAATAACAGTATCGCTTACTATACACTTATAGTACCAACTACTGTGTCTGCACATTAAACTATACTGTCATTCCCAGCACCTCTTACTGTGCACTTACAGTACCAACTACTGTGTCTGCACATTAAACTATACTGTCATTCACAGTACTTCTTACTGTGCACTTACAGTACCAACTACCGTGTACTTTCAGTACCAACTACTATATCTGCACATTAAACTATACTGTCATTCACAGTACCTCTTACTGTGCATTTACAGTACCAACTACTATATCTGCACATTAAACTATACTGTCATTCACAGTACCTCTTACTGTGCATTTACAGTACCTCTTACCGTGCACTTACAGTACCAACTACTGTATCTGCACATTAAACTATACTGTCATTCACAGTACCTCTTACTGTACACATACAGTGCCAACTACTGTGTCGGCACATTAAACTATACTGTCATTCACAGTACCTCTTACTGTGCATTTACAGTACCTCTTACTGTGCACTTACAGTACCAACTACTGTGTCTGAACATTAATAGGTACTGTGAATGACTGTATCTTTTAATGTGCTGATACAGTAGTTGGCACTGTATGTGCACAGTAAGAGGTACTGTGAATGACAGTAAATAGTTTAATGTTTTAAACATTAAAGTAGTTTAATGTGTTAAACATTAAAATAGTTTAATGTTTTAAACATTAAACTAGTTTAATGTGTTAAACATTAAACTATTTTAATGTTTAAGACATTAAATAATTGTAATGTTTAAAACATTAAACTATTTTAATGTTTAACACATTAAACTACTTTAATGTTTAAAACATTAACATAGCTTAATGCTTAAAACATTAAACTTTTTATGTTTCAAACAGTTTAATTTACTGTCAAAACAGTGAGATGTTTTACTGTTTTCGGACCAGTACAAATTAATGTTTCGGTTAGTTGGCTCATATAGTATTGCGCAAAGCAGTAAACATCAACGTTTTTTCAATTTTATTTAATGTTTTTTTTTTTCAGTGTGTTAAAGTCAAATATCGGTGAATACGAAATAAGACTAGCGTTCCATTGGATTTGTTGTAAGTACTTGACTACCTTTGTGTGCGTGTCAATGCTGTATTATGAATACCTAATATCAAGGTTTTTTTTCATTTTTGAGAAAAGCACTATATAAGCCTCGGCACGTGAAAGGCTTTGCAGGCTTCGTACATATTAAAGGGCCTCGGCGAAGCCTCGGCCCTTTAAACCAGTACTCAGCCTGCAAAGACCTACTTTCCCGGCCACGGCAATAATGTACTATTATTGAAGGCGAAACAAGCACTAGCCAGTTTTTTATAACCAAGCTGGAAGAGCCCTGGACCGGACGGACTGCAGAACTAACATCATCTGTGTAAATAACAACAGGTGCCATAGATTCGATGGATTCACACTCACGTTCGACAACCCGGATCCACTCTCCTTCAGTGTGTCCGACATGCTGCAACCAAATGCTACGCCAAAAATTAGTCATTGTAGCAGCATCTGGTACCAGCCCGTCCGGCACCCTTTGATCAGGTCCATCATTATTATTAGGAGCTTCTTTTGTCCCACTGCTGAGCAAAGGCCTAATAACCATTAAAATATCAAAAAAGTGCACGCAAAAATTCATGATCATTTTAAACATGATTGTAAATTCGCATCCGCCATCTTTCGCAATTGACAGTTCACGTCACGCATGACTGTTAGGCGGGGGCGGGACTAAGTCCGTCGATTGTTTCTAATAAATCTAAATTAATTCAATCCTTTGTTGTTTGGCTTTCCATCCATCACCCCGCGGTGGTTGTTCCGGTCGTGGTTATATAGTGGGTTGATTCAAAGCGCCCGTTAAATTTTTTTTTTAATTTATTTTTCCAAAAAGAAAATACACGTTTAGTACAATCATTATTTACTCGCCAAACTGTTACGTTTGATGGCGAGACGCGCTCGATTTTATCACTAAATACTTAATCTATTTATTAAACTAGTAAATATCTTTTTTATCTAAAAGGACTTTCTAAAAAATAGGTATTTACCCCTCGATAACCCGTTTTACACTATTTCTATCACATTTTTAATTTGTTATCGAGAAGGAAATCCTTTAATTTTGATTTTAATACATTTTTACTTAATTTAGGTGTCTGTCTTAATAAATTTATTTTATTTACCGTTTTCGGCACAATACATTTGGACGTTCTTTCACCATAGTAATTCTTTGCTCTCGGTTGAACTAATTTTTTCTCAGTTACACTCCTAGTATTTAACTTATTTTTTATATCTATTTTAAACTCATTGCTATAATAGCTTTCCAAACTAATGAAGAAAGTAACTTTTTTGTCCACTGGTAGTATTTTACATAATGGAAATAACTTTTCGTAATCTTTTTTACATTTTCTTTTAACATTTTTAGTCACTAAGAATTTAATCAGCCTTATCTGTAAGTTCCTAATGTTTTTTAGGTAGGTCATGAAATATTTCTCTATGGTACAAAATGACGTTTCTGTATGGAATGACAGCTCGGCGGCCATATTTAACGACCAGGAGTTCGTCAACTGTGCTCGAATCAATCGACCATTTTTTTTGTAGTAGTCGTCCACCACGGCGGAATAGTCCATCGTTCTACGGGCGAGAGGGTAGTTGTAGTTGGGTAGATGACGGTGGTGGGGCGTGTCGTTGGTTTAGGTTTCTCAGGAATGCCTTTGCGTCTTCCCTTCCATTCGTCCCATTTCATGTCGTACGTCACATTAATTGCAATCTGCGGCTTTTCCCTTATCTGGTTCGTCCATTTCATTGCTCGCCTGACGTCTATGGCTCGGGCTTCCTTCCCATACGCCGCCAGTTTGAAGGTTATGGTCCCCACGAAAGTTATTTCTACGAAGAAGTCTATCCTGACCATTTGGAAGCCGAAGCACAACCCTGTTGGCTTGGCGCACCAGCGACGCAGGTGGATGATGGGGCCTGGATGGCTGATGCTTGGATTTTGGGTAACTCCAAAAGTCACGCAGGAATATTCTACTGATTCCACTATGGTTAACTGTAAATAAGGGAAAAAAAACTAAATTTATTGAGCTCATCAGTGGGACCACCTGGACGCGTCCCTGGATCTTGGCCTTCCCACACAAAATGCACCGAAAGTGTTTTATACTATGTAGTGAAGAATTTTATTTGGCATCATAAAATTTCACAAAGTAAGCTTAAGCACTAGAGGAAGACACTGGTAATCCACCATTTTCTTGGATAAACGCCGCCTAGCGCTCGTCCAGCTACCTGAGCTGCGGTCATTTAATTTTTTTTCATCATCTTTTTGTATGAGTATGTTATAAAAAGTGTATATTTCTAGAATTTGCATAAATTGCGCTTTGTTGTAGTATTTTTTGATTGACATTTTGTGACACTATACAAAAGTTATTAGCTCTCAAAACAAATATCTGCAACCAAAATTTTCACCTTTATGTTTTTCTTGTAAAATTACTATGAAACTGAAAAAACTAATATCAGGAATAAATTCTAAGTCTTCGGTTTATGCGAAAATGATACCAAACTTGCTCTAGTAGCCACCAGGACGAGAATAGTTTTTTTAAAGCTGATGGGTGGCGGCCATGTTTGTACCCCTCCCTCCCCGACCAGCTTCACGTTTGTTATGGCCTCCCCGACTAGAAATACTGCAGTTGATGTTGATGAAATTTCAGGCGGGAGGAAATGACAAAAAAAAAACGTCTTCGGGGGGAAATTTGTGTCCAAACCCACTAATGGCTTGTCAGCTGACGTTCACTAGGCTATATTTTACGACTATCTTAACCATTCCCCACGTTATCAGGCGGGAGGGTATTTATTGGTCATGACATCTGCTCGTAGCTCGCAGCCTATATATTCTGTAAAACATGCAACATGCATCGGTAAGTAATTTTCTGAACTTACACTAACAAATAAAATAGTGAAAAACCTCTTACTAATTACGAAGTAACTATTTCTACTTCTGTCACCCAGAAATACTCGGTTTTTATCTTAATTGATGCAAGCAAGTTATTAACGTGGCAATGCAGCCAGCCTTCTGGGCAACCTACCCCAAGGCAGTGATTTTGGACTAATTTTCTATTTATAGCTCTATTTTAACTATTTAATTTTACTTTTAATTTTAGTTTATACTTAAAATTTAAATATTTAAATATATATTAAAGTAGTAAGCATTTCTTTAATCTCTGCTTCTGTAAAGACGCCAACTAACCACCACCGCACCGCCAGAGTAACTTCACATATACTGATAGCGGTTAAATAAACAATAGTACATTACAGCCCCAGATCTTAGGTGCTTGTGACCCGAACCGAAGGTGAGGGCCATAAATATGCTATCTGGGGCTTTACGAATTACCCGTGGTTTGTCAAAAGTTTTACGACTTGCCTTGGCCAGAAAGTGAGATTTTCTTTCCGCGTAGCTATACTAAGATTTCGAATGTGTTACCAGCTCGTAAATTCACCGGTTAGCGAGATACTGTCTTTCCGCAACTCGTCTTAGAACTGCGGTTATTTTGCTGGGCTGGTAGTGCTATTGCAGCCCGAAAGAAGCCGGCTCTGCCGACAGTAGAAGACCCTTTTTAGGGTTCAGAAGTCCACAAAGAACCCTTATAGTTTCGCCATGTCCGTCCGTCCGTCCGTCCGTCCGTCCGTCCGTCCGTCCGTCTGTCCGCACTATTGCTCGGAGATGCTTAGGTCTAGAGAGCTGTAATTTGGCATGAATATGCATATTAGTTACGCTGACAAAGTGGTACAATAAAATTTTGAAATATATTTTTTTATAGGGTACCTCGCCTACTCGTAAAGTGGGGATGTAATTTTTTTTTCTTGCGTACCCCATGGTGCGGCATATCGTTGAAAAGGTCTTAAAAAATATTGTCGGTTTGTTCAAACCATTTTTTGATTAAGTGATTCGTTTGTGAAATACGAGTATTAAGCTTTAAAGTGCTATTTTTTGTTAGAGTCACGTGTCCCCCCCCCTGCCAGCTAAATGGTGGTATTTGGATGGCTGAAAAAAATCATGGTTGTGGCATATATAACGTAGTTGAAAGGAAAACTATCAGAGCTAAGTAGGCTGTACAAACTTACGAGTAATAGTCGACCAACTTATAATGATGATTTTTCTCGAGCGGCAGGGGCGTCGGGCCGGCACGTCATACTACAGGCTAGCTAGATGCTAATAAGTCTTAGAAAGGTACTGTGGGCATCCTCAACTTCGGAACCCTATAATTTGCGCGTGGCCCGACACGCACTTGGCGCGTTTTTTACGGTACTTACGTTGTATCTGATCTTTCGAAGGCCATAGTTCGTTCCGTCGAAACCGACCGTGTCGGTGTACAGCTCTTCTTCGATTTCTTCAAGGTCGCAGCGGCCAAATCTTTGGATGTTGGCGAGCTCTGAAGTAAACGACAGTTATTACAAGCTTTTATTTAGGTTCACCACTAGTCCGGATGTTTGTTTGTTTGTCAGTAATCAAATCTTTCAAGGTATTTTGATCCACTTCCCGGTTACCGATTGAGCTGAAATTTTGCATGCATGTATAAATTGGATGACATACCAAATTAACATGACATGGAGCTGATCTGATAATGGAACCGGGAGGTGGCCATAGGAACTCGGTAGTTAAACGACACAACCCCATCGAGTTTGTACTCGTTTGATCCATCTTGACGAGTACTTTAATAAAAGCTTGTTTGTAGAGTTTTTTTAACTTTGCTTGTTATCTTGGAAACATGATTTAAGTGTCTTTATTTAGCTCATATATCACCTTCACTGCGGCCCTCGGTTTTTGCAACTTGCCCACGGTGCGGTACAAACCATTTATGACCGGTAACAGTATTTTCCGTGTTGCGGCACAAGTCACTTATGACCTGTACGTTGATGTTTTTGTTTATATTTTGGCTTATATATCGTTAGTGTTAATACAAATCCATGATTTTTCAATCAAAATATAAAGTCCATGAACTATTCTATCTATATCTCTCATCGCCAGCGAATCTAAACTGTAGTTTAATAATTATAACACAATTAATTTACAAAATCAATTTGACTTGTACCGCACCAGGGGGCAGGTCAGAGGATAAAATGTCGATACTTTAGTAGTGAGGGGGCAATGAAATGTAATATCGATATCGATACTGTTTATTAAAATAAGTATATGGAATATTACTACGTTAAATAATAAATATTAAAAAAAATCTGTTTGAAAAATTTATTCTTCTTTTACTCGACCAAATGCTTCCCAATGGTTTTCAAAATGTGGTATAAATGCCACATTTTGAAAACCATTCGATTCTTCATTTCTTCATTTTCATTCGAGTTTTGAAATATCTTTTCAAGTATCTTCCGTGATCTTTTTTTTTGAACAATCGTGTTGATGCCAACACTTCAAGACGTAATGAAAAAAAAAATATCAAAATAGAGACAAAATTGGTCGACACGATCACGCGCACTATCGTGCACTCACCGACACCACAGTGCGATACAAGGCATTCGCATACAAGACACCATTGTCTTGTAGATTGGTATTTTTTTCATCCAGCGCGTACAACTCAAGTAGGTCTTGTATATATTTCAATGGATATTATTGTAGTATTTGAAGAGACAAACTCAAATATATACTTGACTCTTTCCCACTCCAAGGATTACTATAAAAAAACCACTGCCGCGCCAGGGTTAAGTCGCTGTTTTCGACCGCCGTACCGGGGGAAAGTTCGATACAAGTCATATATGGGTTGTATTTGTATTATTATTGGTGGTTTTGTAGGACCATACGTGTGTCACCTCGACCATTACTGATCTACTGTGACGGCCCTTTTTAGTTTTGTTACAGTTCACCTGAAATGCCCGTATGGATTGTAAAGCAGTCAAGGTGATATATGCCTCCAAGTAATGGCTTTAAGTTAGTATCACGGGCGGACGTAGTCATAGAAACTGAAGTTTCACGTCAAAACTAATGGCCGTGTGTAGGTGCAAAGACACAGTGCCAACTTTTTTTTTCACGTTTTTCTTGGGGGTATTGTACTCACCCGTGGCCTACACTTACACATACGTCAGCGGGGTGCTCACCTGCCCCGAGTGCGCTCCCACTTTTGTCAATAAGTTCGGTCTCGTGAGTCACTTTAGAGCGCACCAAAGGATGCAACAGTGGCCATCAAGACATGAGCATGTTTGAAATAGTCGCTGTGACCGAAATCGGTCAGAAAGAAGTCATTTAGTCAGGCAGTCATTGTACTCACTTCTCCTCAATATTATATGGGCCTCGTCGACTCTGGTGACGGCCGGCATTCCCATCCGGGCCACGTTGGTCTTGACCCAGCCGCGGTAGACGCCGTAGTCCAAGAACCGCGCCGGCGCCTCGCAACCGGGCCCGTATACTCCGAAACCCAACTGTCAAAACAAGTGAACAAGTCCAAAACCAATCAGACTTCCGTGTATTTTCACCGAGGGGGTCTTGGCGAAGGGTCCCCATATCCAGTCTAAAATGTGCAAATATCCTAATGAAATTATAGCAAGTGACCAATAGAAAATCACTTATTCTGCACATAAATATTCTCAATTAGCTACTTATAGTACCGATAGGTTCCTAAATGTAACCACTTTTTATATAATAAAAATAAATCGCTGCTGGACCGATTTGGCTTATTCTTTTTTGTTTCATTCCCTGTAATTCAGGGAAGGTTTAGAAAGAGAAAAATCGGGATTAATCTAAAGGAAAAAAGTAAAAACTTTGAATGGGAATCAGTGGCGACACGAAGTTCGCCGGGACAACTAAATACTCTCAACAGCAATTAATTCGGGTCGGAGGTTTCGGGGTGGGGTATGGTGTAGTTTAAAATAAAACATATAAGTTTTATTCTGCCTACTAATTTTACATTGCCAATTTTTTTTTATATTTACGTGAAGAAATAGCCTGTTGTTGCATTTCATTCGATGAGACCCCAGCCTTCCCCTAACCCCGTCAACCCAAAGCATCCCTCTATCCTACCATCCCCATGTTCTCAAGTTCGGCAACTAACTGCTAATTCTATTTAAACTGCCGGTGTTTATAGAGGGCGCTGATTGCTTACCATCAGGCGAAGAGACAGCTCGTTGATCTACCTAAAAGATGAGTAGGCCAGGGATGACTTACATGTAATGGTCAAGAGGCGGGAGTACGTACGTGGTGCCATCGGCCCCGCAGCTTGGTGGCCAGCGCTAACGGCAAGCGCGCAATTCACGTGAGTCGGCCAGAGACAACGCGTTCTAAGTGGTGGGAGTACGTACGAGGTGCCACCGGCCTCCCATCTTGGTGGCCAGCACGGCGCCGCCGCGCCACACGCACTGCCCGCCGCTCACGGTGCGCGCGCAAGTCACGTGAGTCGGCCAGAGGCTCTTCACGTCCAACTGTCAAATATATATTTTTTGATGTGAAATTTTCAATTCAAATCTACTAAATCCATTCACACGCATTTTGTTAGTGGTAGGACTGGTGCTGGGTCCGTCCCTTCGTCTTTCCCCGCCAACCTGTCGCCAAATAGCAGTGCTCGCACTGTTGTGTTCCGGTAGGGGGTTAAGGCAGCCGGTGAAATTTCTGGCACAGAGGCATTCCATCTTAGGCCTCAGGGTAGGCAACGCATTCGAGATCTTATGGTTTCTTAATGGGGGATCATAGGATTTCGGTGTCCATGGGCCGCAGTGACCGACCACTTACCATCAAGTGGGCTGTGCGCTCGTTTGCCTATACCATAGGCATAAAAAAAAAACTTAAGTGTCAAATTTACTGAGCGCCAAACGGGTACCCGAGCTGTTCGGGCACCCGTTTTGACGGGACATTTTTCTCCGGCTGATTGTGAATCCTTACTTATAATACTCGTAGATCAATGTGTAGACCAGTAGACGGCTTGTCGACATGATATTAAGTATTTTTACTTTAATAATAGGCACTATCTATAGTGTCTCTAAGGCCCACTTGCACCAACGCCGTTAACCTCGGGCTAGCCATCAGCTATCTATCAGGTGGGCTGTGCGCTCGTTTGCCTATACCATTGTTATAAAAAAAACGCATTTACCTACACGTCAGTTATAATATTTTACAGAATATAAATATAAGGTACAGGCTTACTTACACAACTTCATAGCTAGGCCCGCGCATTCGAAGTTGTGTCGTGCTATACATGAATGAATGTTAGAATAGAGAGTGCTTATCTAAATTTTACTAATTTAATAAATAGTATATATACTTAGATTCCCGAGACAAAAAATATTTCAAGTACTTACTTACGTTAAATGTCTTAGATATTACAGTCTCTAGTGTGGTGTACTTTAAAATAGGTACTCCAAATAGTAAAGAAGAACTCATACGCCACATTAGTCTATCACTTGCGTCCTTTTACTACCTTGAAAATTAATATTTTTACTTACAAAAAACAAACAAATAAAATGTTTCTTACCCCCGTTCTCCTATAAAAGTGCCGGCATTCCCTCATATCCACGTACTTCATCTCATGGATGGTTACAACGGGTTTGTTACAGCCTGTAAATACAAACTAAAATAAATTCGGACATCATGCATTTTCTAGGAGAAATCAACAAACACACATATATGTAATAGTTACATGATTTCTCCTAGAAAATGCATGATGTCCGATGGAGTTGAAAGGACGCAAGGTAACGCATTGGCTACAAGCTTCTGCTCTGGTATTCTAAATAAATCATCATCATCATTTACTATAATTTTCAGCCGAAAGACGTCCACTGCTGGCGCTGACTTCCCAATGGTCGCCACTCAGACTGGCCCTGTGCCTTACGCATCTACCGGATTCCCGCTACCTTCACCCTGAAGGGCTACCGACTGCTCTCTTCCGGTACGAAGACGCCATTCGAGAACTTTCTGGGCCCATCAACCATCAATATGCGCGCATTTGCCACTTAAGTTGACCCTAATTCTACTGCGGATCTCATCATTTCTGATGTATCTCGCAGATAAACCACGAGCCTAGCTCTCCCCATGGGCTTTTGTGCAAATAAATAGATGACGGTAATATACATTAGCCATCAGATGGGTCGACCACCAGCAGCGGCATTACGATTGGCCATCCGTTTGCGATACGCTATATATCCGGTAGATTTTCAATATGAGTTGCGCGCATAAGTTTCAATTTCGTATAGAAAAACTACTTTTTACTACAGTTGTAATCCGCGTCGCAAACGGACTGGCTAACGTAATATACCCTGCTGTTTGATATTAATAATAATAATTAAAAACAAGCTTTTATTAAAGTACTCGTCAAGGATCAAACCAGTCCAAACTCGAGGAGGTTGTGTCGTTTAATTATCGAGTTCCTATGGTCTTCCGGTTCCATCATCAGATCAGCTCTATGTCATAATAATTTTGCATTGTCATCCGATTTACACATACATGCCAAATTTTAGCTCAATCGGTATCCTGGAAGTGGATCATATTTATCTTGCAAGATTTGATTACATACAGACAGGCAGACAAACATCGGTACAGGCGAAGTTAAATAAAAGCTTGTAAAAAAAGTATTAGAATCTCACCTTCGTTCATGGTTAACGTAAAGAACCTTGCGTCCACGAAATGAGTTGGCGGTCCGCAGATAGGGTACAGCTCTGAAAATAATGAAACTTCATCCGTCAGTCGTTCTGGCAACACTGCCTCTGCACAGTATACTTAATATGTACCATCGTACCAGTAGCAGCGCGCACCGCCCCGCAACAACACAAGTTACCGCGACGAACGTGTGCGGCTTACCACAGCAAAACCGGTCGGATACGCACAGACGCTTACGTATTTGTACAACATAACATTTTAGTGTGCAGATTACGATTACTTTGTATGGAGTGTCGCGGGTGTGGCCTCACCGAACTTGAGCTCGTCCACGTCGAGCTGCACGAGCGCGAGCGCGCTGTAGGACCGCGCCTCGAACTCGGGGTGGTAGGCGTAGTCGCGCACGCGGATGCTGGGCCCGGAGCAGTTGCGGCCGAGTACCACGCGGGAGCGGGCTCTGCCGATCACACACCAGCTGTATCCACCACCACCACATAGCTCTATTGACGTCCCACTGGACACACTACGGGCCTCCTCTCATCACGAGAGGGTTTGGGCTGTATGTTTTGGATTAGCACGTCGCTGTTGTTCTTTATTTATAAGTAGTGTGATGGATTGGTGACATCGAGAGGATAGTGGGACAGAATCGGATACATACTGCCCAAGACAGAGATGGAAGAGATTGAAGAAGGTCTATCAGCACCGAAACGGTCGAAGAAGGCTTACGATGGATGTTCATGGTATTGATTATTCAGTCATCATCATCATCTCAGCCAAAAGACGTCCACTGCTGGATGTAGACCTCCCCCAAGGATCACCACTCAGACCGGTCCTGTGCTACTCGCTTCCACCGGTTTCCTGCGACCTTCATGAGGTCGTCGATCCATCTTGTTGGAGGCCTACCGACAGCTCGTCTCCCGGTTGGCGGACCACACTCGAGGAATTCCCGGTCCCATCAGCCATCCGTCCTGCGAGCAATGTGCCCCGCCCACTGCCACTTAAGGCTCGCAATTCTTAGGGCTACCTATGTCGATTTTTAGTATGTAGTAGTAAAAACCTTAAAGCGTCCTTCGGAAGTTTGTCAATCTCATTGGCAGAGCCGATGACAAGTTGCTTCGTGACGAGCACCACCACTGTCGTTATCAGGGTTTGTCCTGCGAGAAGCATTAATTATTGACGTTATTTAAAACAAAAGAGTGGTAGATTGGCGGTCTGCGCCACCTCTCGTGCAAGAGTCGTGAGTTCAACCGGCTCGCACCTGTGCGTTAATCATATGTGCGAATTTCAATTTAACTTTTCCACTGAGCTTTTTGTAAAAGATATTCAATATTTAGTCCTCGCTTCGGGAACGCATTATGCTGAGCTGGTTTGGCTGTCTTATTTTCAGGAATGAGCTAGCAAGCGCTGGTTTCACCGGCGTCCTTGACCCCCTAGCTAGCGGAACACAACAGTGCGGGCACTGCTATTTGGCGGCAGGTTAGCAGGTTGTGTGGCAGTTGATCGAATTCGAAATCTTTTATGTTTTTTCAAGTCCATGGGTAAATGACCAACTTACTATCAGGTGAACTATGTCCTTATTTGGCAATTATATAAAAGGGATATTTATGGCATATAATTTAACTATCTGGCCCACCATTCTTTACTTACCCAGGGGGTAGTACAGTATCCCGAGCCAGGGGTAGGTCTCGATTCTAGCCACCCCTTCGTACACGGGGTTTATCGGCGAGAAATCAACGCCGCACGAGATATTCCGGTCGGGGTTCGATATTAAAGTCGCTGGTCGATAAAAAACAAATAAATTACACATAAGTATTTTACAATACTTAATCCCACCCAAAACATGTTAAGTGACGCCAAGATGAAATTCTACTTAATGCTTGTACTGTTCAGTAAAAAAAGTTATAAGATCTTATTGAGAGCCCAGCTCTGCTGTGTCGTTCAAAAAACCAAACCGTGGGGGCTGACAGTTTAACAGTGGCGTAAAACACTCATATGGGCTTATCAATACAAAGTACACTAGCAACCAGCTAGCAACTAACAAGTTTTGTGTCTTATAGTTGAGTACCGAACTAACGGAACGTGTGCTAATTCTAGCTTACAGACCACAGCTTTCAAGTTTCAATGTATGACTTCAGGAAGTACCCGAACAGTTTTGCTGATCATCAGTCAGTGACGAAATTTGGGATTTGTGGATGTTTTTAAACGACTTCAAAAAAAGGAGGAGGTTCTCAATTCATCGGAATCTATTATTATTATTATTATTTTCATGTATGTTCACCAAAAATAAATAGTAAAAGTGAACCGATTTCGATGATTATTTTTTTGTTCGAAAGGTGGTACTTTCAAGTTGGTCCCATATTAATTTGGTTTAGTTCTGATGATGGGGTCCATGAGGAAATGAGGGAACTCCTCAAAATTTGCTAGCACGTAAATGATTTTGGTGTCAATTTCGAAGACTTCAGAGTTACTATTATATTATATGTATATAGTAAATATTCGAAAACTGTATCCGAAAAAAATAAATAAAAAAAACCTCCTTCAAACTCCGACATACTGCGAATTCGGTGTCAAGTGAACCGACCTAAAAAATGATAATCATAATTATAGTGAACTTGACATTAACATCGCAGTCTGTCGGAGTATGAACGAGGTATTTTTTTATAGAAGAAGAAGAAGAAGAAGAAAAACATTTATTCACTACGCACATTGAAGACACATACATAAGGTACATAATAGACACAATATGGATCACAAGAAATGCATTATATGCATTTAAAATCATGTTTTATTTATATTAAGAACACATTAATGCGGTATTTAAATAGATTATCAATTTGAATTTACCACTGAGCTTTTCGGTGAAGGAAAACATCGTGAGGAAACCTGCACGCATCATGCGAAATAATTCAAGGATGTGTGTGAAGTCCTCAATCCGCACTGGGCCCGCGTGGGGACTATAGCCCAAACCCTCTCGTGATGAGAGGAGGCCTGTGCCCAGCAGTGGGCCGTAAATAGGCTGTTGTAGTAGTAGTAGTACTTAAATAGATTACTTACCATTGCAATAAGAATTGGCAATTAAAAATAAAAATATAACACACCACATGCTTGCACAGCACTGGCAACACTACGAATCACGGCCCCAACTGATTAACACGTTTTATACGGCAAGTCAGAAGTTTAATAAAACAAACAAGGTATCAATATTATGTCAACAAAATGCTTATTTTTTCCTCGCAAATATTATGCATCATTTCAATAATACTTCAACAGAGCGGTCAGATTTCGCAGTGGTATCCAAATACGTAATTATGTAAACAGAATAGGGATGACGACAACTTATTTTCCCTTAGTCTATCAGGAAGATTATTGAAAAGTATTGGTATTTTTTCTTTTTTCACGTAATCAAACTTATACGGAGATATATTGAGTTGAAATGTCGCGTGACGTCACGGTTAGGTACGATTTATACCTAACGGTGACATAGTTAGCCCCCACTCTCCAACTTTAATGTGTTTTAACTTGGTCATTCTTTGTTAATTTGATAAAACAACAAATACGTGTCTAATATTTTTTTATTATCTGACTGACTAACTAATTAGAATTTCGATTTCTTCACCCTGTCGTCATCCCGTTCTTTCTTAAGAGTGTGCGTACTGTTTGCGCTCGAAACTAAATATTGCGGATAATTTATTTCTATTAAAAGTACCAATTCGAAGGACCGCGCGGAAAATGCAATTTTGTAAAAAAGCACAGATGGCTCGCATTCAGGTGATTTCAGATGTAGAGTCGCCATCAGATATATCTTATTGGGTGAGGTGATCAAAAATATGTGCACATGCACTCTAACGTCTCCTTTGTCAAATAAACTTCATCCATTTCAAACAGCCTCAAAATGTCTAAACGAGTCATTATTACACGTACCTACTCAAATATAAGAACACGATGAGATTTTTCGCTTAGAATAGTTCAAGGGTAAATAGAGGATCATTTGGAGCTGTTATATAAACTATGTTTGATTAAAATCGGTACACATTAAGTATCTTAAAATGTTTTACCATGCTCTAGTAGAATCTAAACTTGGATATAGTATTCGATTTTGGGGAAATAGTTATAATTATAATGTACAAAAAGCGTTTATATAATGTACAGAAACGTGCTATAGGAACCATTTTAGGAATACCACATTATAAGTCGTGTAAGGAGCATATTAAAAGTCTCAAAATATTAACGGTGCCTATTCTGTACATTCTTGTACTAATTACTGATCTCATGAAACATCTTCCCGAGAAGGAGATAGAAAGCGAAAGAGAGTTACGAGAAAGTACAAGAAGGAAAGATTTGTTTAGTAAACTGGCTCCAAACCTGAAGATAGCCAGGCGCTGGCTGTGCTCAGTACCAAGCCATCAGGTTTTTCAACAGACTACCTCTTGATCTAAAAAGTATGTCTAGTCAGAATACGTTCCAATATGAATTAAAGAGTTTTTATTGGATCAATGTTATTATTCCACCAAAGAATTTGTGACATCATGACCGCCGAGCTGTCCATACAGAGACATCGTTGGTTTCATACGCCACAGAAATGAACCTCGTACCTATAGTCAAGTTCATAAAAATTTAAGAGTTTTCTACCTTATTACAATGGAGTAAGTTACAAACGTGAGTACATATTGGCGAACTCGTAGTGTACGTTAGTACAGTGTAGGTACAGTTCCCTATTCTGAAGGCAAGCGATGATTATCGAAGACAAAGCGAAGGGCCCTCCATCACGGATGTCGATAAAACACGCTCGCAAAGACATTCCAAGTATTTCCCCTCACTAAAGTACACGCAAAAAGTGTATATAATGTACTATGGGAGATGACACAAGAGAGTAGAATCTACAGTTACATTAATGGGGGCTATCGCGTGTGAATTTGCCACTAGAGGCGCTAGTGTCGCGTGGGGTCCAATAACATTCACTTTTCACCGGTTTTGGCGGACTTCGTGACATAAATGATAATTTCTTTAATTTACCTGTTGAAAAGTGATCTCCTTCGTGAAATTATCGCAAATATGGATTATTTGGCGATCGATGTGAACGCTTTGAAAAAAATAATTAAAAAATTCCGAACAAAACGGAACTGCACAACATTGCGGCACAGCTACTCGATATGATGATAGTTATTTATAATTAATAAACTTCATTCAAGATTTAAGCCTTTGTTTCGGCGCCGATCTTAGAAAGTCGCCTTTGACAGCTATACCTCTGGACCTTAGTCAACAGTGGCGCCAACTGGTGAGCAAAGAAACGTTATAGCTGTGTAAAGCCAACCATGCGCAAAATTTGGCCGTGTTATCTCGTGATGCATAATATTGCAAAATTGAGAAAGTATCGGTAAAAGCCGTGGTAGCCTAGTGGTTTGAATTACCACCTCTCAAGCCTGGTCGGGGTTTAGATTCCGGCTGGCACCTCTAAGTTTACTTATGTGAGAAATTGAATATGAATTTACCACTGAGCTTTTCGGTGAAGGCCAACGTCGTGAAGAAACCCGCACGCATCTGCGAACTAGTTCAAGGATGTGTGTGAAGTCTCCAATCCGCACTGGGCCCGCGTGGGGACTGTAGCCCAAACCATCTCATGATGAGATAAGGCCTGTGCGCAACAGTGGGACGTAAATTGGCTAGTGTTCTTGTTTTTTTTTTTTTTATGTTATTGGTTGGCAAATGAGCATACAGGCCATCTGATGGTAAGCGGTCACTGCGGCCCGTGGACACAAGAAATCATAAGATTGTGAATGCGTTGCCTACCTTGAGGCCTAAGATGGAATGCCTTTATGTTAGTAATTTCACCGGCTGCCTTACCCTTACCGGAACACAGCAGTGCGAGCACCTTGCAGTAGGTGCTGCTACGACCAGCAAACTATCGAAGCGTTATTTAATGCTGCACATCCTCACAGAGCGAAATTCCTTTATGACTAAATAGTTAACTAATTGTTGTTAGAAACTGCAAAAGCACTTAACCGTCGTTTAACAAGTTAATAGACTGAAAGCGCGAGCCTGTGTTACGTTACGGGTTAGAATAACATTACTTAATTTGTGGACACACAACACAATCTGATCATTTGAGGCCTGTGGTGCCCAGCAGTGGAACGTAAATTGGCTGATGTTGTGGATGGTGGGGTGTATGCCTATTCTGGGCCAATTTGTACGGGATTTCAATACCTCGGACAGTTGAAAACGTGACACGACCGAGACGCTTCGTTTCAAACACAATACACTAGGATCTTTTGTAATTTTCAAATACAAGGTGTTTGAGCTTAAATACCTACTAAAATACATGTACCTATACTAAACTATCCTATTCTTACTGATATACTTTTATAATAGACGGGGGTTATGCCCTACACTCCATAGTTTATAAAATCTTAGAATTAAAAAAAATTAAAGCTATGTTTCAGTTAAAATGAATGTATTTTTTTTGTTGAAATAAACAGTTTTTTTTTCATGTTTTTTGAACACGTCATTTGCAAGCCTCCTTTAGAAATACATATGTAATTTGTTCAGCCACAATCAATCCGCGTGGTCGCGGTTGTTTAGCCGCGAGGCGCATTTATCACGCTTCGGGCCCGCCGGGACACCGACGGGTAGGCAAGGAGATGACAAAAAATACTAAAGAAATCATTTTAATATTGCGTAACCACAAAGTGAGAATAGGAATGACGACAGGGTGAAGAAATCGAAATTCTAATTAGTCCGTCAGTCAGGTAATAAAAAAATATTAGACACGTATTTTTACGCCACGCGACATTTCAACTCAATATATCTCCGTATAAGTTTGATTACGTGAAAAAAGAAAAAATACGTGTCCAATACTTTTCAATAATCTTCCTGATAGACTGAGGAAAAAAAGTTGTCGTCATCCCTATTGGAAACCTGGTGATCCTATAGATCACTCGTGGGTCAGTCCGTCCGTCCGTCTGTCACGGCCAATTTGCTCCGAAACGCCTGGACAGATTCAGTTGAAATTTGGTAGGTTGGTGGCTCAAGAACAGACGTAAATAAATGAATTTTACATATGGACCTCGTTTTTGGAGGGTAAATCAGACAATCCTGAGGTCTTAATGTAAGTGTCTATAAGGTCTGATGATGGGATCAATGACGAAATAAGGATGTGCCGATTTTGGATTAAAAAAATTGTTGGCACGTGAATTATTTTGGAATCAATTTCGGAGAGTGGTTACGTCCTGATAATTAGAAACTTATTATAGATAGCCGGATAAATATTAGGTGCAAACATTGACCTATAATAAATAATAACATATGGACGAACAGTGCCTAACAGAATATGTCAAAATATAGGGAGCAAACTGACATTAGAAAATACGTTCCAATATGCTAATGATGCCTTTTTGTAACGAAGGCCAAACGGGCACCCGAGCTGTTCGGGCACCCGTTTTGACGGGGCCATTTTTCTCCGGCTGATTGTGAATCCTTACTTATAATAGATCAATGGGTGTAAATAAAAACTGCATTCAAACTCCGACAGATTGGGAAATCGGTGTTATAAGAACCACCATAACCACCACCACCACAACAGCCTATTTACGGCCCACTGCTGGGCACAGGCCTCCTCTCATCACGAGAGAGTTTCGGGCTATAGTCCCCATGCGGGCCTAATGCGCATTGGGGACTTCACATATATCCTTGAATTACTTACTTCGCAGATGCGTGCAGCGTTCATCGAACAGCTCAGTGGTAAATCCAAGTTGAATTCTAATTGATTTGTCATAGGAACCGACCCGAGGCAATGACAACCTTCTACTGAACATATGACATCGACATTCTGCCGAAGCTTGAAAATGTTTTATTTTTCATTTATTTTTTGATCTAATCGTGCCATACGCTCTCTTACTATACTGCGAGAGCGACCATTGAGCTCTCGCAACATAACAAATTGCTAAAAAAAATCCGGCTGTTCCCGCGACCCCAACTTCCTGTTTTGAGTTATTGCCTCGTCCGTCAAAGCTTTGCTGAATTTCTGAGTGCTTTAAGGGCTTTCGCCATTTTTGGGAATCGATCTCGCTTTGTCGCGTGTGTGTCGTGTTTTTTGGAAAATATGTTACTTCAACGAGTAAGTACCTAAACGGATCCTTTCAGTTGGATTTTCGTATGTTACCTATACGTTGAAGCTGTAAGGTTTAGTTGATTTTTTAACCAACTGCGCACCGCAATTAAATAAGGGTTATGTGTTTACCTTGGTGGCCTAGTGGTTCGACCTACCACTTCTCGTGCAGAGGGTCGGGGGTTCGATCCCGGCTCGCGTCTAAGTTTACTTATGTGCGAAATTCAATTTGAATTTACCACTGAGCTTTTCGGTGAAGGAAAACATCGTGAGGAAACCTGCAGGAATCTGCGAAGTAATTCAAAGATGGTGTGAAATACCCAATCCGCACTGGGCACGCGTGGGGACATATAGCCCAAACCCTCTCGTGATGAGAGGAGGCCTGTGCCCAGCAGTGGGAAGCAAATAGGCTGTAATAGTAGTAGTAGTAGTATGTGTTTACATGTACTGTAGGTACCTATGGGAAATATGCCATGATATTTCTGAGTAAACAGTTATTACTTAATGAAAAAACATAATTATCAAGAGCCTCCAACTCGAGTTAACTCCATACAACTTAACCTAAGTTGAGAGGCTAACCCTAGGTTAATAGCTTGGTGCAAGTGGAATTACTACTACTACAGCCTATTTGCGTCCCACTGCTGGGCACAGGCCTCCTCTCATCACGAGAGGGTTTGGGCTATAGTCCCCACACGGGGCCCAGTGCGGATTGGGAAGTGGAATTAAGTCTATTTTTAAATATTGCACAGATAATTGTATTAAAATAGGGATGACGACAACTTTTTTCCTTAGTCTATCAGGAAGATTATTGAAAAGTGTTGGACACGTATTTTTTTCTTTTTTCACGTAATCAAACTTATACGGAGATATATTGAGTTGAAATGTCGCGTGACGTCACGGTTAAGTACGATTTATACCTAACGGTGACGTAGTTAGCCCCCACTCTCCAACTTTAATGCGTTTTAACTTAGTCATTCTTTGTTAATTTGATATAACAAAAAATACGTGTGTAATATTTTTTTATTACCTGACTGACGGACTAATTAGAATTTCGCTTACTTCATCCTGTCGTCATCCCTATTATCGGCTGTAAGTTGTCATATCAGTCAGTAAGTAAAGGAAGAGTTTTATAATAAATGATTTTTATGGGTATGTTATGGCTGTATTGCTATTGGGCTAAGTACTACTTATTGTAGGTAGATGGTAGTTTTGGTTGGGCGCGGAGAGCCGGGGCAGCGTCTAACCGCCTTGTTTTGCATAAACTGCTAGGGAATATTGATGTGGCGCAGTGTATATAGCGAGGAACGAAATTAAAACGGTATTAAAGATAAAGATAAAGAAAAGTTTGAAGGTTAATAAATATAGCTGCCTAGGCTCGAGCTATGAGTTTGTGGCCTTCGGGGTGGAGACTATGGGGTCATGGGGCAAAGGGGCGCTGGGGCTCCACAGGGAGCTAGAGAAGCGCTTGAGGGAGGCAACGGGAGACCCTCGCGCCGGCAGCTTTCTCGCGCAAAGCCAGCTATTGCCATGCAGCGAGGGAATGCTGCCTGCGTGATGGGAACCCTTCCGAAAGGCCCTAATTTAGGTTTTTAGGTATTTTTTTGCTTAGCTCAGTGGTAAATGCAAATTGAATTTCGCACATAAGTAAACTTAGAGATGCGAGCCGGAATCGAACGCCCGACCCTCTATGTCCTCTATGTAACGATGGTATGAATAAAAGACTTCTTTATGTTATTGGCAGGTAATACGAGCACAGGCCATCTGATGGTAAGCGGTCACATCGGCCAATGGACATCGAAATCTTCTGAATGCCTCTGTCCTTACCGTCATTATACATTAACACATTCACTGCCACTTCTTTTTACGAACTTTCGCCAGGTGCCACATCTGTCATTAAGGGAACATTGCAACGCACATGTGCGTCCGATACACTGCGAGAAAGTCAGAAAAACGCATATATGCCTTGGTGGCAGTGAATGCCTTAAGAGGACACGCTAGTGGTAATTTTTCCATACAAACGTTCTCGACATATTCCTCCCTGGATTTTGATCGTAGATCAATGTTTTTTTTGAAATAAGATCAATTTCGTCAGTATCTGTGTCGGTACGTTTTGCTTTTAGTGATATGTTTGTTCTTAATAGAACTAGGTGACTCCAAACAGTGCTGAAAACGGCCCGATTGAATAGACCGCAAAGAAATGCCTGGTATACAAAAACCACAATAATAAACGCAAAAATCAAAACGGTCTGACACAGAAAATTTCCTTCTCATCCAGTTTCCAAAATTTCATTACGATTGGTTTAGTTTTGGAGCAGGAAAATGTCGAGAACGAATCCTCGATTTCTGAGTTTTTTACGTCGGGTTTTTCGACGGAGCTGCAGTTGTCCTTATCGCACCTTTGGTCGCTCCGCCCGCGCCTGCGAGACAGCAACATTGATTTAAATTTCTCCAATCTGAAAAGAGGCTCAGCTCACGTATCCTCAGATCAAGTTTCGTGATAATACCGTCCCTCGCCGCCCCGCGGTTATGTTTGCCAGGATTTCGCGTCTCTATTGAATTTCAACTGTTTACATTGCTCGCCCTCATAACTGCGTTACCAAGGTGATCTCGAAACTCGCCTACGATTTGGATGTCTTGAAGCAAACCCTGGTGGCCTAGCTATGTGTATTAGACGTCACCCTAAAAACCCCTATGTACTTATAACACAAAAATAGCACTGACTTTATTCATACAATATACTAACTATAAAGGATTCACAATCAGCTGGAGAAAAATGGCCCGTCAAAACGGGTGCCCGAACAGCTCGGGCACCCGTTCGGCTTTCGTTGTAAAGATGCGTTATTAGCATATTAGAACGTATTTTCTAATGTCAGTTTGCTCCATATATTTTGACATATTCTGTTAGGCACTGTTCGTCCATATGTTATTACTTATTATAGGTCAATGTAACTATAGGTATATTAGAAAAGCAACAACATCAATATTATAAATACTTAATTTATAAATTTGGCTAGGCATTTTGGTCATAAGTGTCAAGAAGATAACCACCGGCACCACCACCACAACAGCCTATTTGCGTCCCACTGCTGGGCACGCCTCCTCTCATCACGAGTGGGTTTGGGCTATAGTCCCCACGCGAGCCCAGCGCGGATTGGGGATTTCACACACATCTTTGAATTACTTCGCAGATGTATTACGCATAAGTAAACTTAGAGGTGCGAACCGGAATCGAACCCCCGACCCTCGGCATGAGAGGCGGTAGGTAGGCCACCACGGCTCTCACACACGCGCACAAGATAATATTTTTAACCGATTTCAAAAAAGAAAGAGGTTCTCAATTCGTCGGAATCTTTTTTTTATGTATGTTCACCAAAAATAAATAGTACCTAAACGTGAACCGATTTCGATGATTCTTTTTTTAGGATGAAGGTGGTACTTTCAAGTTGGTCCCATATTAATTTGGTTCTTATCTGATTATGGGATCCATGAAAAAATAAGGGAACTTTTCAAAAATTTGCTAGTACGTAGATGATTTTGATGTCAATTTCGAAGACTACAGAATTACTTATGTCTTTCTATAGTAATGTAGGGAAATTATAGTCGAAAAAAAAATTTAATAAAACAATAAAAGCCGCCTTCAAACTCCGACAGACTTCGACGTCGCACTGACATCGAAGTCTGTTGGAGTTTAAAGGCAGTTCTTTATTTTTATTTAATTTTTAATTTTTTTAGGGTGCAAGTTACGCTCCGTTTGTATGGAGTGTCATGGGTGTGCCGCTGGTGACCAAAAATACGGTGGCCCTCATGCGACTAGTGTCAGTTGTCATTTGTATTGGACATCGGATGTCGTTGGAAACTATTCACAGGTAATCTGAGTCACCGCCTGTCCGGCCGTTGTACAGTCGGCCGCTTGTCACGCGCGCCGCACGATATTTCACGCCTATTGGTACAGTCAGATCCAATTTCATGGTTCTATAATATAAAAACCGGCCAAGTGCGTGTCGGGCCACGCGCAAAGTATAGGGTTCCGAAGTTGAGGATGCCCACAGTACCTTTCTAAGACTTATTAGCATCTAGCTAGCCTGTGGTATGACGTGCCCGCCCGACGCGCCTGCCGCTCGAGAAAAATCATTGGTTTTTTAATCATTTCATAAGTTGGTCGACTATTACTCGTAACTTTGTACAGCCTACTTAGCTGTGATAGTTTTCCTTTCAACTACGTTATATATGCCACAACCGTGATTTTTTTCAGCCACCCAAATACCACCATTTAGCTGGCAGGGGGGGGGGGGACACGTGACTCTAACAAAAAATAGCACTTTAAAGCTTAATATTTCAATGGTTTTAACAAACCCACAGCGTAACTAATATGTATATTCATGCCAAATTACAACTTTCTAGAACTAAGCATCTCCGAGCAATAGTGCGGATAGACGGACGGACGGACATGGCTTAACTATAAGGGTTCCTTGTGGACTTCGGAACCCTAAAAAAAGAATAAGAATAATGTTTATTTCGAAATAATACAACAAGTTGGTTTACGAAAATTACATAAGTTGGCCTCGGTTTCCGCACTAGACTCTCGGCCTGTATCACGGAGCCCAATGAAGAGATAAATAAATAAATATCTTGGGACACTTCACCCAAATCGATCTAGCCCCAAACTAAGCAAAGCTTGTACTTTGCTCCCGCATAGTCAACGATAGACAACGATATAATAGTATATTTTGATGCAAGTGCGAAAAGTTCGTCTTTTTATCACAAGTCCCTAGTTATGTTGGCGCGAGCGAAACCGAGCGTTAACACTAGGGACGAGTGAAAATGACAATCATGCACGTGTATCAAACGACATTTTTTACATTTGCGAAAAAAATAAAGAATTAAACGAAAAGGATGAAGCTCAAAAATCTTTACGCACTAGTTCGTAAAAAATAATTTTAGGCACGCTCACTAGCTGTCAAAAAAGAAAAAACTCTCGTTCGGAAATGAAGAACTTTTGTCACGTTAAACAGATAAATGTTTATTAAAGCACCGTATTAAAAATACTTATTACAGATATACTAAAGATCTGTCACTCGGGTACAAACATTCGTGCAAATCTCACAAAGTTTGCCCCGAGCGGGATTCAACCCCGCGACCTTAGAAACAGTGGGCAGGGTAACCACTAACTAGTTCACTACTGGGCCAAACCTGTCGTCGAAATATTTATCACGACTCTTGCTCGTTGCACTAATTTATACAATACTAGCTTTTCCCCGCAACTTCGTATGCGCAGAAATATTAAATGTAAAATCCCGCTTTTTTTCCCGTTCCCGTGGGAATTTCGCAAAATCCTTTCTTAGCGTATGCCTAAGTCATAACATCTATCTTCATGCCAAATTTCAGCCCGATCCGTCCAGTGGTTTGGGCTGTGCGTTGATAGATCACTATGTCAGTCAGTCAGTCAGTCAGTCACCTTTGAGTTTTATATATTTAGATTACATTAAAGACTTTGTCCTGATGCACTGATTCATCATCTCCGTGACTAAACCACTGGTGGCTGAAATTTGGATAGTAGATGGGTTTTGCATTGTAGATACTAACTTAAGAAGGGATTTTTGGAAATTCGAACAGTAAAGGTAAAATAAAAATTTCTATCGGTTGTATGAAAATCGATTATTAAAAAAAAACATTATATTATAGTTAAGGTTTCTAATTGGAAACAAATAAATAAATGATTCAGCATCCTTAGAAACTTCAAGGGGGCTAAATATGTGATGAATGTTTTTATTGTAAAGTAGGCAAGTACACTTTATAGCACAAAGCCAAAATAATACAAAAACAGAAAACAAAGAAGGGACAAATGTACAAAGGCGAGCTTATCCCTTTAAGGAATTTATTCCAGCTAGCCTTTGTTATTTCTTTGTATGGATGAACCATCATCTTTGAATCTAAAAAGGATAGGTAAACGTAATTGTTGATTAGATGTTGCCTTTTAAGTACTTAGTTTAAAACCCCTACGAGTTAAAGTATTGAAACATTATTTAGGTAGGTATTTTTTCAAGTACATTAAAATCGTGTAAGTACCTACAGGCTTACACAACTTAAGGCCCTTCCCTGACCCAGCATCGTCAAATTGCTCATTTGAGATCATACTTTTCTAAGAAATGTTAAAAGTTAAAAATATGAAAAAAACATATGTTATATTTGATTATATCATCCTTACATTGACAGTTTTCGATACACGTTTCACGAAACTTCGCTCGATACAATTTAATTCCAAAGTAACCTCTAACTCGGTCCGCTAATCCAACTTTACTCCAGTTTATTATATCAAACAGGGTAAAACTAATTATAACACCAAAAATATCCATATTATATGCATACATCGACAGCTTTATAAATGCCATTTTTTTGGACGGTATTTTTATAGAAATTAAAACGTGTTAAAAAGTAACTAAATCGGGCGTTCTGTGCGTAGCGCTTTCTCTTTCACTCGTCCCACGAGTGACAGTGACGGCTGAGCTGGGTCTATGAACGGCCTTAAGGACAAGACCTAAATTGACTTTATTTAAACGAAAACCCAAGTTTATAGTTAGTAGTTTATAGCCCAACCCTCGCGTGATGAGAGGAGGCCTGTGCCCAGCAGTGGGCCGTAATGGGCTGTTGTATAGTGTAGTAAACGAAAACTATTTGATTTTATATGGCGAGTAAAATATATGTTAATATTCACTGTAAGTATAATTAAAAACTTGTTATTTCGTAAAAAGCATTTCATGAAATCGGTCCGATGAACAAGATCGTGGAGTTACGTCTTCTTAATCCTATTGAAACAGTTTTATTACTTTATTTTTAACGCAGATTTACATACATACATACATAATATCACGCCTTTTTCCCATAGGGGTAGGCAGAGACCACTTCTTTCCATTTGCTACGACTCTTGCATACTTCTCTCGCTTCTTCAACTTTCATCCCGTTCCGCATACATGCTCGTCGGATTTCTATAAATAAACTCACTATTTCGTTATACTCATTCCAAAAACTTTGTTAATTAATATTGTTCGTGTAATGTGGGATTTTTTTTAATCTTCATTTTTCTGAGTTTTTACGTATATCGCCACATATTGCGGTCGTGCTTCTCGCTCCCTCCAATGCAAACAGACATTGTCCGCTGAGACAGCTGCCTTGATTGCTCAAGGTCATTAGCTCTGGTCAGCGTCTTAAAAGGCGCATGAGTTAAGCAAAAATAGACTCTGCATCAATGGCCTAAGTTCTTCACCGCGCACCTTCTATGTTATGTCGTTCTGTACTGTAACTTCTTTATGATTTTTATTTAAACCTTTGGTTGATTTAAACCTTCCGTTAACTAAGCAGCGCTCGTTAAACATTTTACTATGAGATAAAATGACGATCCTATATGGAATGACCATATTTAACGACCATGACTCAACCCACCCTTAGTCTGAAGTTTCTACGTGTTAAGAAACTAATATATGACCGGCCGCACATTATAAGAAATTTTCTGACATAAAAATTGTGACGCTCTTCGGAAGGCCGTTTTGTATTAGACCCCACACATTGTAAGGAGATTGACAGTCTATATACGAGTAATTTCGTTTTTTCTGTATTTGACTAACTATATAGAAAGTCGCGCAGACTGTACCGACATCAATCATCGGTCTGTATTCCACCCTCGGATCACCTTCGCACGTTACGGACACCACCTATCGATACCGGAATATACGGTAGAACGAAATTGTTTCACCTAGGAAACTAGCATAAGACACATACGAGTAGTTAAATAATAACAGAGACAAGGCAATAGGGATGACGCCAAAAGTTGGCGTCATCCCTATTGCCTTGTATCTGTTATTATTTGAAGATTATTGAAAAGTATTGGACACGTATTTTTCCTTTTTTCACGTAATCAAACTTATACGGAGATATATTGAGTTGAAATGTCGCGTGACGTCATGGTTAGGTACGATTTATACCTAACGGTGACGTAGTTAGCCCCTACTCCCCAACTTTAATGCGTTTTAACTTAGGCATTCTTTGTTAATTTGATAAAACAAATAATACGTGTGTAATATTTTTTTATTACCTGACTGACGGATTAATTAGAATTTTGATTTCTTCACCCTGTCGTCACCCCTATTATAATAGGCCGCGAAATCTATAATCGCATTTAACACTTACCTATTACTTCACGCCGGAACGTGATAAGCGAATTCCACATGGTTGAAACCGAGCGGAGAAACTAGTTTCATAAAAAAATAATTGGTTCATCCGTTACAGTATTAGGGTGCTATAGACATGCACATAAGGAATGGGAGTTTCGTTTGGGGGTAAATATTTGACGCTTCTTGAGTTTTCTTCTAACCTTCAAATATATTCCTTTCTACTTACGAGTATACCATCATAATAGCAACAGGCCTGGGATGCTAGGATTGTAGCACTCTATGTATGTTTGTTTGTGTGTTACATCATAGCGCTTAGTCAATTCGGAAAACATCGTGAGGAAACCTGCACACATCTGCGAAGGAATTAAAGGATGTGTGTGAAGTCCCCAATCCGCACTGGCCCCGCGTGGGGACTATAGCCCAAACCCTCTTGTGATGAGAGGAGGCCTGTGCCCAGCAGTGGGCCCTAAATAGGCTTTTGTAGTGTTGTAGCTTAGTCAATGTACTGACCCGATATTAACGAAATAGTTGTAGATCGATTCGTTACTATTGTCCGAGTGAAAAAGCATACATTCCTAGTTACGTAAAAATAAAACAACATGTCGAATTTAGTAATACATAGTTGGGTTGAAGTTTTCAACTATTTCACTTGTTTCCATGATGAATTGATACTAGTACATTATTGCCGTGGCCGGGAAAGTAGGTCTTTGCGGGCTGAGTATTGGTTTAAAGGGCCGAGGCTTCGCCGAGGCCCTTTAATATATACGAAGCCTGCAAAGCCTTTCACGTGTCGAGGCTTATATAGTCCTTTTCTCAAAAATTGAAAAAAAACCTTGATATTAGGTATTCATAATACAGCATTGACACGCACGCAAAGATTCTCAAGTACTTACAAGAAGTCCAATGGAACGCCAGTCTTATTTCGTATTCACCGATATTTGACTTTAACAGACACACTAACACGGCAAGTTAAAAACTCGCATGTAGATTTCTCGTTTTTTATAAAAATTAATACCTTTTATTAATTTTTAAACCAAACTAGTAAACTATTTTCATGAAATTTAGCCAAAAATAAATCTGATACACAAGACAAGAACTCCCGCTCTTTATGGATCGCGCTTTTTTTTAAATTCCGTTCTGAAATACATTGCGCTGTTTCAGGCACGGATAAAAACGTTTGGTTTCGCGTCAATTGACAGATACAGCACATGCAGACTTGGCTGTTTGGGAATTCCTTCGCGTATTTATCAGTTTAAAAAAAAAGTACCTGTACGATAATGATATCTCATACAACATTCCCTGCGCTTATACCTGCCGCGGAAGTAATTTCATACTTTCCGGGGCATGTAATTGTTTTTAATTTTTGACTGATCGTCAATGACGTGCGTCATTCGCAGTCTGATAGAAAGCAGACAATGACGAGTTTCCCGGCCATTTTTGAGAAAAATATCTTTCGCCTTCCATTACCGCAGCCTTGTATAAATATCAAAGCAATTTGCACGTCGCTAAAGAACGGCAAGTCACCCGGCTTATTTCCTTGAATGCTTCGATTAATATTGATACTGGAAGCAATTTCCCGGATAATGGGAAAACAACTATTCCGTAATGTCGAGCTGATAGCTATCGGAAAAATGCATTCGCGGAAACTCGAAGCAGAAATTACATTTATCAGGATACTCTTCTTCTTTGAAGGAAGTACGTTTTTTATACCACTAAGAGTGGCAAACAAGTATAGCGCCCTCCTGATGGCAAGAGGTCACCGTCGCCTATATGCGCTTGCAACTACCAGAGGCATCAACCCCGTAGAAACCTGTTCACTCATTTTAATTTCAAGATTATTAAAGAGTTGTCAATCTGAAAACAAAGGAGCGTCTTGGCGACTCTTAGGCGCTCAGAGCGCTCACAGCACTCTGCATTCTTTTTCCTCTTGAAAGTCGACTCCTAAGAGGAAAAGGGATGGAAGGTGCTGTGAGCGCTCTGCGAGCGCGATTCGGAACGCAGCCTTAAATATCTATAGTGACTTTTGGAGACACCTTACAGCCAAAATTTACTAACGAGCGTATACATCTCCTCAACTTGTGTTGTATGATTTAATTTTAGAGACTGTGTACAGCTTTCTTTAGGATTGAGACTTGAATACAGTCTCTAAATCTCTAAATACTTAGTGAAAAAAGCTTCATGTTCACGCAATAAGAGCTACAAACATTCATGACCAGACCTTGGCTCGGCTCGGCCGTCGACGTCCTTTTCGCTCTTACTGCATAGACATAAAGCTTTTTAGGGTTCCGAAGTCCACAAGGAACCCTTATAGTTTCGCCATGTCCGTCCGTTCGTCCGTCCGTCTGTCCGCGCTATTGCTCAGAGATGCTTAGTTCTAGAAAGCTGTAATTTGGCATGAATATACATATTAGTTACGCTGACAAAGTGGTACAATAAAATTTTGAAATATATATTTTTATAGGGTACCTCCCCTACTCGTAAAGTGGGGTTGTAATTTTTTTTTCTTGCGTACCCCATGATGCGGCATATCGTTGAATAGGTCTTAAAAAAATATTGTGGGTTTGTTAAAACTATTTTTTGATTAAGTGATGCGTTTGTGAAATATTAAGCTTTAAAGTGCTATTTTTTGTTAGAGTCATGTGTCTCCCCCCCTGCCAGCTAAATGGTGGTATTTGGATGGCTGAAAAAAAATCACGGTTATGGCATATATAACGTAGTTGAAAGGAAAACTATCACAGCTAAGTAGGCTGTACAAACTTACGAGTCATAGTCGACCAACTTATGAAATGATTAAAAAACCAATGATTTTTCTCGAGCGGCAGGGGCGCCGGGCGGGCACGTCATACCACAGGCAAGCTAGATGCTAATAAGTCTTAGAAAGGTACTGTGGGCATCGTCCACTTCGGAACCCTATAATTTGCGCGTGGCCCGACACGCAATTGGCCGGTTTTTTGTATCTGCATTCGCCGAATCCGCGTCGATGGATTTGGGGAGACCCTAAGTCGATATTTTTAGGGTTCCGAACCTCAAGAGGGAAAAACGGAACCCTTATAGGATCACACGTGTGTGCGTCCGCCCGTCTGTCACAGTCGATTTTCTCCGAAACTACTAGACCGATGAAGTTGAAATTTGGTAAGTATATATATAAATTTGTGACCCAAAGACAGACCCTACTTTTGGGGGCTAAATTTGAAAAACTATTAATGAAGTTTTTCAAACTATATCGTGTATTATATCAAATGTATTTGTTTATTTCTTTTTTGGTCAATACTTTTCGAGTTATTTAAGAAAGTAGGCGAAAAATGACCATGCCCCCCCCCGCTTCTTGGCCAGTTTTTTGTTTTAGATAACTGCTATCATAAGCCGTGGTAGCCTAGTGGTTCGACCTACCGCTTCTCATGCAAAGGGTACGAATCCATCTTTTCCAACAATTCGCTTCACTCCGCGCCGTTCCGTCAATAGGTCTCGTACATACTACACCCGGCCTCCTTGACCTGCTTGTGCGCACACATAATGAGGCCCTGGCTCGGAATAAATACGTCATCGTGGCAGCTGGTAAGTCTAAACCTGGTAGGGTACACTTACAGCACAACACAGCATAGAAGGAGAGTGGATTCAGCAATAATAGACTATCAAATGAAATCAAATTATTTATTTAGCAAACAGGCCACATCTGGACACTTTCACACATCATTTGAGAATACAATTTTACACGAGAATCTAGTACTCGTATAATATATAGCATTACTAGCTGACCCCGCGGACTTCGTACCGCCCTAGACTTTTTTTGGTATGAAAAATAGCTTACGTCCTATTCTCAGACCTACTGAACATACACACCAAATTTCATAAGAATCGGTCGAGCCGTTTCGGAGGAGTTTGGTTACAAGCACTGTGACATGAGAATTTTATATATTAGATATTACATACAAAATAGAAAATATGTAAATATTATATGTATATTTCTGTTTTCCCAAAGGTTAACCGGTAGAGAATGCCTTATGTTATTAAGTTCGCCTTTTGTACCTATTCGTTTTTTTACTAATGTGCAATAAAGTTTAAATAAATAATAATAAAAAAATATGAAAATATTTATACTACCACTAACAGCCTATTTCCGGCTCACTGCTGGGAAAAAGCCTACTCCTCTCATTACGAGAGGGTTTGGGCTATAGTTTCCACGCGGGCCCAGTGCGGATTGGGGACTTTACACACATCATTAAATTACTTCGCAGGTTTGTGCAGGTTTCCTCACGATGTTTTCCTTCACCGAAAATCTCAGTGGTAAATTCAAATTGAATTCCGCACATAAGTAAATTCAGAGGCGCGAGCCGGGTTCGAACCCTCGACCTCTGCATGAGAAGCGGGGATCAAACCACTAGGCTTGTTCTAGGTAGACGTAGAAAAGTTAATAAATAGCAGTTATTGTCATCCAACCGTCGTTTGATTTACACAACATGGTGACGGCGGTCGGTGGTGCTGGTGTTTTAAAACAAGTTTCTTTTGCGTAATTTGTGCAGTTAGTGGCAAAAACGGTCTAATTGTTCGTGTTTTACATCTACAATTAAAATTATAATATGGAACACGCCAGGCCGCCGACGGAACTTTGCTTGAGTTGTCGGTGGACGCGAGCGGCGCCGTGCTGCTGCAGGGCGGGCGGCCCGTCGAGTACGACGGGCGGCAGGAGGCGGTGTTGTCGGTGGACGCGAGCGGCGCCGTGCTGCTGCAGCAAGATGATCCGTACGCGTCAGCTGGGTCTGAGGACTCTGTCGAGAAATCGCATTCGCCGATAATCACAATACGACGCAAGAAGTGACCGTTTTGATCCTTATCACACAACGTTACAGTTTTTTGTGTTTTTTTTATACCCGACTACGGCAAAGCCAAACAGAGTACCTATGTAGGTATGTGTGTTCCACCTTAGCGCTTAATCTATTAGTAGTCGGGTTTCGTTTTCAGTCTTTTCACATGTTTATAGAGGGGAAGAGAAGAGCATGTATTAATATTAATTATGTAAATTTATAAGTGGTGTCGGGTATTTAAAGTTAAGTATACTTATTTTAAAGGGAAGATGTTGTAGGTAGGCGTAGAAAAGTTAATAAATAGCAGTTGTCATCCAACCGTCGTTTGATTTACACAACAAGGCTAGTTACCACGGCTTCAGTAAGATAACATTTTACTCGAATAGTTTTAACCTATTAATTTGTAATCCACAAATTCCCTGATCTCAGGTATAACTGAAATATAAAGCCGTTCCAAATCAATGAGCAATTGTTTACCACAAAATGTGCAATTAAAGCCGCTTCCAAACTAATTGTGTCAAATTCTACAGCACTACTAATGCGCCAGTTATTTCCAACTGCAGCGGAAAATTACCATTTCATTCCATGAGCTTTTCATGTATTTATTGAACATTAGGTACTCAATTATTTTTAGATGGTATTCTTTGGGAGACGAGGTGTCGGTAGGCATCCAACAAGATGGTGCGACGACCTCGTAAAAGTCGCGGGAATCCTGTGGAAACAAGTAGCACAAGACTGGTCTGAGTCGCGAGCCTTGGAGGAGGCCTATGTCCAGCAGTGGACGTCTTTCGGCTGGGCACAGGCCTCCTCTCATCTGTTTGGGCTATAGTCCCCACGCGGACCCAGTGAGGATTGGGGAAATAGGTCTATATTGATGATTATTTTTCTTCCTATAATCAACTAACGTTTTCGTTTAATTAATCTCAAAATGGACGTGGCCGAATAACAGCCACGGTTAATTATCACACGACACTGCAAACACGATTCTATTCCTTGACCAATATAATAGGGTTTTGGTATAAATCGTGGACTTGTTTGCTGACGATCGGTAAGAGGCCATAGAGATAGTGGCTCCCTCAATAAGCGCATTCGAGTAAAATCATAATACGACCGAGGCAAGGCGAGCGCGCTTGGTCCAAGCTACGAGACTGTTATACTAATAACAAGTCCGTAGAAAAACCAATCGATCAGACTCAAATAGAAGAGACTATAAAAACAAAATACTTACTGAATAAAAAAACGGCGTTGAGAATTATTGATTGTATCTGTATATTTATGGCTTTAAAATAAAGTTTTCATGGAGCTAGATTATAACACGGGTCAACATATAGGCTACTTCTTATCTCAGACAACTCGCTCTAAAAAGTCGCTTAATTTACCAACTAAGCCTATTAAATAATTTGTCGTCGGAAAAGTTCGACTTAAATGTCTGAAATCCATACTATAATATTATAAATACGAAAGTAACTCTGTCTGTCTGTTTGTTACCTTCTCACGCTTCAACCGCTAGACCGATTGCGATGAAATTTGGCATGGAGATACTTGGAATCCCGAGAAAGGACATAGGCTACTTTTTATCCCGGAAAAACGCAAAGTTCCCGCGGGAAAGCGATAACCGAATTCCACACGGGCAGAGTCGCGGTAAAAAGCTAGTAAATAATATGGCCTTTGAGAAAAGTGGTATCTCAAGCTACATACAAGAAGTCTTAACCGAAAAGAAAAAAGATGAGATCCCATAAAAAAAACATTACATGTAAGATGCAAGTCTCGCAACGCGCAGTTTCCTTAAAAGTTTCGAGATGTAGTACCTAATGATAAACCAAGTCGGTTATAATTAGTCAGTACCGGGGGGTGTTCACAGAACTCGATGCCCACCGACTTGTCTATTATTTTAAAGTAGAGGAATACATTTTATATTATGTCTCGAAACTTTTTTGTTTTAAGGAAATTGCGCGTTGCGAGACTTGCATCTTTTTACATGTAATGTTTTTTATTTATTTATTTATTACATTTACACGGCATCACACTACAGACCAAAGCGCCATGAGAAGGGATCAATTATTCATGCGTCTGCATTCGCCCTCGCTACCGCCTATGCCTCGTACCACAATTCACATTCTGAGCGATTTCATAAGTGGAAGCGATACGTACGAATACATAAGAGGAACACATACGGCTCCTAAACGTATTAGTTTATTCAAACGCTTGTATAAAATATACTGAGCATTCCGATTCGAGAGGAATGGAGAAATCCATTTTATTCGTTCGTACGCTTTTGGACCATTCGTATTTTCATTTTTATACAATGAAAATGGGCTTTTTTTGACTGGTCGTCAGCTTTTTATTCGAGGACATTATGCTATTTGATAAAAATGGTTTGATTTTGTCAATGAAACGACCGCATACCTAACGTTCTATTCAAACTTTTACACATCGATGTTTTATTTTCAAGTATTTTACAAGTTATATAAGTAATTCTATATTTATTTTTTCTCTCTACCAAACCGTGTCAATTAGCCATTAAAAAACTAGCTTTTGGTGGAAGAAAACTACGACGAAATGGTGTGAAGAGTGTTGACAAAATGAAAATAAATGTAAATTGTTTTACCGTATGGGAGGAATATGACCAAAAGAGGCTGGAAAAATAAACGAAATGATTGTTATATACGATGTTAAATATTGCAGAACATTATTGTCGCCAGTTGAAGCGCGAGGCGTCGTCAAAGGAAGGTAACAACGGCTTCCGAACGAAGCTAACTAGACAGCAGGGCTGCCGAAAATATTCTTCATGCCTACAGAGCAAAAGAAAATTTCCCGAAAATATTTACTTTTCGGCGGTTCTCCTTCACCCAGTTGATAGCCGATTGGGACTCGGGTGATGGGCCGAAAGGCTAGTCGCCTATGGGATAAGTCCCCTTGGAGATGATGCCCTTTTGGGCAAGCCGGGGGGCGTCGTGGTCGAATGCTCTGCGATCCCATGGCGTCCCCATTAACGGCAGTGCGGAAACGCCGGAGTGGTTTTAGTGGGTCCCACATAACCTCCGCGGCTTCTCCCAGCCCGGGGGTATGCGTAACGCATTTAATTTCCACTCCGATAAAAAAAAAGGGTCACTACCAACTGACCCATCAGTCCGGTCATCCAATATGAAGCGAGTGGGTCACCAATGAAAGTGATGATACAGGTTTACGCAACTTAAAAGGCGCGTTGAGTAAGTGATAACAGACTCTGCTTCAACGGCTTAAGTGCTATGCCACGCGGCTTCTAAGTTGTGTGTTGCTATACAGGTGGCAGCCCTGGTCGGGAGTCATTAGCGGCCGCCGATAGTTCGTCTCCTTAACACGGCGGCGCCACTTGCGCCGTACCGACTAGAGTTCCGCGAGATCACAGGCGAGATTTACATTTTCCCTTTTCACTACACTGCAACATGGAGTATTTTCACGTGACCATATATTCTTAGTGTTTTTTTATATATTTATGAGTCGAAGGGCACGAAAAACGAATTGCATAATTTTGAACCGCAGAAATGATAATTCAGCATGAAAACAAATTCAATAAAAACAAATTGCATTATTTCGAAAATTAATAATAGTTAATAGTCCCCAGTTCAGTTACGCACGGCGTTTCTCAACTTTTCTTACAAACGTAGTTTCGATTTTATTCCCTAATTACTAAACAGATTGAATCGAAACTTGGGACACATAATAAAATCATTATTGTGGGTGTCCGAAATTAGTGGATACCGTGGTAAAATAAAGCACAATTAAATTACAGCCAAAAAACTGAATTTTGAAGTTTGTATGGAGGAAACGAAAATGGTCCTAGTTTTTTTGTTATTCAATTTATTACAACCAAAGTATATTTTGGACACTTATATCTCTGCTCTACTATTACTTGTAAAATTTGGTGCCAATCTGATAAGTAGTTTGCGAAATAGAGCGTAACTAAACTACGTTTGTATGGAGAAAGGAGCGTACTGGGGACTCTTAACTTGCATAGTAATGTATTTGCATAACAGACAATCAGCATTATGTTCATTTTGTATAAAAAATATTTTTTGTTCATACTTATTTCTGGTTTTTCTTTATAAGTATATATTTAAAAAAAATACGATAAAAAATCTCGATTCTAGCTAGGGTCACAGTTGTACCTGATCCTCCTCATCGCTTCGCTCGTCGTCCTACCTAACGAAGTAACGATGACTAAATTTTAATCATGCTAAATGTATTATGACAAGTAAAATTATTCCTAATGATCGTTATGAAGAATGTTATTTAATTATTTTGACAAACAAAATTATGGATTTTATTTGTATGCAACATGTTTATTATGAGTTTTAGTAGTAGTCAAATGAAATTATGCTAAAAGCTCTTTGAAGTGGCAGTGGGCCGGTCACATCGCGAGAATTGCGGATAGTCGTTGGAGTAAGCGCGTTCTTGAGTGGAGACCACGACAAGGCAAGCGAAGTGTAGGGCGCCCTGTTGCCAGGTGGAGTGACGATTTGCGCAAGGCGGCCGGTTTAGATTAGATGCGGCACGCCTTGGACAGACAGAGCTCATTGGCGTGCATTGGGTGAGGCCTACGTCCAGCAGTGGACTACTATGGGCTGTTGATGATGATGATGATGATGATGATGATGCTAAAAGTTAGTATACAAAGTGAACAGCACCCGTAAAAAAAGGATAGCGATATGCGTAGCGCGGCAGCATCCGTACAAAAAGTCGCTGCGGGCCCTTAGTATCAATGTAGTCTTTGAATTTGATACCAAACCATACACGTGCTAACAAATTTCGAGGAATTCCCTCATTTTCTTATGGATCCCAG
This sequence comes from Aethes cnicana, assembly GCA_963971205.1. NCBI lineage: Eukaryota > Metazoa > Arthropoda > Insecta > Lepidoptera > Tortricidae > Aethes > Aethes cnicana. Next base: position 1,537,472 of record OZ020296.1, on the reverse strand, counting down.
CATAAGAACTGAGCCAAATTAAAACGGGACTAGTCCGAAGTTACCAAATTTCGATTAAAGAAAGATTTCATCGGAATCGGCTTTCAATTGACGGAGTAATTGAGGAATATAAAAAAAAATACGAGTCGAGATCCACCTCCGTCAGTTTATTGCAAGGTTTAGTTGTTGCTAAATTAGATTAACTAAAAACAAGTATAGAACCACGAGTTAACCCGAAATAAAACGATCACGCTTCCCCGTTTCACCTCTTTTCATTAGTTACTCCGAATAATGGATTCCGGGAAGGGATTTTTATTTGTGTTTGAATGCAATTAACGGTTCCGTAGCTTTCCCTGTTCGCGCTGAACGGGAGCTTTGAGAGCTTTAATAGAGTTGTGTTAGCACCTCTTTTAATGTAAATTTGAAACTCATTATTCGATAGCGGTGTAACAAGGGACCATTATATTAGAGTGTACTATTCGCCAACAAACTGTTATGCAGTTTGGCGAAAATCTAAAATGTCTTACCATGTATATTATTTCTAATAATTAAATTTAAAAAAAACATTAGTAAATTTGCAAAAGTAATAAAACCGCCAAAAGCGAGTCGGACTCGCTTATATGAAGGGTTCCGTTAGCTAGCCTAAATTATCCCATATCTCAAAAACTAAGTGACCGATTTTGTTCCAAATAATTTTGGTTTGATTTTTTGTTGAATTCTATAGGTATTTCCAATTGTTTTTACAAATTCTTCACTCCATACTTCTAAAGTTAGAGGGGGACATACTTTTTACCACTTTAGAAGCAAATATCTCACAAAATCAATACTAAATATTATAAATGTAAAAATTGTTTGTTTGTTTGTTTGTCCTTCCTTCACGTCGCAACGAGTGGACCGATTTGGATGAAATTTGGTATGGAGATAGTTTGAGACCCAAGCAATAACATAGAACACTTTTTATCCCGATATTGCCACGGGAACGGGTTTTCCACGGATCAAACCAATTTTCAATATTTCTATAACTATAACTGTCTCTATGTATAGTATTATCAGGTACGCGGGACGAAGTTCGCGGGCATCGGCTAGTATTGACATGAAATAAAAACTTATTTTGAAACCTTCATATCAATTCTTTTTTTATTAATATTTTTTATCCCTTACTTTAATGTACAGAGTAGGTACTATTACTTATTCTATGGTGCCACCCTTAGGCCCACTTGCGCGGGCTGGTTTTCCGCAACTCGACGTCATGATTGCGCCTATTTTGCGTGGTTATGGGCTGGCGGGGCTACTCCTGCCAACCTAGCTCCTGAAGAAAGCCTAGCAGACCCTTGATGTTGCCGACGACTTCCTGGAGCGACCTCGTATTTCCGAGGTGTGTGTTTAGGCCCACTTGCGTCAAGCTGTTAACTTCGCGTTAACCGGTTAAGGCCGTTCATAGACCCAGCTCAGCCGTCACTGTCACTCGTGGGACGAGTGAAAGAGAAAGCGCTACGCACAGAACGCCCGATTTAGTTACTTATTAACACGTTTTAATTTCTATAAAAATACCGTCTAAGAACATGGCATTTAAAAAGATGTCAATGTATGCATATAATATGGATATTTTTTCTGTTCTATTTAGTTTTACACTGTTTGATATAATAAACTGGAGAAAAATTGGATTAAATGTCCGAGTTAGAGGTTACTTTGGAATTAAATTGTATAGAGCGAAGTTTCGTGAAACGTGTAACGAAAGCTGTCAATGTAAGGATGATATAATCAAATATAACATATACTACAACAGCCTATTTACGGCCCACTGCTGGGCACAGGCCTCCTCTCATAACGAGAGGGTTGGGCTATATAACATATGTTTTTTTCATATTTTTAACTTTTAACATTTCTTAGAAAAGTATGATCTTAAATGAGCAATTTGACGATACTGGGTCAGGGAAAGGCCTTAACTGTGTGTGTTTTTGTGGGCGTTAATGTTTTAAGTTCTCAAAATCGTTGGTAAGTACTGCATCATTTTGTAGCGGTTCACAGAACACTACCTACCTTCAAAATTTCAACCAAACAGTACTTACCCAAAGTAAAATAGCTGTGACGGTTAGACAGATGGACATGACATAAATTACAAAGGTTCCGTTTGCTATTCAAAGTCAAATTCAATCATTTATTCAGCAAATTGGCCACATAGGTGCACTTTTACACGTCAGAAAAAGAATTTACCAGCGCTTCCTAGACCCATTGCTTGAGAAGAAGGGCCGCAACAAACTCAAACAGAAGGCCTTTTTTTCAAAATTTCCATTTGTCCACGGAATCATAAAACAGATCACAAACTCACAAATCACGACCATTTGCCGCTACAATGTAAACAGATCGAAACATAAAACTTAAAAAACCGGCCAAGTGCGTGTCGGGCCACGCGCAAAGTATAGGGTTCCGAAGTTGACGATGCCCACAGTACCTTTCTAAGACTTATTAGCATCTAGCTATAGCCTGTGGTATGACGTGCCCGCCCGACGCCACTGCCGCTCGAGAAAAATCATTGGTTTTTTAATCATTTTATAAGTTGGTCGACTATAACTCGTAAGTTTGTACAGCCTACCTAGCTGTGATAGTTTTCCTTTCAACTACGTTATATATGCCATAACCGTGATTTTTTGCAGCCCTCTACACGTGACACGTGACTCTAACAAAAAATAGCACTTTAAAGCTTAATCTTTCACAAACGCATCACTTAATCAAAAAATGGTTTTAACAAACCCACAATATTTTTTTAAGACCTATTCAACGATAAGCCGCACCATGGGGTGCGAAAGAAAAAAAAAATACATCCCCACTTTACGAGTAGGGGAGGTACCCTATAATAAAATATATTTCAAAAATTTATTGTACCACTTTGTCAGCGTAACTAATATGTATATTCATGCCAAATTACAGCTTTCTAGAACTAAGCGTCTCCGAGCAATAGTGCGGACAGACGGACGGACGGACATGGCGAAACTATAAGGGTTCCTTGTGAACTTCGGAACCCTAAAATACTAAAGTTACGTCTTTCACTACTCGCTCATATTTCTCTGGGGCTAACTTTCAAGTTGTCTTTAAGTTGGCTGAACTAGTTTTAGAATAAAACTCGGATGACAACCAGAGTTTAAAATTTCCTCACTTTTCTCACGTTTTATTGTGTAACTTCTAGTTCTATCACAGGTTCTATTCAGTTTAGTTTATCGTGTACTAGCTTCTCCCCGCAACTTCGTATGCGCAGAAATATTAAAATGAAAAATCCCGTTTGTTTCCGTTCCGGTGGGAATTTCGGGAAATCCTCTCTTAGTGCTCTCCTCCGTTCCCTAAGGAACCTGCATGCCAAATTTCAGCTCTCTACGACTAGTAGTTTCGGCTCTGCGTTGATCGATCAGTGAGTCAGTATGTCAGTCAGTCAGTTTTTTGTTTTATATATTTATTTAAACTTCATTGCACATATAAAATGTATACAATTGGCAGACTTAATGCCTAAAGGCATTCTCTACTAGTCAACCATAAGGTCAAACAGAAAGAAAAATGAGTATATAGATTATTTATATATATAGATTATAAAACAGTATTATTTCCAGGACGACCGCGGATTGGTTCAGTTGGTGGTAGAATTCGGTTATCGCGGGAACTATGACTTTTTCCGGGATTAAAAGTACCCTACTTACTTTCCCGGGTTTCAAATATCTCCATGGCAATTTTTATTTAAATCGGTCCAGCGGTTTAAGCATGGAGAGGTATATAACAGACAAGAGTTACTTTCACATTTATACTATTAGTATGGATTTGAGTCATACACATTTTTAGTATGAGTTAAGGCTACAAATCTTTCCTGAGGACGGCCCAAAGTTAAGGGGTTTAAGTTTTTTTTCCAATGCTTTATTTCTCGGACCTTTACATACATGTACATACAAATCCTCATTTGTAACCTGTATGATACCAACATAAGTTTAGTATACCCAAGCCGTTAACTATTGCATTATCCACAGGAAAGACCCTTGTTTTCGCGTTCTGTGCACGACCCTTTTATTGTTTTGCTTATAAATCGTCTTACTTGATAAAACACTACTTCTTTTAGTTAAGAATTATTTGAGAGCTGTTACACAATATAAATTACTTCATCATTTCAGCCGAAAGACGTCCACTGCTGGACATAGGCCTCCCCCAAGGCTCGTCACTCAGACCGGTTCTGAGCTACTTGCTTCCACCGGTTTCCCGCAACCTTCACGAGGTTGTCGCTCCATCTTGTTGGAGGCCTACCGACAGCTCGTCTCCCGGTTCGCGGACACCACTCGAGAACTTTCCGGCCCCATCGGCCATCAGTCCTGCGAGCATAGACATAAATAATACTTCGTATGGACCCGGCCTAACGTAGATACATGTCATGTTTCCCCACTTCAGTGGTGTCCAATTCAAAGATAAACTTATATCGTGACACTAAAGCTGGGTCACATTTTTTCAACAATGAGACGAGTTTTTAGATACTGAGAAACAGTTTCGAAAAAAGTTTTTTTAAAAACGCTTATTGTCACGCACGCTCGGTGACAGAACTTTGGATTGGACACCGTGGAAGTGGGGACATATTACGTGTACGTTAGACCGGGTCTATATTATTTACGTCTATGCCTGCGAGCAATGTGCCCCGCCCACTGCCACTTAAGGCTCGCAATTCTTCGGGCTATGTCGGTGACCCTAGTTCTACTGCGGATATCCTCATTTCTGATTCTATCACGCAGAGAAACCCCGAGCATAGCCCTCTCCATTGCCCTCTGAGTGGAGCCTTCTTATGAGGCCTATCGTAAGCGCCCACGTCTCGGAACCAATAAAAATTACTTGTCAATATAAATCAATCAATATCAATATAAATTAATCAATCAATTAATCAATATAAATTACTTGTCTAATACTAATAATAAGCCGTTTAAGAAGTCGCGTTTGTAACTTGCAAATTAAGGGGCCTTTCACATGTCTCGCGTCTTAAAAATTATATCAATAAACAATCTAATTTAGTTTCAAGCACTTAAAATGAACCAACTTTATTAAGCATCTGTTATTCATTGGAATCTAAAGATTGCTTGGAACAGTGGGATAAAGATTACGTTTACGCGTTAATTTTGTGAACTGGCCCTTATAAGAAACGATCAAGTCGAGATAAACAATACTAATACTAATAATAAGTCTGTTGAAGAAGTCGCATCTGTAACTTAGAAAAATTGTCTGTATGTGTGTATGTGTATGTATGTATGTATGTATGTATGTAGTTACGTCCTGATTTAACTCGAGAAGTACTGGTCGAATTGCAACGAAATTTGGTATGGGGGTAGTTTATAACACTGGTCAACATGCAGGCTACTTTTTATCCCGGAAAAATGCATAAGTAGTTCCCGAGGGAACGCTAATACTGGATGCCACGTGGACGAAGTCGCGGGCAGAAGCTAGTTTAAAATAAAAACATTTTTAAATCAAATAAATGGACAAGAATACGCAAAGCTCGACTCAGATGGCGCTGCAAACGCTTGACCTAAACCAAAACCCAAACACTGCAGCTGTCAAATTTTTACGGGTTTTTTGTTGAAAATTTCAAGTGGATTTGTTTAAAATACTTGCCCCAGATACATACCAAGTATTTCGGAAATACGTGTCGTCCGTTCTCATTGCATCCTGGAACTGCACAGCGCGGCATTTTTTAATAATTCAAGTAAAACCAATAACAACAAATATTTCTCTATGTAATTGACAGATGATTTGGGTCAAGCGATTGCAGCGCTCCTAGTGGCCAAATTATGCAGATTTCTTGTCTATTGTTTTACATTATGCCACCACAACAGACTTAAGCCCGGTTCACATCTATGCCAGTCCAGTATTCCAATCCAGCACTGCTGCTTATTCATTGAGGATACGAATATTAAGAGTTCTCTCGAAACCAGCAATGTACGTCTACTGGCGTCTCGACTAGAATTGATGCGAACCGGGCTTTAGTATTACTTACATACCACTGCCGGCAACAGGGCTCCTCTCATCACGAGAGGGTATGGGCTTTATTCCCCACGCGGCGGGCCCACTGCGGATTAGGCACACATTTCAATTTCTTGCCAGAAGCATTCAGATTTCGTCGCTATGTTGTCCTTCACCGAAAAACACGAATACATTGAACTGTGCGAGCTGGATTTCAACCAGCGATCTTGTGTGAAGATCGATAGTGTAAGAAAATTACTGACGCGTGTTTATTAGTGACAAGGAAAAATATTTTGTTGACATAATAATTATACTTGTTTGTTTTCTTGTCGTTTTATTTGTAATGACGAGATGTATAAATAAAAAGTGTTAATTAGTTTGGACAGTTACTGAAGTGTGGAGTGTGTTAGTCATGTCGTGTGGTATATTTTTAATTTTCTTTGTTTATTGCTATGGTAAGTAATTTACTTAAGTTCCGCATTATTAATGTATCCTTGAATAATAAACTGTGATTTTACGGTAAATAGTAAGTGTATATTTTATTATTTAATAAAAAACCGGCCAAGTGCGTGTCGGGCCACGCGCAAATTATAGGGTTCCGAAGTTGACGATGCCCACAGTACCTTTCTAAGACTTATTAGCATCTAGCTAGCCTGTGGTATGACGTGCCCGCCCGACGCCCCTGCCGCTCGAGAAAAATCATCATTACAAGTTGGTCGACTATTACTCGTAAGTTTGTACAGCCTACTTAGCTCTGATAGTTTTCCTTTCAACTACGTTATATATGCCACAACCGTGATTTTTTTCAGCCATCCAAATACCACCATTTAGCTGGCAGGGGGGGGGGGACACGTGACTCTAACAAAAAATAGCACATTAAAGCTTAATATTTCACAAACGCATCACTTAATCAAAAAATGGCTTTAACAAACCCACAATATTTTTTTAAGACCTATTCAACGATATGCCGCACCATGGGGTACGCAAGAAAAAAAAATTACATCCCCACTTTACTAGTAGGGGAGGTACCCTATAAAAAAATATATTTCAAAATTTTATTGTACCACTTTGTCAGCGTAACTAATATGCATATTCATGCCAAATTACAGCTCTCTAGACCTAAGCATCTCCGAGCAATAGTGCGGACAGACGGACGGACATGGCGAAACTATAAGGGTTCCTTGTGGACTTCGGAACCCTAAAAATACTAAATAGTACTTATGGATTACCTTTGGACAAGTAGTAACGACAGCCGTTATGAAAGCGAGTTCTGTCAAAGCCAATTGTGCCTATACGTGGTCATACAGTAAAATTTATTTTACAAAATCGAATTCAATGTTGTAATGATGGGCCTCCATTGTGGACAGATTTTGAATCTTAGAGGATTTATTAAAATAGTATCAGATAAAGTTGTATGCAACTGTACATAACCAGTCCTTAAAACACTCGTGCGATATTGCTATGAAACTCGCCTGACGGGTCGTGTTTTAAGAACCTTTATTACGTAGCAGTTGCACAAACTACTATAACAAAACAATATTGATAATAGGCGTATGTTAAACTTGAAGACAGAGTGCTTTACGTTTACCATTTAATTTATTTACTTGCACAATTTAAAAAACGTGTAGCACATTTCTTGGAAAAAAAAATGTTTTTCATGGCCAGCGGCGTTAGAACCGGATCCTGATAGAAATATTTCGTGCGGGGTCGATTTTTCGCCGATTGACTTCGTGTACGAGGGGGTGGGTAGAATCGAGACCTACCCCTGGCTCGGGATACTGTACTACCCCCTGGGTAAGTAAAGAATGGCAGATGAGATATTACCTTATAGTTTAAACCCACTAAGACATAGACATTTATTTCTGAACTAGTTGACCCTGCGGACTTCGTACCGTGTTTGAATTTATTTTTTTGATATGAAAAATAGCTTACGTCCTATTCTCAGACCTACTGAACATACACTCCAAATTTCATAAGAATCGGTCGAACCGTTTCGGAGGAGTTTGGTTACAAACACTGTGACTCGAGAATTTTATATATTAGATATCGAATTACAGCATATTTTACATGTTTTGCACGAATATTTTACAGCATATTTTACACGAATTAAAGCATATTTTACACGAATTTGCTTAAGTATGCGCCGATCACCAGGGCCCTTACTCTTCTAAACGTTGTGGTTGTAAGAAACCCCTCTTTAGATTTATTTCACTGCTCGCTGAGTAAATTTACGGAAGCAGCAATTAGTGTGGTATCTACCCTTGGTGTGTAAATTAGATAGGTACATACTCAATAGTAATAGTTTTAGATTATTAAGATAATTAATCTGTAGCTTATATTGTCGCCTTGGCGTTCAGCTGTAAAGACAATGTAATTGTGTTGAAATAAATAAATAAAAATAAAAATAAAATAAATAAAATAAAAATGTCAAAATTAGAGAATTTCACATTGAGATCGTAATAATGCCAATATCTTTCTCGCAGGAAAAACTCTGATAACGACAGGGGTGGTCCTCGTTACAAGGCAGCTTGTCATCGGCTCTGCCAATGAGATTGACCGGATTCCAAAGGACGCTTTCAGGTATTGCTACTGATAAACTATCAATACCATGATCATCATCGTAAGCCTTCTTCGACCGTTTCGGTGCTGATAGACCTTCTTCAATCTCTCCCATCTCTGTCTTGGGCAGTATGTTTCGGTTCTGTCCCACTATCCTCTTGATGTCATCAATCCATCACAAGGGACAATGTCCGCTACTTATAAATAAAGAACAACAGCGACGTGCTAATCCAAAACATACAGCCCAAACCCTCTCGTGATGAGAGGCCTGTAGTGTATCCAGTGGGACGTAAATAGAGCTATGTGGTGATGGTGGATACAGCTGGTGTGTGATCGGCAGAGCCCGCTCCCGCGTGGTACTCGGCCGCAACTGCTCCGGGCCCAGCATCCGCGTGCGCGACTACGCCTACCACCCCGAGTTCGAGGCGCGGTCCTACAGCGCGCTCGCGCTCGTGCAGCTCGACGTGGACGAGCTCAAGTTCGGTGAGGCAGCGTTGCCAGAACGACACATTTCTTAAATATTTTGATGTGGTCGGATCTGGTGCTAGGTCCGCCCTGGTCACCGTTTTAACCGTTAACCTGCTGTCTAATAGCAGTGTTTACACTGTTGTGTTCCGGTAAGGCTACCTTAACAGCCGGTGATATTAATGGCACAGAGGCATTCAATCTTAGACCCATCATCAGAACGGGACCTCTTTTTATATCATTGGTAGGCAAACAAGCACACAGGCTGATGGTCAGCGGCCACTGCGGCTCATGGATACCGAACTTGAGCTCGTCACTCGAATGCCTACCTGGAGGCCTAATGCCTCTATGCCAATTTCACCGGCTGCCTTAACCCCTTACCGGAATACAACAGTGCACAAGCACTGCTATTTGGCAGCAGGTTAGCATGTCAAGATGGTGTTACCAACCTGGACCTGGCACTAGGTCCTATCACCAGTAACATTTTTGTTAAATGTTCCGTCACTTTTGACATGAGATCCTGAAGACATCTCAGCCGGACGACATTCTTAGCCTCTGCTTTTAGGGTTTTTCCGTATAAGAAGTGTCAACGGCATCGGTAATGTTAACCGGACTTGACGTCTTAAACATGTTGTCAAGATTACTTCCGCAGCATTCTTTCAATTATTATTTTCTATAGTTGTAAGCTTATACCTAAGATAAATAATAATAAGTACTATACTTATAACTCTTATAAGCTATAAATAAATAAATTCACAACTTCACCAATACGGCCTCCAGGATCTTTAGTCTTTGCTTCTGACCCCCCTGCGAACGTAAGGAATCGTCAATTTTATCATCGAAATGAGTGTCGTGGATGGAAGAAGTCGCGGGCAAATGGCAAGTATTAATTAAATATGACAATTCCAATAGTTTTCATACGTAGCTCTTGATTTCTGAAGGTTCCCGATGGCAAACTTTGTTCGCTACATCTCGATACAGACTACTTCTAAGACCTAGGTGAATTAAAAGCTTAAATAAAATAAACGCTCAGTAGCCGGTGGAAGCTCAAGTTTGCGAAAGACTTAATCAACTCGCTTGAAAGTTTCTTCAAGGTAAACAACGAGGAAGTAACGTGGCGCTTTAGTTTAAGTTTTTTTATGTTTTTATCAAGTCTTTTAGGTTAATTCTGAAGAAGCTGACCCATAAAGTGAAAAGGTTTGTGAAGACAGGGCATCTTTCCTGTAAATAAAATAAATGCAATAGTTAACGGCTTGTTTATAAGTATACATATCTATAACCAGAAACAAGGAATTTATATGGACTGAAAATTTGAATTAACCACTGAGCTTTTCGGTGAAGGAAAACATCGTGAGGAAACCTGCACGCATCTGAGAAGTAATTCAAAGATGTGTGTGAAGTCCCCAATCCACACTGGGCCCGCGTGGGAACTATAGCCCAAACTGTCTCGTGATGAGAGGAGGCCTGTGCCCAGCAGTGGGACGTAAGTAGGCTGTAGTAGTAGTATACATCGGAAAAGCTCTGTTTTATCTATAATATATCGGACGAAAGTTGATAAATGAGAAGTCACTAAATAAATGTCAGTTCCCTGCCGCTCACACCGCTCTAACTGAAAAAGTTTCGTTATTTTCAGAGCTGTACCCTATCTGCGGACCGCCAACTCATTTTGTGGACCCACGGATCTTCACGTTAACCTTGAACGAAGGTAACATTCAAAACTATTTTTATAATACTATTTTTAAATACGGACTAAACGGGTAGACTATTTATTTGCACGATAGGCCTAAAAAAAAACGTTTGTGGTCTGAACTGACATAGGTATTCGTATGTTTTATTTAGGAATGAACAGTTTGATTTATTTTATTTAGTTCCTATTTACAGACTGTGATAAACCGGTTGTAACGATCTATGAGATGAAGCACGTGGACCTGACGGAATGCCAGCACTTTTATAGGAGAACGGGGGTATGACATTTCCATTTTTCTTACCGTAAAATGGGGTGAGTTGAGACAAAATCGAAGTTCAAACCTGGATAAAAGTTAATTTTTAGAAGTGGAACATTTATTTATATACAAAAAAGTGTGGTGGGGGTATGAATTTTAGTTTGCCAATTATAATTTGTTGTTTCATTTCATAGTTTCGATGAAAAACACATAATAGTAGGCAATCCCAGCTCACCCTACGGTTGGAGTTAGAAAGTATAGCAATGGGTTGAGATAGGAAAATTGCTAGGGTTGATTCTTTCGAATTACGACAATAGCTTGAATTGACAACATAATATTTTATATAAGTAGCAAAATTACTTATGTTTTATTTATAAGTACTCTAACATAAATCAATTTAATGTAACTTTTGTTTCGGGACTATCACCCTAAGAGATTGATAGTGGCTGGAACGATTGTGAAATCACCCATAAGCATTAATAAAAAATCAAACAATTTGACAGTTGGACGTGAAAAGCTTCTGGCCGACTTACGTGACTTGCGCGCGCGCCGTGAGCGGCGGGCGGTGCGTGTGGCGCGGCGGCGCCGTGCTGGCCATCAAGATGGGAGGCCGGTGGCACCTCGTACGTACTCACGACTCAACCTTTAGATGCGAGTTGTCTCTGACCGACTCACGTAACCTGCACGCGCGCCGTGATCACTGGACTCCGAGCTGGCCAAAAACAAGATGGCGGATTTTAATAATAGCCGAGTTAGAGTTCTGAACGTCTTCATTTTTTTATGCTTAAAGCCGACAATTGAGCATGCGGATTACCAGGTGTTATATGGGTGTTATGTATCACCTCAGCCCACAGATACTTTATAGAAGTGCCAGAGGATCCGCTAGTTACGTTGCCGATCTCGCAATTCGCGGTACACTTGCCTCTTACTGCTCGGATACGAGTTCGCGCGACAGGCAACGGCGAGCGCTTCACGTCGACCCTTTAATACGTGAGCTGAGCCTATTTTCAGATTGGAGAAATTTAAATCAATGTTGCTGTCTCGCAGACGCGAGCGGAGCGACAAAAGGTGCGATAAGGACAAATGCAGCTCCGTCGAAAAATCCAACGTGAAAAACTCAGAAATCGAGGTTTCGTTCTCGACATTTTCCTCCTCTAAAATTAAACCAATCGCAATGAAATTTTGGGAACTGGATGAGAAGGAAATTATCTGTGTCGAACCGTTTTGATTTTTGCGTTTATTATTGTGGTTTTTGTATACCAGGCATTTCTTGGCGGCCTATTCAATCGGGCCGTTTTCAGCACTGTTTGGAGTCACCTACTCGTAGTTCTATTAAGAACAAAAATATCACTAAAAGCAAAACGTACCGACACAGATACTGACGAAATTAATCGTATTTAAAAAAATAATTGATCTACGATCAAAATCCAGGGAGGAATGTGTCGAGAACGTTTGTATGGAAAAATGACCACTAGCGTATCCTCTTAAAGGAAGGGAAGAATCTGTTTTGACAGCTGGGTTTCGGGGTATACGGGCCCGGCTGCGAGGCGCCGGCGCGGTTCTTGGACTACGGCGTCTACCGCGGCTGGGTCAAGACCAATGTGGCCAGGATGGGAAGACCAGCCATCACCAGAATCGACGACGCCCATATAATACTTAGGAGAAGTGAGTGATTATATACTAGCACAGAGGCATTCTATCTTAGGCCGCAGGGTAGATCTTATCCATAGGCTTGTCGGTGTCGAAGTAGCCGCTTATCATCGGGTGGGCTATCTGCTTATGATTTATTATTGGGGAATTATAATATCTAGAATGCATTGCCTACCCTGAGGCCTAAGATGGAGGAATGCCTCTGTGTCAGCAATTTTACCGGCTACCAGTTGGAATTTCCAAAAATCCTTTAGCGGATGTCGACGTCATAATAATAACTATTAGTGTGCCAAATTCCATTCCAACCCGTCTAGTAGTTTCAGCTTTACTTTTATGAATCGGTCAGTCAGTCACCTTTGAGTTTTATATTACGACTAGACAGATAAAGTTGGTTTCGTAAGAAATGTCCCTCCACATTCGATCGTTTTCTTCAGAGCTTGCCAACATCCAAAGATTCGGCCGCTGCGATCTTGAAGAAATCGAAGAAGAGCTGTACACCGATACGGTCGGTTTCGACGAAACAAACTATGGCCTTCGAAAGATCAGATACAACGTAAGTACCGTGAAAAAGGTACCAGTGAAATTATTGCCAAAGAGGCGATCAATGTTAATCCTCGGGGCAGGTAACGCATTCGATTTTATGATATTTTATTTCTTTATGTAGTTGTGGTTAAGATCCTTTTTTCTCTAGAACACGTGGATAAATTTAGTTGAAATTAATACCAAACAAGTTAGACTTCGATCTCTCGGTGCTGTGAAATTATCAAGGTTCTGTTTTATCGCAATCAAATGTTATTCAGAACATTTTTAGGGCGCGTGTTTCATAGAATGGACAAGGCACCCAAAACCTATAGGGTACTTCCCGTTACCTAGACCTAGGAAATTTGGACAAAAGTGTACGTCCAAAAACCAGATTTTCTGTTCAAACTTTATCCAGTTCACTACGTTCTAGAGATACGCTCTAGGATTTAATGGGCATATGGACGTTCTGCCGATGATGACGAGAGGTGCAATGGAAGGACGCGGTGGGCGCTAAATATCTCCTCGAAAAACTCCCCATTGTACAGACGATAGAAAACGCAGAGACAAGCAGTCTCTGCAGAGGCTAAGTGCTTTTAACCTTTCGATTGCGTAGTAGCAGATCTGCTCCATATATTAATATATTAATTAAGGGTTAAGCGATGTAGTAAGTAGTGTGGGATCTTTGACAATGCGGACGTCACGTCTCCAGATCGAGGCCAGGGAGTCAGGCTGATAAGTCACGTAATTTAAGTTTTTTTTTACAGTTAACCATAGTGGAATCAGTAGAATATTCATGCGTGACCTTCGGGGTCAGCCAAAATCCAAGCGTCACCCATACAGCCCCCGTCATCCACCTGCGTCGCTGGTATGCCCAGCCAACAGGAATGTGCTACGGCTTCCAATTTATCAGAATAGACTTCTACGTAGAAATCATTTTCGTGGGGTCCATAACCTTCAAGCTGGCGGCGTATGGGAAGGTACCCCGAGCCATAGATCCCAAAGCAGCCATGAAATGGGTGAACCAGAATCAACGACGTAGACCGTGGGTGCCAGCATCTATATTACCTCTTGGAATAGATCATGCCTTCCGTTGGTATGGGGCTGAACATTGGCAACCTCCAGTGTATCGACGCCCTTCTTTCCGAACCAGAACAACATCAACCACACTATCACCACCCATGACAACCACTAAACCCACGGAAGAGCCGCTGGGTTCCGTGCCTGGTAGATTTTGAGTGTCATAAGGGTCGTACTATGGCGGTCACTAACTCTCACAGTGTTAGAAGAGCGCTAGAATAGGTGGATTGGCGCTATCCGCTGATATAGGTAGCACTGATAAAGCGCCATTTTGGCATAACATTTTAGCGCCTAAAGTGCTGTAAATAGCACTATAACAGTGTTAGTGGCCACTAATAAGCGCTACAATAGTGGTCACTAACACTTCTTAAAGTGCTACAATATGGCGCAACGTTAGCACCCACTAACACTTAAAGCGCTACAATTGTGATTACTATAGCACATAAAGCAATACAAATACACCGTAATAGGCAACATGCATGTTCTTTTTTTACTACGGCTATAGATAGCTGTCAACCATCTATCGAACGTCACGGTGTGGCTTGTCATTGGAAATGGACAAGAAATCTGCATAATTTGGCCACTAGGGGCGCTGCGATCGCTTGACCCAAACCATCTGTCAATTACATAGAGAACATAGACATATAAAATACTTCGTATAGACCGGGTCTACGCACATGACATATAACCCCACTTTGTTGGTGCCCAAAATTGCCCAATCCAAGTTTGGTCACCAATCGTGACACATTGCTCAGCGAGACACCGGCGCGTGCGGATGTCAAACAACATATACGCAACCCTTAAAAAATGCCGACTTGCGTGATAAAAGGCTGCAGAAATCACGTAGGCAAAGTGAAAAAGTGTCATGAAATATCGTTTCATCGGTGATTAACATTACCTTGTGTTTATTCCATCAATCGAAATATTTTTGTAAACAATAAATTTATGACACGAAGTCGCCATATTTACGCCATGTTACGGAGTTGCCATAGTTACGGAGACTGCTTGTTAAAGTAACCTTGTAAGGACGTCATTTTTACACATGAATAATTTCACGTGAGATGTTTAATTTGGACTTCTAAGAAAATATAAATAAATAATTATTTTGTCACTAAATAAACAAAAGTTGATTTTTGAATCATGTTTTATTAGAAAAAATGATATTACAGCATTCACGTCGCTTGTACTGAATAAAATAAAAAAGCCAGCAACACCTCTCGTTACGTCACTGCGAGGTTATAGCGCGCAAAACATTCTCGTAGTTCATGCAGTTGACCACCAGACGGCGCTGTATTTCGTTGTATGAAGAAAATGGCGACTGAATGTTCGGATGGGCCTATCCTTAAGTATAAAAATCATTGATAGAGAAATATATTTGTTGTTATTGGTTTTACTTAAATTATTAAAAATGCCGCGCTGTGCAGTTCCAGGATGTAATGAGAACGGACGACACGTATTTCCGAAAGACTTGGTATGTATCTGGGGCAGGTATAATTGCATTGGGATGTCTTCATTTTCATCACAAATAACTGAACCAAAATTAAAATTGCGGTCAATATTTAACAATTTTAAACATATCTACTTAAACTTAAATTAGGCAAATTTTGTATCCGTTCAAATTCACCAAAAAACCACTTTCCACATTTATAATAATAGTATGGATAAATGAGCTTCAATTTCCGAAATGGAGTGTATTATCAAGGTAAATGTGTTGTCATTTGTAAATAGAACCCCTTTATAATTAATATTGTAGTCATATAAATAAGCATTTGTAGCCATAATTTATAGTGTTGGACCCGTCTATGGGCTTCACTTTATATCGGATATTCGTATCATTATTGTTGAAATTGTCTACACTTCTGATTGGATCTGTAATTCTATCTGGACAGATCTCCTTCAATAGTTTGCTCGGGTGGAAAATAGCTAAAACCGAGTTTTATTATTTATTTATTTATTAAAACTTCATTGCACATACAAAATGTATACAACTGGTGGACTTAATGCCTAAAGGTCAAACAGAAAGAAAAATGAGTAGGTGCATCAATATCAGAAAGAAACTACAGAAATACAAGGAAGATAACAAATAATTTCAAAAGAGGATAAATTTACATAAACGTACATAAAAAATAAATAAAAGATAAACATACATAAACTAATACATACATAAACCAGCCGCACAAAGCAAAGAAAAATATGAAAGATTCCAACAATCTACGCGACCTTCTCAAACAAATGCTTACGCAGCATTCGCAGTTTTCTCAGATATGAGACCTAGCTAGATCGATTTATCGCCCCAATAAACCCATTATATTCCAAATTTCGCCAAAATCGTTAGAGCCGTTTCTGAGATCTACCTATAAATATATACAAGGTTAGGGTGTTTAACCTTAATAATACATATCCATACTAATATTATAAATGCGAAAGTAACTCTGTCTGTCTGTCTGTCTGTTACCTCTTCACGCTAAAACGGCTTGACCGATTGACTTGAATTTTGGTATAGATATAGTTAGAGGCCCGAGGAAGGACATAGGATAGTTTTTATCCTGGATTTCTATCCTTAACGGGATGAAATCCGGGATACCACGATAAGTTATGCACTTAAGCAGTAGTAGCAATTACGTGTATTATAATGTTTGCTATTCCAATTTCTGCAGGCGTTTGAATGTTCGGAAGAAATCCATATTATCCATATTAATATTATAAATGGAGTCCCGGGAAAGGACATAGGGTACTTTTTATCCCGGAAAAGCGCATAGTTCCCGCAGGAGCGCGATAACCGAATTCCACGCGGGCGAAGTCGCGGGCAGAAGCTAGTTAATATTATAAATGCGAAAGTAACTCTGTCTGTCTGTCTGTCTGTTACCTCTTCACGCTTCAACCGCTGGACCGATTTGGTTGAAATTTGGTATGGAGATAGTTGGAGTCCCGGGAAAGGACATAGCCTACTTTTTATCCCGGAAAAACACATAGTTCCCGCGGGAACGCGATTACCGAATTCCACGCGGGCGAAGTCGCGGGCAGAAGCTAGTTAATATTATAAATACGAAAGTAACTCTGTCTGTCTGTCTGTTACCTCTTCACGCTTCAACCGCTGGACCGATTGAGATGAAATTTGGCATGGAGATAGTTGGGGTCCCGGGAAAGGACATAGGCTACTTTTTATCCCGCAAAAGTGCATAATTCCCGCGGGAACGCGATAAACGAATTCCACGCGAGCGAAGTCGCGGGCAGAAGCTACTCTTCTATATAGCCAGACTAGCTTCTGCCCTTCAGAATAACTTCGCCCGCGTGGAATTCGGTTATCGCGTTCCCGCGGGAACTATGCGTTTTTCCGGGATATGACTTGAAATATCCATATTAAAGGGAATAAAATAAAGATCCACCATATCCACAGGGGCTTTCCTTATCTCAAAAAGATACACATTTATCAAGGTGTTAAGTAAGTAAGTAACACTTTATTGTACAGAATAAAACACACAAATACAATTATCAATACAGAGAAGAGACACATGTACAAAGGCGAGCTTATCCCTACAAGGAATTTCTTCCAGCTAACCTTTGAGTAGTGGAGAGGAAACATGTTCACGAATAGACAAATAAGTATGTACAGATAAATAAAGGAGAAACTAAATATACTTATTTATATTATATTATAATACATAGACTACATAATACTACCCCACTGTATTGCAAGAAAGTATAAATAAAATAAACGTTCAAACAAATGAAGATTTCTCACTAAAACTACACACTAAAGCATGTAAATAAATACCCTTACATTTGCTATAATATCCTCTACTACCTAGATATCCCAATTTTTACTATCTCACTTACGAACGTGTCAAAGTAAAACCGACCTTAAATTAAATCACCTCGGTCGGTTTCCCCTTAATGGAATTCGGCTATAACGTAATGCGATAAATTTTGTAGTGAACAGGGTATTTGGTGCTCTGCCTAGTTGGGTGCCAAAGAGTAAGCCAGTAAATAAAACAGATGGTAGCATAGACGTAAATAATATAGACCCGGTCTAACGTACACGTAATATGTCCCCACTTCCACGGTGTCCAATCCAAAGTTCTGTCACCGAGCGTGCGTGACAATAAGCGTTTTTAAAAAAACTTTTTTCGAACCTGTTTCTCAGTATCTAAAAACTCGTCTCGTTGTTGAAAAAATGTGACCCAGCTTTAGTGTCACGATATAAGTTTAACTTTGGATTGGACACCAATGAAGCGGGGAAACATGACATGTATCTACGTTAGGCCGGGTCCATACGAAGTATTATTTATGTCTATGGATGGTAGGTAGTAAGAAATTGTAAATTGTACCTTTTTAAGGATTTGTCCGGCCGCCTCATCGAGGTTTCTGGTGACCAAAAGGCTGGCCACTACTTCGCTCAGCGAATAAGCATTGCCATCCAGCGCGGCAATGTTGCCAGCCTTTTGGGATCCTTGCCGAGCGACACTGATCTGTGCCAATTTTTTTATTTATAACTAAAAATAATTTTAGTTCTAGTTTTTAGTTTTATTTTTATTGTAAGTATTTTAGTTTGTACTTAAATAAATGAAGTACTCTTTAGGGCTCCAAACCTCAAATGAAAAAAATCAAGGCAAATTTGCAAAAGCCTATTTTTCTTTGATAGGTATTGCTTAACAAAATCTGATTTACGGTATTGTTTCAGTAAATGTACCAAGTCGACGCCGTAAAAATGTATCAAATAAAAGGTCATGTTGTTTAGCACGTTTAATACATTTTTTTAAAAATTTTAAAATAATTAATATAAGAAACCATTTCTTTATTCTTCAAATACTATTGTAGACTTCAGAGTTGATTAGGAGTCGCAACCCGCGGCCCCGCTGGCGGGCCGCACCCGCCTGATCTCCACTTGCTATATCATTATTGGACAACTTACAAGAAAAAGAAACCCAAAAAAGTACTTGTTAAAAAAAGTATGATAACCTCCAACGGCTGAAACCTGAGACTTCTATGAAATCAAGGACAATCTGAAAATTTTCAGCATTTTTAAAATTGACTATGGCATTCCCCAATATCTTTAATAATTAGTCTTATTGTGGCTCTTGGCTGTAGAAGGTTTCCGACCCGGTTATACAGTTGCATCTCCGAGGCTGCAGTAGGAAAGGTACTCACAGTACTTATTTGGCTTCTGCATTCCTACTCTTTGCCCTGGCGCCGAGAAGTCGCTGGCGACGGCATTTTCTTGTGCCTGCGGTATTTGTACTGTGGCTATTTCTCTTAATATTCTTTTTAATTTATTTAGCCCAGGCTAGTTTTAGGTTGAGAACTTGTGCATCTGATGCATCCGTCCGGATGGCTACCACTATCTTACGTGCTACCACAACAGCTTATAAGTCCCCAATTCGCACTGGGCCCGCGTGGGGACTATTAGCCCCAACCCTATCACGATGAGAGGAGGCTTGTGCCCAGCAGTAGACGTCTGAAATGATGATTATGATGATAGTAAGAAAGTGTCGTTTGAGGATTCAATAATTAAGGTACGGTCAACGTCAAATAGATGTTTACACTTTTGCACCCTATTCAGTTGCATTAAGGTCCCAGGTGGCCCAGCATCGTCAAATTGCTCATGTAAGATCATACTTTACTAAGAAATGCTAAAAGCTAAAAATATGAAAAAATATACCTATGTTGTATTTGATTATAATCACCCTTAATTTGACAGCTTTCGTTACACGTTTCATGAAACTTCGCTCGATACAATTTAATTCCAAAGCAACCTCTAACTCGGACCTTCAATCCAACTTTACTCCAGTTTATTATATCAAAGAGTGTAAAACTAAATATGACAGAAACATTACCCATATTATATGCATACATCGACAGCTTTATAAATGCCATGTTTTTAGACGGTATTTCTATAGAAATTAAAACGCTTTAAATACTAACTAAATCGGGCGTTCTGCGCTTTCTCTTTCACTCGTTGCACGAGTGACAGTGATGGCTGAGCTGGGTATAGGAGCGGCATGTGAGCTCAGCCCTTTTTCAGATTTGAGAAAATTAAATCAATGTTGCCGTCTCGCAGGCGCGGGCGGAGCGGATAAAGGTGCGATAAGGACAACAGCTGCTGGAGCTCCGTCGAAAGATCCCACGTAAAAAGCTCAGAAATCGATGCTTAGTTCTTGGCATTTTCCTCCTCCAAAATTAAACCAATCGTAATGAAATTTTGGGAACTGGATGAGAAGGAAATTTTCTGTGTCTGACCGTTTTGTTTTTTGCGTTTATTGTTGTGGTATTTGGGTATTTGTATACCAGGCATTGCTTTGCGGCCTATTCACTCGGGCCATTTTCAGCACTATTTGGAGTCCCCTAGTTCTATTAAAAACAAAAATATCACTAAAAATAAAACGATAAATGAAAGATAGGTACTTACTGACGATATTGATCTTATTAAAAAAAAAGATCTACTGTCAAAATACAGGGAGGAAAATGTCGAGAACGTTTTTATAGAAAAATGACCGCTAGCATGTCTTCTTGAGGCCCAAAAGTATTTATATCTCTATAACGTCAACTGTACTCATATATATATTTCATTAAAACATATTCTCAATTCAATTTAGACAAAGTGTGAGTAGGACGAATCGTCCAATCTTTCCCCACGCATGTTTCAACGTGTCACGCAAGGTAACATTATGTACTTAGATGATTTCCTTAACCACATAGGCTTGTGGTAATTTTTAATTTCTATAATGGAAACTGAGGTGGAAGGGTTCAGCTCTACGACCTGTACAAGAAACCCTACTTACACTACTGAATATGTATGCGGTAGGTGTCTAAATCTGTTCAGTCGCCTTAGCGTGATTGAGTAACAAACTTACAAACAGGGAAACTTTCAGCATTATATTAATATTACTAGCTTCTGCCCGCGACTTCGTCCGCGTGGAATTCGATTATCGCGTTCCTGCGGGAACTATGTGCTTTTTCGGTAAAAAGTAGCCTATGTAAGTAGCCTAAGGACATAGGCTACTTTTTACCGTTGGGGTCCCGGGAAAGGTCCCGGGACCCCAACTATCTCCGTGCCAAAATTAATTTAAATCAGTCCAGCGGTTGAAGCTTGAAGAGGTAACAGACAGACAGAGTTACTTTCGCATTTATAATATTAATATGGATTCAGATTAAGATTAAAGATTAACATGTATTCGAAGCGTTATTTGCTTCAATGCACATTTTGACGTTATTTCAACTCATATGAGAGCATCCATATAAACACGTCGTTGCCTAGCCAGTGCAGTAAACTTACCGACTAGACATCACAACTATCGATAAATAATAAATAGTGTTGTGACTACGCAAAGTTGGTCGATAAAACACGCAGCACTAAATCCGGCACATTTGCTGAATATTTTAGCGATGTGACGCGATGCCGGATCGATGAAGTTTTAAATAGCGATGTGCATTGAAAGTATCGATTGATTCAGTTGTGAGGCAAGTGTGATGCGTAAACATACATTTATTTTTCATCTCGGAAAAACGAATAGTTTCCGCGGGAAAGCGATAACCGATTTCCACGCGGGCGAAGTCGCGGACAGAAGCGAGTTCAATAGTATTTTTGTGGATGAAACAAATTATTATATGAATAAGTAAGTATTTATTAGACGGAATAATCAAGCTAAACGTCGTGACGGTATTTTGACCCGCAGTATCAACTATAAATTCCAAGCATATTTTTAGGCGTCTATTTATTTCAAAAAAGTTTTTGTGTTGATGTTGATGATACATCTTTATAGGTACTGTTTTATTTTGTTTAAGAGGTCATAACTTGGTAAATACTGAGCAATAAAAAAAAGAACTACACCATCCGATTGAGGAAAAGTGCGCGCAGCTTGGCTCAAAAATATCGTCACAACGCAACGTTTTGCTTGACCCAGTATATTTCCTATCCTTTAATTTTCAACAAACAGCACGCACCCTAGTGAAACGTCGCATGAAAATTAAGGCAATTGGAGTCCATCCAAGATATTGTAAGAACGGCTCGGTAGTTTTTACGTCGCTCGCCGTACTAAAAGATAACGGCCCGCAAATCTGAGGGCAAACGCAGCGCGGCGGCCATTTTGAAACGATAATGAACTCGAACATCGAGTATTTGATGAGCGAACGCACTATTTTTAAAGACCAGTCGAATAGGGATGACGACAACTTTTTTTTCCTTAGTCTATCAGGAAGATTAGAATTAGATTGAAAAGTACAACGTATTTTTTCTTTTTTCACGTAAACAAACTTATACGGAGACATATTAAGTTAAAATTTCGCGTGACGTCACGGTTAGATACGATTTATACCTAACGGTGACGTAGTTAGCCCCCAATCTCCAAATTTAATGCGTTTTAACTTACTCATTGTTTGTTAATTTGAAAAAAATAAAATACGTATCTAATATTTTTGTATTACCTGACTGACGGACTAATTAGAATTTCTATTTCTTCACCCTGTCGTCATCCCTATTATCCTTTATGTTTTTTTTTTACCCTCATGATCAGAGGAGGCCTGTGCTGTAAATAGACTTTTGTGAAGGTGGTTGTTTTTACTAAGTATGGGTCGATTTCCACCACCACTACCAAAACAGCACATTATTACGCCCCTCCTGTGTGTAACACTGGAAGTGAAACGGTATTTATTTAATGAACGAATTAATAAAAATATACTTGAAATAAATGCCTTAAATATCCAAATGTCTATTAAATCCGGTATTTATTAAATACGCATTTTTTTGTTTGTTTTCTAATTCAATAGAAAGTAATAAATAAACTTTGTCTATCGACATATTATGTCTCCCCTCCCTAGTGATATGACCGTAAAGTAGTCAAGTACCGGCCATGAATAACAGAAGTGGGGGTATTTTGGAATTATGACGTCATCGCTGCTCCACGGCTTTAGGATTCGACCGCTACATGAATGAGTGTCGGTTAGAAATTAACCTCTCACAAATTATCCCACTTTTAGCCTGTTTTAAAAAAAACCGTGTTAAGCTCGAAACTCGAAACTGGCGGAATTGCACTAGTTGTGCAGTAGCCATAATCAAAGAGAAGAAGAAGAAGAAGAAGAAGAGTGTCGGTTCGAGTCCAGCTTGAGCATTATTGGAGTTTGTAGTGATACATTTTTAGGGTTCCGAAGTCCACAAGGAACCCTTATAGTTTCGCCATGTCCGTCCGTCTGTCCGCACTATTGCTCGGAGATGCTTAGGTCTAGAGAGCTGTAATTTGGCATGAATATGCATATTAGTTATGCTGACAAAGTGGTACAATAAAATTTTGAAATATATTTTTTTATAGGGTACCTCCCCTACTCGTAAAGTGGGGATGTAATTTTTTTTTCTTGCATACCCCATTGTGCGGCATATCGTTGAATAGGTCTCGAAAAAATATTGTGGGTTTGTTAAAACCATTTTTTGATTAAGTGATGCGTTTGTGAAATATTAAGCTTTAAAGTGCTATTTTTTGTTAGAGTCACGTGTCCCCCCCCCCCCTGCCAGCTAAATGGTGGTATTTGGATGGCTGAAAAAAATCACGGTTGTGGCATATATAACGTAGTTGAAAGGAAAACTATCAGAGCTAAGTAGGCTGTACAAACTTACGAGTAATAGTCGACCAACTTATAATGATGATTTTTCTCGAGCAGCAGGGGAGTCGGGCGGGCACGTCACACCACAGGCTAGCTAGATGCTAATAAGTCTTAGAAAGGTACTGTGGGCATCGTCAACTTCGGAACCCTATAATTTGCGCGTGGCCCGACACGCACTTGGCCGGTTTTAATTGTACAGTCTAGTTTCTCAGTGTGGCTGGTTTGTGGCGTATATTGGCATCGATTCTCTGTGGAATGAAATGGAATTAGAAGTTTGAAAGGTTGAAGTACCAAGACACATTCCACACTCCATAATTAGAAGATATAATAATTTGACTGTTATTTGGCGGCAGGCTCAAAAAGCATAGTCTAAATAGAGCCGACATTTGAATTTGGAACAAACTTTCGCTCTGTCTGACTGAAGAATATAATAGGCGGGCATTGCTATTCGAAGATGTTCGAAAAATGCTATTAGACAATCGAATTCGATGGTCTATTACTACTAATACAGCTATTAGAACATTTTCATAGATAAGAAATCTGTTCTAACTAAGTTTATCTTAATGCTGGTCATAATTTGCGGTTTTTGAACGCATCATAGAAGGTTTATGATATGAGTGTAGATAAAATAAATTATATATGATCGGGTCATGGTTTGATTTTCTAATTAAGTAAGAATATTTTAGATCTAAGGATATATTGCACGCCTCTATGAAGTAAGGCATGAAATCTTCTTATCTTATCTAGCTTATTAGATCCCGCAGGCCTTTGCCCAGCAGCAAAGGCCTCCCCTCGTATCTTCCACTCCTCTCTGTTCTTTGCCAGTTCTAGCCAATCCGGTCTAAACTTGTCTAGGTCGACCTAGACAAGGCATGAAATAAGTACATTAATAGTACATTATTGCAGAGGCCGCCAAGTAGCGCATTGCCGGACGAGTCAGTTAGAAGGCTGAGCGAAGCGAAGCCTTCTATTAGTACGAGTCCGGCAATCGCAATTGCGGCCGAGGTATATATAATGCTTTTCTCAAACAGCGAGGAAATACGTAAGGTCAGTCGGGGCAAGTGCGCCAGGATGGGGTAAGTGCGCCTAACATAAATATATCGAAACCTATAAATATTACTCAACTAGTAGTTGGCCGTTTACAAGGCATAGGGGTGAAATAAATTTAGGCGCACTTACCCCACATCAATATTTACTACTTCGATGATCGTGGATGATTTAGCCATGGAAGTTGTACTTATTACCACTCCATGGATTTGTCAGTTTCTAGAGGAGTCTCTAATAGCAAGCGAATTAATGAAAACACACACGACAATAATGTTTTAGCTGGCCAAGGCCGGCAATGGACAGCCTCGCGTCTTCTTTTTTTGAAAGTAACGCGAACATTTCCGAGCATGTTTGAGAAAAATATCATTTTAAGATCCTGTGAAACTCATGTTCATGCAATAAAAATATTTGACTTTGGCTTTGATCTTTGCTTCGCCGTGCGCCTTCTAAGTTGTGTCCTGCTATACTGCGGGTAGAAGAACTGGGGACTTACCCGGCGTCCCACGTGAGCGATTTGGATGCGAAAGCGAAGCGGCATGATTAATATAAAACCATTTTATAGGTTTCACTATGAAATTTCTTCTAAGTACATTCCGTTTCAAATCGATCTAAAATTCTATACAGATGTATGTAAAGACACAAGCACAAGATGATACAAGCACTTTCAGGTTTTCTGTACTAACACACAATATGCACTTAAGAGTAGAATGTTCTCTTGAAAAAATATTCGAGATTTTATTATAAAAAAAATATATTCAAGCATCCATCAAAGCGTTTCAAGTTACTGTGAAATAATTATCGGAAAATATCGTACATTCTGAAAATGCGGCAAACACAAAAAAGCTCGAAGGAGCTTTTCAAATGGAAAAATTGAAATTAACCGTACAATAACAGTAAAACGAGATTGTGACGGGCTCATTGGAATGGCAGCTTTACTACGCGGGGCTTTCACCTATTCACCTTAAAATGTAAAAGCTTTCAGACAGAGTATGGTGGTGAACAGAGGCTGCCAGTTCTTTTTTTAACGAATGAAATTTGTAGTTCATTTTCAACTGCTGCTAAAGACGCTTTTACTTGTATAAAAATGTACAGATAAATGTAACAGTTTAGCAGAACTGATTCATGTGTTCAGCGATCTGCAATGCAAGACCATCAACTATTTTTCTGATTCTCATTATGTCGAGCTTTTTAACTACAAAAGACAGAAAGAAATCGTTTATTCTGTGCATAACACAAAACACACATAAACACAAAACAAACGAGAATTTGTTGGTGTCTATCACGAAATGGTCCCAGAACAGAATTTGCTACCGTTAATGCCCACGACCGCGAAGTTGCAGGAAACCGGTGGAAGCGAGTAGCACAGGGGTCAATAGGGGCGAGCCTTGGGGGAGACCTATATCCAGCAGTGGACATCTTTATCTGAAATGATGATGATGACTACTACTACTACTACTACAGCCTATTTACGGCCCACTGCTGGGCACAGGCCTCCTCTCATCACAAGAGGGTTGGGCTATAGTCCCCACGCGGGCCCAGTGCGGATTGGGGATTTCACACACATCCTTGAATTACTTCGCAGATGCGTGCAGGTTTCCTCACGATGTTTTCCTTCACCGAAAAGCTCAGTGGTAAATTCAAATTGAATTTCGCACATAAATACTTTCAGAGGTGCGAGCCGGATTTGAACCCGCGACCCTCTGCATGATGCGGTAGGTCAAACCACTAGGCCACCACGGCTTATGATGACTGCCAATTTTAAAGTTGAAGGTGTACAGTTTCTTCAAAGATTATATTCAAGTAACGCATTGGCTCTCTACGTATTTTATCAATCACTACCCTGTAGTATAAATGAATACGAGCTCCTTGCGACGTCTTGGATCGGCTTCAAACATTTACCGCGACGGTGCTAAATGGGTTAGTGGTCGATTCTTTAACCCCGGAACAAGGGCTGCTACCGCTTCGTTGGGCGGGCATACGGCTTAGGTGGAGAAATATATTAATAAGTTTTTTCAAAAAATATGGGATACGCTTTTCTTTTCTTTGTAAATTCTTCATCTACCCTTCAAGACGAATCAAACGAGCCCAAATTCGATGGGTTTATGTAGTTTTATTACGGAGTTCCTATGGCCACCTTCCAGCTCCATCGTCAGATCAGTTCCAGGTCGTCATAATATTGCATTGTCACGCGATTTACTTATTCGTGCAAAATTTCAGCTCAATCGGAAATCGGAAAGTGGGTCTAACTTGTAAGATTCCATTACATAGAGATCTTCTACTATCTAAAGTCCCGCGTCTTCACATTTCAAAACGCTTCAATGTATTTAAAAACCACTACCAACACTCTCAACACATGTGTGCGTGCTGAGACAGCCATCCATTTAAATAATAATAAAAAAAATAAGCGTTTTGAAATGTGAAGGCTCGGGACTTTAGATACAGATCTCGATCTAATAAAAGCGTGTTAAAATCTACTGCATTACTGATCCCCGAACGCGGCACGGCGCGTAGATGTATGAAACAAACACTTGTTTATTTCTTTCAGCACAATTACATGTATCGACGTCTTGTCACAGAATATTTTAATAAGTAAGTAGTACTACGTTCTTGTTCGCGATGACACAACAAGTTCTGTGTGTGCTACTGAACTGTGCTGTGTGTGCGGTGTGTGACTCGTGAAATAAAGTGTGATACATAGTAGAAGATGTAAGTAGGTGCCTAAATCAATGACGAAGCTTGCAGCGGATAACAGTATGTTTTAAATGATAACTACATCAAACTGTACATAATGACGATGCAAAAGTGATTGTAAAATTCTACTTAAATATATGTTTTTTTTAAATCTTTATCTTTTATTTTTATCGGTTATTTTATCCGCCTGCACCAGGAGGGTTACGTTTGTATGTAGGTATGTATTGCATGTATATATATTTTATTTGGCATACTCTGCAGCCTAAAAGGTTTGATGGATTTTCGCTTGTGGGGTGTCGTTAGATTGATTCGTCTTGATTTGGGAGTGACACTGGGTAAGTATATCAAAAGTTCGCTTGAAGTCGGACTTTTTTCATATTATACCTACCATTACACTACTCGTAATTTGAAATAAGGGGCCATGTTATCGTAGTTTTTCTCAATCTTGATTGAATATTGTTTGTATTAAAAGCATTCTAACCATGCGTTGGGGCCGTGGTGCCCTAGTGGTACGACCTACCGCCTCTCATGCAGAGGGTCGGGGGTTCGATTCCGGCTCGCACCTCTAAGTTTACTTATGTGCGAAATTCAATTAGAATTTACCACTGAGCTTTTCGGAAAGCTTAGAGCTTAAAGGAAAACATCGTGAGGAAACCTGCGCGAATCTGCGAAGTAATTCAAAGATGTGTGTGAAGTCCCCAATCCGCATTGGGCTCGCGTCGGGACTATAGCCCAAATTTTTGTCTTCCAAATCTCGTGATGAGAGGAGGCCTGTGCCCAGCAGTGGGACGCAAATAGGCTGTAGTAGTAGTGACTATGCGTTTGCCAACATAATCCTCGCAATGTCGGTTTGAACAACAAACTATTGATTAATAGCAAACGTCGAACTCACAATGGCTGCAATACTGGACGAGTTATGGGCTTCGGTAATAGCATAATGGGGAATAGTTCTCGTGTAATGTGGCATAAACATAGGTGGAGGTAATAACACACGGCGGACACGGCATATAAAAACACGATGTCGATCACCACTCGAATGGCAGGCCCGGCAGCGCGCTGTCAGCGGATGAAATTTGGTATGCAGATAGTTGGAATCCCGGGAAAGGACATAGGCTATTTTTTATCCTGAAAAAACGCATAGTCCCTGCGGGAACGCGATAACCGAATTCCACGCGGGCGAAGTCGGGGGCAGAAGCTAGTGATAAATATAAAAGTAACTCTTTCTGCCTGTCTGTCTATCAGTTACCTCTTCACGCTTCAACCACGGGACCGATTTAGATGAAATTTGGCATGGTGATAGTTGGAGTCCCGGAAAAGGACATAGGCTGCATTTTATCCCGTAAAAATAGTTTCCGCGATAGCCGAATCCCACAGTTTAGTGAAGGAAATAATCTCGAGGAAAAATGGCCGTCGAAATGGAGGGAGTGTCTTTTATAAACTGGAGTAAACAAGTCTGATGACGTAGTGGGTGAAATCGAGAGGCGTGAGGCGATATTAGCAACAACAAGTTTTCTACCCTTATTTGTTATTATTTTACTCAAAATAAATCAAAATCACCCTCATTCTCCCACACGGCCATTCTGACGAGCAGCCGGTACGGCTCGCGAACAAAATTCCGGATTTCATAAGTAGATAGGTACATTTCTTAATGTTCTACCGGTACAACTTATCACAATTGATTAAGAAATAACCGTTTTTATATGATTCCAAACAATTTCAATTGTCAAATTACATAACTTATACAGACTACTAAATGTCGACACATAATGTTCGCAGTAAAATCACATGATCTTAAAGCTAATCACACACTTTGCACATCTGCAAAGTAATTCAAAGACGTGTTGGACACCCAGAAAAGACCAAACTTGGTAGATAATAGTCTACCAAGTTCCACGTTGTAACCAAAACCAAAATTCTTTAAAGAAGCTAGTACCTACGTTTGCCCCTGTCGGGATCGAATTCCGTACAACGCTCCAAGCTAGTCACCGCGTAAACAAAGGTCTGCGATAAATCATCTGATACTGAACAGCTGCCCGCAGAGAGGGAGTAAGCCGGGCCAAATTGATTCTCCCGTACAAATAAACGAATTGTTATATTTTTTTTATTTAGAACACCCCTGATCTGCCACCGATTGCAGGTAGAGATCTTCTACTATCTAAAGTCCCGCGCCTTCACATTTCAAAACGCTTCAATGTATTTAAAAAGCACCACCTACACTCTCAACACATGTGTGCGTGCTGAGACAGCCATCAACTATGCGTTGAGAGTGTTGGTGGTGCTTTTAAAATAATAAATACAAAATTGAAGCGTTTTGAAATGTGAAGGCGCGGGACTTTAGATAGTAGAAGATCTCTACAAATGTTTGTTTGTTTATGTGCGAAATTTAATAAATTTACTAGCTTCTGCTCGCGACTTCGCCCGCGTGGAATTCGATTATCGCGTTCCCGCGGGCACTATACGTTTTTCCGGGATAAAAAGTAGCGTATGTCCTCTCCCGGGACTCCAACTATCTCCATACAATATTTCATCCAAATCGGTCCAGCGGTTGAAGCGTGAAGAGGTAACAGACAGACAGACGGACAGACAGAATTACTATCGCATTTATCATATTAATATAGATACATTAAATTTCGCACATGAAAAAAAAAGAAATAGCTATAGAACCAGCTCTTATACTAAGAACATAATGAAGTGCTTACCAATAAATACATACATACATAAACTCCTACCATACCATACTGCCTGCCTGCTTTCCGTTGGGGTAGGTAGAGACCACTGGAAACCACCTGACGCTATTCAAGTATACTTACCTACATATCTCGTTTCCTCCACTTCATGAAAGTTCGTTCGTTTCAAATACTTTTAATTTGATATCTCTTCAATATGATGGGCATTTAGAAAGCAAAATTATCAGTTCCACCATATAAAAAGTAACTGTAAATTTTCATACAATTCAGCGTATGTAAGTATGTAAGTAAGTAAGTAATTATTTTCTATTCATATAAAAAACATTACATTTTGAACATGCACAATATCGTGCCAAACTGCAAAACAGTTAGTCGGCACTTCTGCTCTTGGACTTCATTTTACAATTCTAAGTAACGCTTAACATAAGTTAGTACTTGAATAAGTTGTACCTACATTCAAGTTAACAATAAAATTACAGTAAAATATAGTGAAAACAATTTATCAGTGTCGTTTAACAACCATAAAATTTAACTTTCCAACAATTTTTTTTTATTTCAATTTGAAAATTGGCTTTTTAAATTGATTGGTTGGTTGATTGATAAAGACATTGT
Organism: Aethes cnicana; assembly: GCA_963971205.1. Classification (NCBI taxonomy): domain Eukaryota; kingdom Metazoa; phylum Arthropoda; class Insecta; order Lepidoptera; family Tortricidae; genus Aethes; species Aethes cnicana. The sequence goes on along the minus strand of OZ020296.1, from coordinate 1,506,676 downwards.
GAGTCTTCAATTCCTTGTCTCTGACTACACTAAAATCCCGGTATTTCCTACACTTAGTACAACACTATCAAAGTACAGTCGGGTCCATAAATCCCGGCGTCATCGCGGTTGCATCTGAAACAATTACTGGACAACTACAAATTCGCGTCACGCGCTCACGCGCGATGGTACAGTCGGCGATGGATAGTTACTTTATGCTTATATAGTTTTTTGTGGCAATCTATCTTCTTCTATCTTCTATACTATAATAAAAGAGCAGAACCCGGCGTGTCTGTACATAGAAAGAAAAGTTCAAAAAAGGAACGGGGGGCCTAAAAATGTGGTAGACCACAAAACAGCGATTTTTAGAAATCCTTTCTGTTTGTTAGAGTTAATCTCTGAAATTACTGAACCGATTTGAATGCAGTTTTCAAGGGTAGATAGGGCATTAGGGATTATCTAGCTGCGTATTGAATAATTGCCCCTTACCATAGATATAAATAATACTTCGTATGGACCCGGCCTAACGTAGATACATGTCATGTTTCCCCACTTCATTGGTGTCCAATCCAAAGTTAAACTTATATCGTGACACTAAAGCTGGGTCACATTTTTCCAACAACGAGACGAGTTTTTAGATACTGAGAAACAGTTTCAAAAAAAGTTTTTTTTAAAAACGCTTATTGTCACGCACGCTCGGTGATAGAACTTTGGATTGGACACCGAGGAAGTGGGGACATATTACGTGTACGTTAGACCGGGTCTATATTATTTACGTCTATGCCCCTTACATAACTACTTGTAAACCTGGCAAACTTGCTCGACAGGTTTCCAGAAAGAAGTAAGAACTCACAGAAGTAAAGAATACAGGTTTAAAGCCTGCTCGCTAGTACCACATCGTCTAGTCAGGAGTGCATGCAGCTCGAATTGATATCGGGATAGGGTTGCCATCTGTATGTATTTAGCCGGACATGTTTGGCTTTTTCGAGCTGTGTTTTTTTGGCTTTTTGTTAGCGCCTCAAGCTAAATTTGCCGAAATCTATAGCTACGAGGACGGACGCAAACGAAATTCAGTTTCCAAAACAATTTCTAACGTAGAATTTTATTACGAATTACTTAAATTACGTGACAGAATATTAATTTTAAACTAGCTTCTGCTTCTATAATATTAATATGGATTCCAAGGAAGGAGCGTCATTCCGGATGCAAAAGGGATTCATTTCATTCAGCTGCATATTAGGAAGTTATGTTTGGGTTTTAATTGTGGTGATTTCAGGCTTTTAGGGTAAAATGTCCGGCTTTTTACTGGAAAAACTCCGGCTTTTTTTAATTTAGGAGATGGCAACCCTAAACGGGACGCGTCGGCGCTAACGGAGCGAGCGGCGGATGGATACGAGAGAGGGGATATTACCAACTAGAATACCTAGAATTTAAAGATTAAGTATACTTCAAAATAGTTTATTGCAAGACTAGCTTTTCCCCGCAACTTCGTATGCGCAGAAATATTAAAATGAAAAATCCCGTTTTTCCCGTGGGAATTTCGGGAAATCCTTTCGTAGCGGATGCCTACGTCATAACATCTACCTGCATGCCAAATTTCAGCCCGATCCGTCCAGTGGTTTGGGCTGTGCGTTGATAGATCACTATGCCAGTTAGTCACTTTTGAGTTTTATATATTTAGAAACAGGAAAATTACACATAGATATTACAACATTTAAATCCACACCAACACAACAATACTTCAAAATTTCTAGAAACTTCTAGATAGTTCTCGAATGGCGTCCACGCAGCGGAAGACGAGCTGTCCGTAGGCCTCGAACAAGGTGGAGCGATGACTTGGGAAGGTCGCGGGAAGTCGGTGGAAGCGAGCAGCACAAAGCTGGTCGGAGTGGCGAGCTTTGGGGGAGGGTGGATTTCAAATTTCGGCGATACGTTACGTTTCGGCCTGTATAAAAAAAAGTATAAAGTTTTGAGTACCAAAACTTTTACATTCCATGGCTTGTACTTTTATCTAAATGGTGCTTCAATCAAATTCTCCGGTAGTTCAATAGTTTATTTGAAATACAATGAAACATATGTCGAATATCATCACCATGTAGCGTAAAATTCCAACCAATTACGTTTCTAGTGAAAAAATTCGAATACTAAACGTGCGAATCCGAATTTTTTTTTAGGTATAGTCTTTCGATGCTGTCTTTATAGATATACAAGAATATACAATTATTCCGTCAACAGCTAATTACAAATAAAAATATTTAAACTTTTAGTACCAATTTTCGTCATCACCCTAAACGTAGTGTCAAAGTCTACGTAGTTTTGTATACGAACGACGCAATACATTGCGAATACCCCCTCCCGATTCTTCAATTCGGTCCCACCAACGAAGGTGAGTGCACTTTGCAGCATGCGCGCGTCGAACAAAATAAATAAGAAAAGTGCAACTGAAGAATATAATTAGCACGAACCTCCGTCATTACCATCTTACGATTATTTTGAAGTAAGTACTTGTATAATATTAAAACTATTTACCTACAAAAACGTGACGTCAAACGGAGAGACTGTTATGGCACTCTATTTTCTAATAATATTAGGCGGTCTAGTATAATCTACAACTAGAGAGCATATCGTCATCACCATACCCATCATCACCAGTTCTCACGCAATGCATGGTGATGATCCTGTATATATGGTGATGACGATTTGTTAATTTTTAACTTATTTATATGTATTTTTTCATTTTTTTATGGATTTATATATACTCTGTGATGTGAATACCTTTTCCAAGTTGATGTGTCTAACATTTATCGCGTAGTTCTCTTTTAAAGCATACTATAAAACTGTTATTTTTAAAGAATTTATGCAGCTCGTGTCATGTTTTGCATTATAGTTAGGCGATAGACGAGTAGATCAATTCACTTTTGAAGATTGAATATAATATTGTATTTCGTTGGCTTGTATTTACCTACCCCCGTTTAAAATCCATGGCGCACGGGAGTGCACCAGGCAAGTTCTGGCATGACACACGCGCGCACGTAAATTTCAGCGTGTTCTCCCATCATAAAATCATTACATTTTTTATGACTAAAATACAAAAAATTAGAACTTTATGTCCAGTAGTTTCTGGAATAATCGACTTTGAAAATCGACAATTTAAGTACTGACTGACTGACTCATCAATATTATGGAGCACTTCCCCTCGGAGTAGAAACTTGAAATTTGGCATATAAGTAGGATTTAGGACACACATAAAGGAAAAAAATCTGAAAACTAAGTATTTTTACTAAGAACTTCTTGGAAAAGGGGTTATCATATGTTTAGGATATTTTAACCAGTTTTTCAATACTTTTATAACTATAACTCCCTATTTGTATAGTATCATAAGGTATGCAAATTCTAAGACTACGCGGGACAAAGTCGCGAGCAATGGCAACAAATTTAAGGCAAAACTCGGTCCAATTCTTGATCCCAGTTCCCCAAGTGGCCGAAGTTTTTGGAAGGGAACTTGGATTTTTTTTTCACATATGTGTTTTTGGTGGGATATAATGTTTTCGACTCCTTTTAAAGCTGGTGTTAAAATTTCCCTTTTTTTTCTTTTAAGATTGGATTAAAAATAAATCATCATCATCATTTCAGCCGTTAGACGTCCACTGCTGGACATAGGCCTCCCCCAAATTAAAAATAAATATACTATTAAAAATGAAACTTACACATTACATTCTTGTAATAGACATACTGACATAAATTGATTTAGTCAAAATAAAAATATGTTCACGGACATATTAGAAAATTATAAAGTTATGTTTAATATTAAAATATAAATAAATAAACTAATAATAAATAAGTAAGTAAAGATAAACAAGGTAATCAACGCCAAAGTTTGATTGTAGTTAAAAAAGAGACTAATTTACATAAGGGATTAAGTTGTACTAGCTATAGACGAATCAAAACGAAAAATGGTACATATGAAGATAATCAAGAAAAAGAAGAAAAAATAAATAAGCTAATAATAAATAAGTAAGTAAAGATAAACAAGGTAATCAATGCCAATGTTTGATTGTAGTTAAAAAAGAGACTAATTTACATCAGGGATTAAGTTGTACTAGCTATAGACGAATCAAAACGAAAAATGGTACATATGAAGATAATCAAGAAAAAGAAGAAAAAATAAATAAGCTAATAATAAATAAGTAAGTAAAGATAAACAAAGTAATAAATGCCAATGTTTGATTGTAGTTAAAAAAGAGACTAATTTACATAAGGGACTAAGTTGTACCAGCTATAGAGGAATCAAAACGAAAACTGGTACCTATGAAGAAAATCAAGAAAAACGAGAAAAAATAAATAAGCTAATAATAAATTTAATAAGCTAGTAAAGATAAACAAGGTAATCAATGCCAAAGTTTGATTGTAGTTAAAAAGAGACTGATTTGCATGAGGAATATAAAATTATCAAGAAAGAATGAAAATGTAAAGAATAGAAGACTGATTATAACTAAGCAGAAGATTATTTAATTATGTTATTGATGATTAAAGCATTGTAAACTAATTTGTTAGAAGAAGGTAATTGAGAAGAGGGTCGAGAGAGATATGAATAATTACATTATGGTTGATGAATGTGCAATCAGAAGAAGTTGTTTATTATTGGTTATTGAAATCAATAAAAATAATTGTTGATTTGCCAGCTTACCAGTTGTTTTTTATTCATGATAATACCTATAAAATGTATAAATAAGTCATTACCATATACATGATATCATCACCATACATCAAAAAATCATTACCATCGCATAGACGTCATCACCATATCATCCTTTAATTTTTAGGAGCTGATAACTCCGAAGCTACTCATCAAATGTTTGGCTAAATACAACCAAATTAATAAGCAGACTCCCCTTAACCATTTAGGATATTTTTTAATGCATTTTCGTGACTTTATTTTGAAAACCAATTTGTTGTATGGTGAAAAATTTTTTGATGAAATCCACCCGGGAGACCTATCAGTGGTCGTCTATCGGCTGATTTTATGATGATGATGATAACTTCAAAATACTTGCTTGACTCCTGTCACCACTTAAATCTCTCTCTCTGGTCGGTCCTTCATATCTGAAGATCGTGATCGATTTTATTATTTGGGGGGTTTTGTTGGGCCATATGTGTGTCACCTCGACCATGCGGCTTATCTATTGTGACGGCCCTTTTGAGTTTTGTTATAGTTCACCTGAAATGCCCGTTGGGTCCAGGAATTTCCAGATTAAAGAATCCCAAAGGGGCGGTGCTATTTTGTATCTCTTTTGGGTGTATAATGTGCCTCCCTAGGTGACTACGTTTATGTATAAAAGGTCCGCACTCACAGAGGATATGCAGGGGCGTTTCCTCTGCTTCTTGGCAGTATCGTGATCATGGTGAGATGAAAGTCTGGAACTGATGAACTGTCTCCATTGGCTCCTGTCAGTCAATATAGCGACAGTGCGAAATGTTGGTGTGTCCCATGGTCTAAGAAAACAAGGTCTGCCGATCCGGGTGACGTGTCACCCTTACGTCAAAGTCGAGTTGCCACTTTATCGCAATAAAACAAAAATGAAGGAGATATTTGATGGGACAAGTTTTTTTTTTATATCAGTGGTATAGGCAAACGAGCGCACAGCCCACCTGATAAGTTAGTCACTGCCGCCCATGGACACCGAAATCCTATGATCCCCCATTAAGAAACCATATGATCTCGAATTCGTTGCCTACCCTGAGGCCTAAGACGGAATGCCTCTGTGCCAGAAATTTCACTGGCTGCCTTAACCCCCTACCGGAACACAACAGCGCGAGCACTGCTATTTGGCGGCAGGTTAGCGGGGAAAGACGGTGGTACCACCTCGGACGGACCTAGCACCAGGCCCTACCACTAGTTAAAAACAGATGAACGCAATAATTTAATGAAACACTCACAGGATACATGGGGGTCGGGGATCATTTGGATACACCACTTGCAACACACAGCAGTGCGAATGACGTAAGGGTGACACCCACACTACTCCCGCCTCCAGCACCACATTTCGAATGCATCAATTCTCTGTAAATAGATACTCTTAATTTGGGCTTTAACTGACTGCCATTCATATGATATGGTACCAAATGACAAGGCATAGTTTTTCTACTAGTGGCGAAATCAGTCGAAACTAAAATTACCGAACCACTCTATTGTCTAAAATCTAGACAGAGTACGCTTGTATCCGCTCTGTAGAGTCTCCCCGAAAATTCTATTTGGCGTTGCACCGAAGAATATGTCGGAGATTTCCCGCCGCCTCTTATATTATGTAAAGTCGCCGACGTCGTAAATAAAGATTCCCGCTAATTTATTGCTTACTCTGTATTATGTTGGAGTCGAGGTGATGTGACGGCCGTACTGCGCGAGGGTTGCGACCAGCGAGGTTTGTGATTTGTGTCGGAGACGACGAGGACACGCTACTGGTCATTTTCCCATACAAACGATCTCGACGTATTCCTCCCTGGATTTTGATCGTAGATCAATTATTTATTTAAATAAGATCAATTTCGTCAGTATCTGTGTCGGGACGTTTTGCTTTTAGTGATATATTTGTTCTTAATAGAACTAGGTGACTCCAAACAGTGTTGAAAACGGCTCGATTGAATAGGCCGCAAAGAAATGCCCGGTATACAAAAAACACAATAATAAACGCAAAAATCAAAACGGTCCGACACAGATAATTCCCTTCTCATCCAGTTCCCAAAATTTCATTACGATTGGTTTAATTTTGGAGGAGGAAAATGTCGAGAACGAAACTTCGATTTCTGAGTATTTTCGTCGGATTTTTCGACGGAGCTGCAGTTGTCCTTATCGCACCTTTTGTCGCTCCGCCCACGTCTGCGAGACAGCAACATTGATTTAAATTTTTCCAATCTGAAATTGGGCTCAGCTCACGTATCCTCTTAAAACTGTTAAAAGCAGACCAACTGACTGACCGATGATAACACAGAGCCAAAATTAATGTTTGTAGAAACCTGAAATTCGGCATTTGCGTTCCTTTGGGGTCTGGAAGGGCAGCACTAAGACAGAATATTCCAAAATTATCACTCGAAAGCGGAAACAATCTGCCACGGTACAAGTGCCCGTAAAATATTCAAAAGCTCCACAACTGGTGACTTGCAAGCTTTTGTGTAGAAGGTGCATTGTTACGATGATTCAGAAGCTAGGTGGTAAAATAATGCGAACATAATTATACATACATACATACTTCGGGCACATTTTGCGTAATCCCAAGTACGAATTATTGCAATTAATTATCCAGGGCAAGATTCAAGGTAAACGGAGTGTTGGTAGAAGAAGAACCTCTTGGCTTCAGAATCTGCGTCAATGGTTCCAGAAGAGCACCCGATCACTTTTCCGTTCGGCTGCGTCAAAAGTGGAAATAGCCATGATGATCGCCAAACTTCGTTAGAAGATGGCACCAGCAAGAAGAAGAATTATACATACATCAGAAGAAGAAACAAAAAAAAGAAATTAAGTTTATTGTCATGAAAAAAGAAAACATTGCAATCTTAAATTAACTTATCGCAAATCACATAGTACCAGCTTGTGCATGCGACTTCGCACGCGTGGAATTCGTTTATCGCGTTCCCGCGGGAACTATGCGTTTTTCCGGGAAAAAAGTAGCCTAGATATGTCCTTTGCCTTTTAACTATCTCCTTACCAAATTTCATCCAAATCGGTACGACGGTTGAAGCTTGAAGAGGTAACCGACAGACAGACTTACTTCGCATTTAACATATTAGTACACTTTATTAGCCATTCGTGTAGACTTAGAATTTGCGGACTTCATGCTCGCAAGAGAGCAGTTAGTCATGTTATCTCCACTCATATTATAAATCAGATTCAGATTCAGATTTATTCAGTGCATACATGTAGTACATTCAGATGGTCATACAAATATATATCCTTTGACATGTTACCCGTGCAGGGTGTTGCATTGCATTACAGTATATTAAATTAAAGTAATCTACTTCCAAAAACATGCATTATATGGTCACATATCATATTATTCATATTATTATTATCATTACATCAAATACATAGACGTAAATAATATAGACCCGGTCTAACGTACACGTAATATGTCCCCACTTCCACGGTGTCCAATCCAAAGTTCTGTCACTGAGCGAGCGTGACAATAAGCGTTTTTAAAAAAACTTTTTTCAAAACTGTTTCTCAGTATCTAAAAACTCGTCTCGTTGTTGGAAAAATGTGACCCAGCTTTAATGTCACGATACAAGTTTAACTTTGGATTGGACACCAATGAAGTGGCGAAACATGACATGTATCTACGTTAGGGCGGGTCCATACGAAGTATTATTTATGTCTATGATCAAATACATATCAATTATTATTCAATACATTACATTACAAAATTACATTATTTTGATCGCATCCTCTATGATGCGATCAAAAATCGGTAGTAATGACATCCGTTATGTCAGCGAGTTCTGTGATGTTGTAATGACGTTTAAATTTCGAGCATCTTCGAACAGCAACGCGCGCCTATATTCTTCAGTCAGACAGAAGAAAAGTTTGTTCCAAATTCAAATGTCGGCTACTAGTATAGACTAAAGTCTATACTTTTTGAAAATCGAATGTGAGACACTGACGTATTCGAATTTCCGCCATTGTTGGCCGATTTTAAAGCATCTTAGAGGATTTATAAAATCAGTTTAGATAAAGTTGTATATTGCAACTGTACATAATTGGGCCTTAAAACACTCGTGCAATATTATAAAACCCCACTCGTGTTTAAGGACCCTTATTACGTAATAGTTACATAAACTACTATATGCACATACTTGCTGTGCTTGCATGCTTGGTCTAGACTAGGTTATCTCCTACATCTAGATTAAGGCGGCAAGGTGAGGATTTACCTAAAATATCTAATGGTTTAAACCATTTAACAGGATAGGACGAAACTTATCAGCATGCAAGGTATTACTTAATTTCGGGATAAAAAGCAAGTGAAATATAAACAAATGAGGTAAATACAACTTAAGAACCTTTTGTTGGAGCATCCGTTATATTCTGTTAAAGAATTAATGGACTTAGATTTAGTAACATACACGGTGGGTCAGAAAATATGGCAAATAATTAACCCTCCGTATTTGGGATTGGTTGTGTGAGCGACGCCTGAATCCTATACAATTTTTTTTTTACCAACTCAAAAAAAAATCAAGACTTATACAATATACTTAGAATCGATAGCCGATACTGTGGTTTAATTATTTGCCATATTTTCTGACCCACCGTGTATAATTTGACATACCAATTGTACTATATTAATCTTATTACTTGTTAACATTATTTCTTATTTTGGTATGAAAAGACGATCCTAACGGTGGTAACATTTTATTCCTGATTTTCATTTCATTTTTATTTTGTATTCTTTCTGACGATCTCAATGTGAAATTCTCTTATTTTGACATGTAAAATATGCTGTAATTTGATATTGATTGATTTTTTGATTGAAATAAATGTCTATGTCTATGTCTATGTCTACAAGTATTTCACATTCATAATTTAGTATGTTGCTTTAGCTATTATGAATACGGTTGAAAAATAAAATCAATTTCAAAGCAAATCAAAAAGCCTGCCGTTAACTCCCTATTCCTTAGCCCCGTCACAGAAAGCGAAATACGATCTATCATAAAAAAGCTACCAAACAAACACAGTGCCGGTATTGACAACATACCCACTATTTTAATAAAAAAGTGTATCGATGAATTAACGCCTATAATAACAAAGCTAATTAATCAGTCATACACACAATCAATTTTTCCAGATAAATTAAAAACTGCAATAATTAAGCCTATTTATAAGAAAGGAGGAGATACACAAAACCCAGCCCAATATAGACCTATCGCACTTCTCTCAATTATATCAAAACTTTATGAAAAAACAATGGCAAATCGCATTTATAACTTTGTAGAAAAATACAATCTACTAGACAACAACCAAAACGGTTTTCGTAAAAAACGTTGCACTACACTAGCAGTATACAAATATGTCAACGAAATACTAAACTGCATACAAGACCGACAGCATGCAATTGGTCTGTTGCTCGACATGTCCAAGGCATACGATAAGGTTTCACATCCCATCCTATTATCCAAACTAAATAGTATAGGCATTCGCGGTGAAGCGCATAAATGGATACAGTCCTACCTATACAACAGAACACAATACGTACAAATCCAGCACTTTAATAAAGACACGAGAACACTTACAAATATTAAATCTGACCCCCAAATTACGAATTATTCCATACCTCAAGGAAGTGTCTTAGGCTGTATCATGTTTTTGATCTATATCAACGAGTTGCCCAAAATCACAAATCATCTATGCGTATTATTTGCTGACGACATATCACTTTTATTCAAATGTCCTAAAAACCACGACATAAGTCGCGATATATCTGAAACCTTACAAGAAATAACCAATTGGTTGTCCAATCACTGCCTGGAATTAAATCTCAGAAAAACCAAGTTGATCCAATTCAGACCATATCAAAAATCCCCTATTAATCTTACAAAAACATCGACTGAAACTGGCATCGCAGAAGTCGCTGAATTCAACCTGCTCGGATTAAATATTGACACTAATTTAAACTGGAAGAAACACGTAGATGAAATAAAAATCAAACTGTCACGTTTTATATATGCCTTGGGAATTTTAAAACGTAACACAAATATTAAATGTGCACTTTCTGCATACTACGCCTATGCACACTCGTGGCTACAGTATGGAGTTATCTTATGGGGCCACAGCACTGATGCCCACGATTTATTTATAAAACAGAAAAAATTTCTACGGATTATAGTAAATATCCACCAGCCACAGAGCTGCAAGCGATACTTTATAGAACAAGGCGTACTTACTTTACCGTGCATCTATATATTGGAAATAGCCGTCTTTGTAAAGAAACACCTTGATTTCTTCCAATTTGTTAAAAGCGAACGCAGAAACAATAAATTAAACCTACCGCCAGAAGTTAAATTAAAAATATATAGAAACGGCCCACATTACCGATGTATCAATATTTATAACAAACTACCCAATACCATAACACAAGAAGAAAAATGCCACATATTTCGAAAAAAACTAAAAGACCTGCTCATTAAGAAGGCCTATTATTCAGTAGAAGAATTCATGACCGACAAAATTACATAGACATTAACACATTTTATATTAAACCATATTTATAAAAAAAAAAAAAAAAAAAGATTGCAATGTATCCGTTTGAACATTATTATTTAATTTAGAATTATTATTATTATTGTGACGAAATTAAAATTTATGCATGTGAATATTGACACTAGAAAAATTAAACAAATACCTTGACTATGTTATTAACTTATTGAAATATCTAAATAAACTAATACTACCTACCTTTAATTAAACTTAATTACTATTATAATTAAATTGCAATACCCTTATCAGGGTGAAATGTACATGTCTATTATAATATTTATGACTAAGACTTGCTTGTAACATCTGTTGTACATTTGACGCAATAAATGAAATGAAAATGAAAAAAAACTTAAGATGCTATTTGATTGCAAAAGGGTGTGGTGTCCCAGTGTTTATCCGTCTGCCTTCCGTGCAGAGGCTCGGGGTTTCGAATCCGCCTCGCACCACAGAGTTTACTTATGTGCGAAATTAAATTTGAATTTACCACTGAGCTTTACGGTGAAGGAAAACATCGCGAAGAAACCTGCACGCATCTGCAAAGTAATTCCAGAATGTATATGAAGTCTCCAATCTGCACTGAAACCGCGTGGGGACTATAGCCCAAGCCCTCTCGTGATGAGAGGAGGCCTGTCCCAGCAGTGGGATGTAAATAGGCTGTTACAGTTGTGGTTGGCTGGTCATTCTAATTTGAATCCTATGATACCTAGTATTAACGCCCTTTCTATAAGGAATTATTCAAACGCTACGAGAGCTACAGATTAAAGCGTAGCGCTACGAGTGTAGTAGCACTCGTAGCAGCTACGAGGTGCATTCAGTAAATAATAGGTTTCTGTTTAAGAGGGTTTACTCCGAAAGTTGGCAACGTCGCAAATAGCTGTCAAATATTTCACTGTTTTCGTTAATTTCTGAATATTACTGAATGAAAACATATGGTTGAATAAAACATTAAGTATGGATTGCAACAATTATAATAGGAACACGAAATTTTAAGGATTATGGAAGTATTATCTTTTGAAAACTTTCCATCGCATTTTCCATGCATTTCAATGTAATCTTATCATTTGAATGCCTAACAATCAAATATAAAATGAGATGCGTCATTCAACCATAGAATGATAACTTCTTTTTTAATTCAATAATATTGAGAAATTAATGAAAACAGGGAAACATTTGACAGCTATATGCGACGTTGCCAACTTTCAGGATAAACCCTCTTAAAGCCGTTCCTATAAGTACCCAGCTCAGCCGTCACTGTGACTCGAGCAACGAGTGAAAGAGAAAGCGCTACGCACAGAACGCCCGATTTAGTTAGTATTTAACGCGTTTTAATTTCTATAAAAATACCGTCTAAAAACATGGCATTTATAAAGCTGTCAAAGTATGCATATAATATGGATATTTTTTGTAGTATATTTAGTTTTACACTGTTTGATATAATAAACTGGAGTAAAGTAGGATTAAAGGTCCGAGTTAGAGGTTACTTTGGAATTAAATTGTATCGAGCGAAGTTTCGTGAAACGTGTAACGCAAGCTGTCAATGTAAGGATGATAAAATCAAATATAACATATGTTTTCTTCATATTTTTAACTTTTAATATTTCTTAGAAAAGTATGATCTTACATGAGAATTTGACGATGCTGAGTCAGTGAAAGGCCTTAAAGGCTTCGTGTAAAACAAGCTGAGCTTTGTGTAATGAGCGTAGCGTTCAATTTGGATTTTATCGGAATTGTTTTTAAATATCATGACTGTGTTAATGACGAAAATTAAGTTAGTGGTTTATTAGTGGTTCGACCTACCGCCTCTCATGCAGAGGGTCGGGGGTTCGATTCCGGCCCGTACCTCTAATTTACTTATGTGCGAAATTCAATTTGAATTTACCACTGAGCTTTTCGGTGAAGGAAAACATCGCGAGGAAACCTGCACGCATCTGCGAAGCAATTCAAAGATGTGTGTGAAGTCCCCAATCCGCACTGGGCCCGCGTGGGGACTATAGCCCAAACCCTCTCGAGATGAGAGGAGGCCTGTGCCCAGCAGTGGGACGCAAATAGGCTGTAGTAGTAGTAGTAGTAGTTGTAGTAGTAGTATTATATTATAGGGATGACGACAGGGTGAAGAAATCGAAAATTCTAATTAGTCCGTCAGTCAGGTAATAAAAAAATATTAGACACGTATTTTTTGTTTTATCAAATTAACAAAGAATTACTAAGTTAAAACGCATTAAAGTTGGAGAGTGGGGGCTAACTACGTCACTGTTAGGTATAAATCGTACCTAACCATGACGTCACGCGACATTTCAACTCAATATATCTCCGTATAAGTTTGATTACGTGAAAAAAGAAAAAATACTTGTCCAATACTTTTCAATAATCTTCCTGATAGACTAAGGAAAAAAAAGTTGTCGTCATCCCTATTACCTTCTCTCCCCGACAAGTATTATTTTGTTCTTAACAGACCTGTCAGCAGCTAGGTAGATTGTTTCTGCAATACAGATGATTGGAGTACTGGGTAGCCAATTCAATTACGGCAGGTGCAATTTAATCCAGTTATTGGTTTATCACGAACTACCACTGAATTTAGATACTGTATTTGCCTAAGTTGATTATTTGGATATTAAATGTTGCAGTGCGTTTTGAATCGTTATAAGGTATTAGAGAATTTGGTAAGGGAGTAAGAGAGCCAGTGAAATGAGGGCCACCGCGAAACAGTGCAGGTTTCCTCACGATGTTTTCCTCCACCTTTGATTTGTTGGTAAATTCAAGTTGAATTTCACACATGTATCTAAGAGGTTCGAGTCGGATTCGAACCCCCGACCTTTTGCTTGATAGGCGGTAGGTCAAACTTCTAGGTAGGTAATAGTACATTACAATAGTACATCTGGGGCTTTACGAATTGCCGCCCGTGGTTTGTCAAAAGTTTTACGTCTTGCCTTGGCCAAGAAGTGAGATTTTCTCTCCGCGTAGCGGGCAGAAAATCCCACTTTATGGACAAGGGTGATGTAATAGTACATTACAGACCTAGGGTGGTGAATTCGTAAATGTCTCAGATCGCAGGTTTCTGTTGCCCGAACCGAAGGTGAGGGCCATAAATATGCGATATGGGGATTTACGAATTACCGCCCGTGGTATGTCAAAAGTTTTACGTCTTGCCTTGGCCAAGAAGTGAGATTTACTCTCCGCGTAGCGGGCAGAAAATCCCACTTTTCGGCCAAGGGTGATGTAAAAATGTTTTGTGCCTCACCTTCGGTTCGCGCCACAGAAACCTGCTATCTGGGACATTTACGACTTCACCACCCTAGGTCTGTAATGTACTATTAATCATCTTTGTCACTATGAGGTATGTAATAGTAATAATGTACAGGTTTACACAACTTAGAAGGCGCGTGGATAAAGCCCTAATAGACTCTGCGTCAACGGCTTAAGTGCTTCGTCGCGATCCTTCTAAGTTGTCATCATCATCATTTCAGCCAAAAGACGTCCACTGCTGGACATAGGCCTCCCCCAAGGCTCGCCACTCAGACCGGTCCTGTGCTACTTGCTTCCACCGGTTTCCCGCGACCTTCACGAGGTCGTCGCTCCATCTTGTTGGAGGCCTACCGACAGCTCGTCTCCCGGTTCGCGGGCGCCACTCGAGAACTTTCCGGCCCCATCGGCCATCAGTCCTGCGAGCAATGTGCCCCGCCCACTGCCACTTAAGGCTCGCAATTCTTCGGGCTATGTCGGTGACCCTTCTAAGTTGTGTCGTGCTATAGGTACCTATTTGTTATCAATTTCTTGTGAAAATGCACAATTACTTAGGTAGAATTGTGAAGCTTTGTTTAGCTTTTATATTTACCTATTCTTTAAAAGACCATATTAATAAGATTTTTCAAAAAAAAAAAATCGGACAGGCTTTTATTGCTGACTATACTTTTCTTTGTAAATCCTTCATCTACCTTTCAAGATGAATCAAACGAGCCCAAATTAGATGGGTTTATGTAGTTCTATTATGGAGTTCCTATGGCCACCTTCCAGCTCCATCATCAAATCAGCTCCACGTCATCATAATATAGCATTGTCACGCGATTTACATATTCGTGAAAAATTTCAGCTCAATCAGAAATCGGAAAGTGGGTCAAATTCAACTTGCAAGATTCCATTACATAGACGCCGTTGGGCTAGACAGAGATCACAGAACGTCATCTATTTCTATCCAAGCATATCTCCCACTTTTCCTCCACGTTCTCTTCATGCTCTCCACGCAAGATCGTTGGTTTTTTTAACACGCTTAATTTTTAATTTTTAACTCGCTTTTATTAGGTCGACCTGAATGTAGAGATCTTCTACTATCTAAAGTCCCGCGCCTTCACATTTCAAAACGCTTCAATGTATTTAAAAGGCACCACCAACACTCTCAACACATGTGTGCGTGCTGAGACAGCCATCAACTTTGCGTTGAGAGTGTTGGTGGTGATTTTAAATAATAATAAAAAATAAGCGTTTTCAAACGTGAAGGCGCGGGACTTAAGATAGTAGAAGATCTCTACATTCAGGACGACCTAATAAAAGCGTGTTAAAAATTAAAAATTAAGCGCGTTAAATAAAAACCAACGAGATTGCGTGGAGAGCATGAAGAGAATGTGGAGGAAAAGTGGGAGATATGCTTGGATAGAAATAGATGGCGTTCTGTGGTCTCTGTCTAGCCCAACGGGAAACAGGCGTGAGCTTAGTATGTATTTTATTCTTTAGTGGTGAAGATGGGAACTACTACTACAGCCTATTTGCGTCCCACTGCTGGGCACAGGCCTCCTCTCATCACGAGAGGGTTTGGGCTATAGTCCCCACGCGGGCCCAGCGCAAATTGGGGACTTCACACACATCTTTGAATTACTTGGCATTTTTTTTGGCTTGGCGTGCAGCTTTCCTCACGATGTTTTCCTACACCGAAGAGCACAGTGGTTAATTCAAATTGAATTTCGCACATAAGTAAACTTAGAGGTGCGAGCCGGAATCGAACCCCCGACCCTCTGCATGAGAGGCGGTAGGTCGAACCACTAGGCCACCACGGCACGGAAGATGGGAACTATTTATCCAATAATATTAATTAAATAGGTACTACAGAAGTTTTAAAATGAGAGAAACCACAAGATTTCACTCCTTAATTCAATTCAATTCAATTCTTTATTGTGATCACATGGTCATTATCAGGTGTTATATAAAACAAAAGTCACTCATATGAAACCCTGTAAGGGCACTACAAATTAGGGTTACAACATTGAAAGTTTTTACGGTTAAATACTATTTCCATGCATCAAGAGCTAAAATTAAATTAGGTATGTATACAATAGCATATAAGTAGTCAAATTTTACATATTCAAATTAAGACATCTTTGAAGTAATCCTCTAGGTCATAATAACTTTTACTTATTAAGATACTTTTCAACTTTTTATTGAAGAGTTTATCACTTTGTATCGTTTTTAATTCGTTTGGTATCCTATTGTATATTTTAATTAACATTGAGTGTGGGCCAGACGTGTATAATTTATATTTTGAAAATGGCAATTTTAATTGGTGTTTGTTACGGTCATGCCGCTTTATAACATTTTTTAATGGGGAGTACAGATGCATATTTTTCCTAATAAATTTACAAGCCTCTAGGATATATATGGACGTTAATGTAAGGACTTTATACTTAACAAAATAAGGTTTACATGTGTCTCGTTGGTCGATATTTGCAAGAATCCTAAGACATTTCTTTTGCATAACAAAAACATCCCTTGAATCCGTACTATTTCCCCACAAAATCACCCCATAACTCAGCCGCGAGTGGACAAAAGCATAGTAGGTCGATAGAGCCGTTTTCAAATCAGTTGTTTTTTTCAATTGTAATAAAGCATACGTAAATTTAGAAATTTTTGTAATAAGTGTTTGTATATGTTGTTTCCAATTTATATTCGAATCGATTTCAATGCCTAAAAGGGTTGCTGTATTTACGTTATCTAGTTTTTCATTATTATATTCATAATTTATTTCTAGGGGGGTCTTTTGGTAGGGTCGAAATTGTATCAATTTTGTTTTTTTAACATTTAGTTTTAGGTTGAGTTGGTCTAGACATGTTGATAAGTTTTGGAATATCAAGTTTAATTTATTTTCTGCTTCATTTGCATCTGAACATGGAAAAAGTACTGAAATATCGTCAGCAAATAAGACACAGTTTTGGTCGTCAAGAACTCCAGGGAGGTCGTTTATATATATAAGGAACAATACGCAGCCTAGTACGCTTCCCTGGGGGATAGAGTTTTTTGTACATATACCGTTTGATCTAACAGTTTGTATTGAACGAGTCTGAAAGTTCGTGTTTTCGATCTCAACATACTGCCTCCGATTCTGCAAAAAAGACGTAAACCATTTATGTGTGATTCCTCGAATCCCGATGCCGTAAAGCTTCTTTAGCAGAATTTCATGACAGACTCTGTCATAGGCCTTGCTCATATCCAGCAACAATCCTATACCGTATTTCTTAGTATTTATAATATCAAGTACATTTTTAATATATTTATATACTGCTAACACTGTCGACCGGTTCTTTCGGAATCCATTTTGACTATCATTAAATATTTTATATTTTTCACAATATGTATAGAGTTTATATGTCATAATTGATTCAAATATTTTTGAGGCCGTGGGCAATAACGAAATTGGCCTATAATTATTTGGGTCTGTTTTCTCTCCTTTTTTATAGATTGGTTTTATTAATGAGATCTTCAGTGCATCTGGGAAGACCCCTTCCGAAAATGACTGATTTATAAGTTTGGTGTAAGGTTCAGTAAGTTCCTTAGCACATTTTTTTATCAAAATTGGTGGCAGCTCGTCTATTCCATAACTTGTTTTGTTTTTTAGTTTAATTATAGTTTTGAATACCTCGTGTGGCTCTACTGACGATAGATAGAATGTGTTTTGTATAGGATTAAACGGTATTTGTAACGGGGGCGCTGCTGAGTTTTCGTTTCTTACGACGTTTGTTTCTCCAATTGAAGAAAAAAAATCGTTAAAGGTTTGGGCAACGGCGGTTGGATCGGTTATCAAACTTCGTTTTATTTTTAATGTTATATTTTGTTTATGTTTTGTATGTTTTTTGCTATTTTGTTTATTTATAATTTGCCACATTGATTTTATTTTATTATCAGATTTTTCTATTTTTTTAACATTTATTATCTTTTTGGATTTGTTTACTGTGTGTTTTAGTATTTTTTCATATTTTTTATAGTGTTTATGCAATATTGGGTTGTTTTTTGATTGTATTAGCAAGAGTTTTAGTAGCCTTTTGTTTTTGCAGGACTTTCGGAGTCCAGTAGTAAGCCATGGTTTTCCGCTATTTTGTTTAATTTTACATATTTTTTTCGGTATCGTTTTATTAAGAATATTATTTAACGTGTTATCAAAATTATTAAAATTCTCGTTTATGTCCTTCTCGGGTTTAATGATGTCAGTCCAGTCTAAATTTCGTAATTCTGAAAGAAATTTCTCACAGTTTTTGTCATTAAATGATCGTTTCGACAAAAGCATTGGTTTAAGAGCATTTTGTGATGTAATTTGCATAGAAAACATAACGGCTTTATGGTCAGAGAAACCAAATTCATGGACAGTCGTTAGAGTCTCTATAGTAAAGTTTGTAAAGATCACATCAAGACAGGATTCAGTATTTCGACTTACACGTGTCGCTTCTTTTACATTTTGTTTAAAATTCGAACTTGACATTAGGTTTGAAAGCGATCTTTTTGGTTTTTTGTTTACTAAGAAGTCAACGTTTAAGTCTCCTCCTATCACGATAAATTTAGACTTGTCTTTTTTTGCTATAAGATTGAGTAGACAATCCAAGCGGCTGTAAAACAGCTCTATCTCTCTACTACTATCTGGCCAGTACAAATTTATCAGCAATAGGTTTATTTTAGGAACTTCTATAGCACAAATTTCAAATATCATCTCTATTGATAATTCGTCTATATCCGACCGCGTTTTGTACTCCGTGTGGTCCTGGATGAGGATGCTGACACCTCCTCCTTCATGGTTTTTTCTATTGAAAGCAGATGCTATTTCATATCCGTTTATTTGAAACAGATGTTTTTTCTCTTCTGTCACCCAAGTTTCGCATATACATATTACGTTTAAATTCTTTTTTTCATCTAAAAAGGCTTCAAGTAGGTGTGACTTATTCATAACGCTGCGCATGTTTTGGAACATTATATTAAAGTTATCTACGAAAGGAAATATTTCTTTGCTTGTTTACACTGGTGTCAGTCGAGTCTGAAGTTCGCTGCATGGAAGTCGATGGTACAGTTGGAGATGGGTATGGTAGGGTCGCTTCTTCCCCGTTTATTATTAATTTATTATTTCTAATAATGGCGTGGTTTCCTTGTTTTCTTGCAGCTTGAAGAGCCGACCTCAACATATTTCTTTCTTTTAGAGCAGACTCTTCCAATAATGGAGATACTGCGAGGCCAGTTCCCTTAAAATATTGCTCATTTAACAAAATATGTTTTGTAATAATTTTTCTGCTAAACTCTATTTTGAGAGGCCTACGCGAGCCATTTTTCCCCATGCGGGACACCTCTTCTATATATCCTGATACGTCCATATTTAATATTTCGTAAAAAATATTTGTAACTTGATTTGTAATCTCATCTTCGGTTTCCCAGTAGTCTTCAGGTAATCCATACAATACCACAGTCTTTGGGAAGTTTTCAGGCATATGTTTAGATAGGACACTTGAGTTGCTTGATGAGTGCATCCCGGTTTCTTGTGACATGTTTACTTTTTCGAGTTCATTTTTTAATTTATTGCATTCCTTCTGCAGCGACTCTATTTTTCTTTCTATGTCTGTAATACTGTCTTTTATTTTAGTTTGTTCTGAAAGCAGTTCTTTTGTGTCGTGTTTTATTTCAGTTTTGAATTTCGACATTGCTGATTCAATTTCTTGATGAATAGTTGATTTTATTGTTTCCCTATATCGTGACATTGTTGTTTCGATTTTTTCCTGTATAGTAGATTGTATTATTGATATAAATGCAGCATTATTTGCTTTTAAATTCTCTTGAATCAAGGTGTTAAACTGTTGTAGGGTAATGGTATCTTGGTTTCTATCTTTGTTTTCGTTTTTTGAGAGCAATCTTGTCGGTATTTCAGTGGCAATTGGCATAATTATAGACGTATTTGTACTTCCTGTAGGTTCCGACCTTAGAGTATCGCCCAGAAGGCTTACATCTTCATCCTCAGAAATTGAGCCCTCATTTGAAGGCTCATTTGAGGGCTCTATTGCCGTTGTTTTCGATATTATGTTGTCGTTTTGATTTTCAGTTGTATCCGTATGATGGCTACTTATTCGAGTATTTGTGTTATCCTTTTTAGGTATTTTACTTAGACATAATTGGCATTTCCATTGCGCTTTTAGCTTTGCAGACATTAATTTGTATCTTTTACTTGAAACGTTTGTGCATTCTAAATCGTAGCTTCCTTTGCACTCAAAACAAGTAAGGAAATCTTTATTTATCACTGTCTGGCGGCATCCCATGCATACTGGTGCCATCTTGCGATATTATCCAAAGCAACTTGTTAGATTGATGTTGTTGCTCGGCGTCAGCGCCACCTGTGGTTGGATTGCGTAACCACGTCTTATTCGGTCAATTTAGCTTTAACGCCTGTATTGAGTGAGTGTATTGCATATGAGGCAGTTCACTGGTTTCAACATAGATGTCGCTGTTTAGAAAAACTGCTTATTTTGTTTATGCAGATTATGTTTTACGGATTTCCCAGTCTAAATCCAATTATATTGTTAAGTGACTTATTTTAATGTTGATACGTTTTATTTATTTATCCAATTTTGGCGATTTTTGTTTGTAATGTCCACTAATTTGTCCAGATGAACACTTTATTCACGAGACCTTTTGCACTTTGATATCATTTTTTTCACTATTTATAACCAGAGAATGATATATTATGTCCATTTAATAGATTGTTTTGCACTTATTTCGACACTATTCTGATGGTATTACACTTTTAATCCATTAAATTCGCATTTGAATTACACAGCTGATCTTGACACTTCGGCTTTCAACGCCTACCCTATTACCTACCTTATAATGTTTACAATCAAAATTAGGGGAGGGCGGGGTTCAAAGTGCCGATTTTACTAAGATGCTAAATAAGATATACACTGTGAAAGTTTTAATAATGCTTTGGAGTTTATCTAATGTAAAATTTAATGTAGTTTTTATAACCGTATGCTTTTTGAAGATGTATCTAAGATTAATTAATTTAGAGGCTATATTAAACAAAAAGTCGGAGTGGCACAATTTACCCCATCCAGGGGCGGGTTGTGCCGATGGTGAGGTAAGTTGGGCCGAATGTATTGCTACAAGTAAAAGCCAGTCAGATGTGATTTAAAAATACAAAACTGATTTTATTTAGCAAATAAAGTATATTTTATCAAAAAGTTAACAGTTTATGACTAATATTAGCCTATACATGTTACACATTTGTACATCATAATAAGATCAACAAAATAACTTGTCAATGAAGACAAAACTTTAAAAGTTATAACTTGAAAACACCGGCCAAGTACTAGTGGGACTCACGCACGAAGGGTTCCGTACTATTATCTATAAAAACAGGCCAAGTGCGAGTCGGACTCACGTAATAAGGGTTCCGTACTATAAAAACAGCAAAAAAATCATGTCTGTTTTATGAAAGCCCCCTTAAATATTTTTTTCATTCTGTTTTTTTATTATTGGTTGTTACAGCGGCAACAGATTAATACATAATCTGTGAAATTTTCATTTATCGATCACGGTTCATGAAACACACAGCCTGGTGACAGACAAAAACGACAAAAAACGGCACTTTTCCTATTCTTTGTAAACTCTCATCCTGAAAACAATATAAAAAATAATTATAATTACATGGGGATAGCAGTGCCTTAGACGGCGTTCATTCTGCCGCGGCACAATGAACCCCCGGCTAGAGGCCCTTTTAACCCCGTTAGTAACGTAATAACCTTCAAATGAATTATTAAAAAAGTATTTAACACAGCGTTGTATTACATTAGCCTTACGATTCTTCAATAAATTGTCGAGACTTTATTGAAAACACTCAATACGAAAGCTTTAAAATACAATAAATAGACCAAAAAATACAACCACGAAAATATTTACTTACGTGACATCGGCACGGCACGTGGCAGGGAGCTACTGTTACTGCGGCGCTGACGCAACTAAATTGGCCGCCGATTGTGCGCCTGGGTAAAGCATTTCTCGACGCAATAACAGAATGTATCTATCTTTTTTCTTCTCTGAGTAAATCGCATTGGCACTACCTACCCCCGGCACTTTCAACCCCGCCCTCCCCTACCTATAAGTATAAAACTTTTCCATTACTGTTTGAGTGACTGACAGACAACGCACAGCCAAAACTACTAGTCGTAGAAAGCTGAGATAGGGAAACAGTAAGAAAGGATTTCCCGGAATACGAGAACGGGAAGTAGGTATATTCTGATGTTGGAACCAATATTGGTCAATATTGGCCAAACATAGGTACCTCTATATTCTGCAGTCTGCACCCCTTGTCGTATTACTAAGCTAACATTGTTTGCCGTTACTACGTCATGCCGAGCTCTACAATCAAGGGGATTGTTCATTAGACCAATCACGTTACAGCGCTGGGGCGCGTGCATCCGCCAGCCAATCAGTGCCGAGTTTGACAGTGACGTCACGGACACGGTTTAGATGAATTCAAATTTGGAACTACGCTCGGCTATAGAAGCTGTAGAGTTGCTTTGACTGTTTTTTTAATGGCTATAAATAGGTGCGGCCGAAGCCGTGGTGGCCTAGTGGTTCGACCTACCGCCTCTCATGCAGAGGGTCTGGGGTTCGATTCCGGCTCGCACCTCTAAGTTTACTTATGTGCGAAATTCAATTTGAATTTACCACTGAGCTTTTCGGTGAAGGAAAACATCGTGAGGAAACCTGCACGCATCTGCGAAGTAATTCAAAGATGTGTGTGAAGTCCCCAATTTGCGCTGGGCCCGCGTGGGGACTGCAGCCCAAACCCTCTCGTGGTGAAAGGCCTGTGCCCAGCGGTGGGACGCAAATAGGCTGTAGTAGTAGTAGGTACCTATTATTGTCATTACAGTGCCAAGCAGAAAACTGTTTACAGAAACAAGTTTTGGTACTTAGCTGGCTAGTTTGAATCTTTTTGTTGAATGTTTCTAAACGTTTTGGGCGCGAGTTGCGCGCGGGCTAGATTCTGGTGGGTGATTCCGTGGCCATTCTGTACGTGGTACTTACTATTGAATATTCTGTGACATTGTCCTTCTAGGTGATAGCTCGCCATACATCGATCTGCTTCGCCCACATATAACGCTTTCCCATGATCCTGATCGTCACTATATCTCTTTTGATCGTCGCCATAGTTGTCGCATATGATACGCCGTACAACGCCCCCCCCCACCCCTTTAGCGTCAGGGGTTAAAAATACACAATAACAGTAAACCTTGTCCTGCTGAGGGGAGGGGGGGTCATGACCACCATGACCCCCCCCCTGGATCCGCCCTTGATGATATGATCTGTTAAAATACCTAGCCAACACCAACCGACCAACCACAACAGCCTATAATGCTCGCAGCTGTCCCTGAGTTAAGTCCCACTGCTGGGCACAGAGGTTTAGACCGTTAGAGGGTTTGTTTGGACGATAGTCCCCACGCAGACCCACTGCGGATCGGGGACTTACATACATCCTTAATTCACAGATGCGTGCAGGTTTCCTTACGATATTTTCCGTCGTCGAAAAGCACTATGCTAAATTCATACGGAATTTCGAACACAATACTGCTGCTACTGCTACTGCTGCAGCCTATTTGCGTCCCACTGCTGGGCACAGGCCTCCTCTCATCACGAGAGGGTACATAATAATAGTATATAAAAACAAATACATTTGATACCAGAACGCGATTTTTAGGGATATTGGTGAGGGTGAATTAAAACAAATAGTTAAGTAACTTATTCATATATTTTATTTATATTCGAAAATTTCGGTATAATGTACATTCGGACTCTTATTGGACATTTAAATGAAAACTTTAATAGATTGGGCAAATTTCACTAGAAGTATGCAGGTTATAACATAAACAACACCTTTGTATTCCATTATTCTTAAAATAAATATAGGTAGGTACTACATGTATTAAAAAAATCGTTTCGTAAGGAATGTAAATTTAAAGAGTATTTATGATATATATTTTTTCAAAGCTGTGTTTATAGTTCATAGAAATCACTAATGTTCAATTCAGCATAGGGCGTGGCCATCAAAATCACCTTGCTAATTATTTTAGATTTTACTTCGATAGATATAAAATAAAAAAATACTATCCTCATAAATATACCTAATGATTTTTAACTTGGAACAGTGTTATTTCTTCTAGGTTCCGGTGCATTAAATAATATTTCCCAAATCATACCTTACTATCAATATTTTAATTTAATTTATTTACAATTAGGATAATGATTGCGTAACAATTGACAACAAATTGATTACCTAATAGTTTCGTATTTTTATAATACTGTATAGCGTATAGAAATTACTGAATAATACGATACGTCGTTGAATACATTATAATGAACTTAAAAATAAGATATTAAAAATATGTCATAAGTTCGAACACGCCTTAAATTTTCACACACACTTTAACAATATTAACCAATGACGATCCGTTACACACACACATATGCATCCGTAAACGCTTTTAGCATTACGTTGCGGCATCACTTAAGGCGCCTTCGAACTTTGAAAATTAAATTGTAAACTTATTATATTTATTAAACTAAGTGAAAATAGATATATTTTCCTATTCAATAGGTCATGTTTTAACCAATAGTAAATTAATTAATTTTCCTCGTGATTATTTACATTTAAGCGACTTGTATTGCTTTCAATAATAACACATGATGCTATGTAAATTCAATATACATACTATTAAATATGTTAAATATTTCCTTACCTACATACGTACAATTGCGAATGTTTCATGACAGTGTCAACGTAAAAGTGATGTTATTAAATTGACATTTTATATTATTTACTAGATATTTGAACCAAGTTTGTTTTAAACATTTTTGTTTTTTGCTTTTATTTTGGCAATTTTAACTACTCGATTTTTTCTTTAATATTGAATGTTGCATTATCTATATTAGTGCATTTTCAAGATCGAGAACTAAGCATAACGCTGCATATTGTGCTTTTTTTGTATATTTTATATATTTACATATATTTTTAATATATATTACAAAACATTTCACTAAATATTTTGATTCCTACTTACATAATAATCAATTCGAGCAGTATTTAAACGGCCAATTCGATCTTTACTTCATGTCAAATTAAATAAATATTCGTATTATTTTGAAAATGTACTACATCCATTCAGTTACTGCATAAATATAGTATTAGACTAGAGCTATTTTTCATTGCATGTTACATCATACTTTCACACTTAAACTTAAAATATATCAGATCTATTTGAACAGAAATCAAAAAACTGAACAAAAAAGTTAAAGTCACCCTAAACGCATTCGAACAATTTTTTCATTTATTTTATTGCATAATAGGATATCCTCAATTTTAACTCTTTACGAAATATAACTGAACCTTACTTATTAGGTTGGTATTCTAAAATATTAAAATAAAAAAGGTCAAAAATCATGGAATCATTCAAATGTAAAGCACAAGTAACTTTCTCAAAATCACTTTTTTATACCACTAAGAATGGCAAACAAGCATACGGCCCTCCTGATGGTAAGAGGTCACCGTCTATAGACGTTTGCAACACCAGAGAGGTCACCGTCATTTATAGACGCTTGCAACAAAAGAGGCATCACTCGCGCGTTGCCGACTCCGTAGAAACCTTTTCACTCCCTGTTTGAAACCCCCATGTTGTTACCTATTGGAAACACCTGCGCAGGAAGCTCATTCCACATTTTTAGTGTCCTAGGCAGGAAACACCTTTGGAACCGAACGGTGCGGGATTTTAATGGTTCTAAGTTGTGAGAGTGAACATTCTGACGGTGACTAGCACTACGGTGGTAGAATGTGGCTGTTGGCATTATCTCTTTCAAGGAATACCGGTTTCTATTTCGATGACACTAAAAAGCGTTCCGATTGAGGACTTCCAACATTGAACGTTTTTACGCTTAATTATCATTGTTCATTTGAGATTAATGAAAGAGTAAAGTTCACACGAAAAAACAGCATAAGTGCCTTCCTTGGAATACCGGTCCCTGTGTGTGCTCCTTTCAAGTAATTCCGGTCTATTTGAATGGCAATGGCTTGCAAAATTACAGCGTGAAATTGACGTGGCAAAACGGTTTGTCATATTTTCTCGAGGAATAGTCTTTGTTGAAGGGACTCCTAAATGAAGTTATTGCAGCACTGAACCTTGGACCGCTGGAACGCACACATATTATTTACCATTGGTAAAATCTTCAAGACTAAACAGCATAAATGGCGTCTCCTTTCAAGGAAAAGCGGTTCAGTTTTTGATAGCACTAGCAGTCGTAACCATACAGGTATTGCAGCACTGAGGATTTTACGCGCATGCTCATTTGAGACAAAATTATTCACAAAAGTGCTGCCTTCTATCAAAGAGTACCCGGTCCTATTCTAAAGGTCCTAATCGTAACAGGTCTTGCAGCACTGCAGCTTGTACCGCTGGAGCGCACACATGTTCATGGCCCGCACATTCTCGCAAAACCGGGAGGTGTCCCGACACGCGCCATCTGCCGACAACGGTCACTTTTACTAAAAAATACTGAGAAAGTTAAACCAAAGAAAAAAAAATTCAAGGTCTTGAGCAGGATTTGAACCTCCAACCGGCTATCTGGGTCAGAGGGCGTGTAACTAACCACAGTGTAACTGTAGAGGTAGTACTGTAATTATGTGTAACTATAGTGTAAATAGTAACTACACCAACGAGGCCTTACTTTGGTCCAAGTACGCAGTAAGTAAGCAGAGGCTTCTGCTAATTTATAAATAACTATTTAAACTAAAAAAGTAGTTAGCAACTTGCCATAAATAGAGATCTTGAAGATTGTTCAATGAACGATTCACGGCTTGCAGCTTTTTCTAAATTACGGAATTCACGAAAATTTTTCAAATAGAAATTTATATTCCTTTCGTAACATAAATTGTTTCATTTGGCTTAGTGGCTTGACCTACATGCTCCCACGCATCGAGGTTCAATGTAATTGTAACTAAAGACCTGCACTGCTATTAAGATGACTGTGTGTGAAGGTTCGTGGAGACCAAATCTAAACCGTTTTGTGATGAGAGACGTTCTCATGAGTACGCGTGTTTTAGGCACTTTCATAATTAATACCGTCTTTTTCTACATTTTGTCATGAAACATTACAGTGATATCTTCCATGAGTATCCCAAATACATTTCGCTTTATATGTTACTGGTGACATTCGTCATTTATTTTAAATTCTGTTCAAAAAATCTTCAACAAATAAACAGAGAGCAACTAAAGACAGAGGAAATAAATAAATAAAAACATGTATGACTAGGCACAAGATCAAGGTTTAGAAGAGTCAAAAGATATTAAACTAACAAAATATGAGGTATATCAGATGGCACTCATTCTTAAATGATTAAAAAAAAACATGTTTCTAAACAGGAGTTTAGAGACCAACTTGAAATATAATTGGAAAGGTTGCTTCATTATGTTAGATTCATACTATATGAATCTAAAAAAATTTTTTTGTCTCTAAACCCTAACATATGGCAGCACTTCATTCGGCTGATATTTGGCAAACATCAGTATGTTATTTATTCTGTAATAAAGAGATGCAACACAGTTGTTGCATCTCTTTATTTCAGAATAAATAACGGCGGAGATGAAACACACACATTTGACAAACATTGCCAAATGTTTGTGCCACCTTCAGGAGCTTTATACACAGAAAACAAATATTTGTGACTTTTATCACATAAAGTACAAAGGATCTCTAGTTCACAATTTTTGACTTGTTCCTATAAATGATGTACTCAATATAATCTACCTACTCGAAATCACTTTATTAACTATAGATATTTCTCATTCTAGAAAAGCTCTTTCACCAGCTCTCCACTGTCTTCACCAACCTGACCAAGGACAAAAGGATATTCCCATACCACGTTCCACCTTCTGATGCAGTCGGTGCCTTATCTAGAGAACAAAATTTACAATGAACTTATACTTTCGTATTAAAAGAGAAAGCTTCAAGAGACTAGATATTCTCTAATTTAGTGCAGTCCTAGAAATTGGCTAAAATTACTACAACTGCTGCGCATCGTGTTAATCTTAAGCAACGTGTGCGCCACATAAACTGAACACTTTGTATCAAAAAGTACTTGGGTACTCCCACAGCCGCGCACGGCCACTGTTTTCACGGAGAATAGAGATAATCCTCTATAGGAAGTACCACCCCTCCACAACTCAAAACGCTTCAATGTATTTGGAAAGTATTCATCAACACTCTCAGCGCATGTGTGCTGAGACAGCCGTCGAACATGCGTTGAGAGTGTTCGTGTTGCTTTTTAAATATTGTCTTGATACATTGAAGCGTTTTGAATTGTGAAGGGGTCGGACTTTCTATAGTAGATTATCTCTACCTACTCTACAATTAACCCACGTTCAGCGTATGCGTGCATATCGTGCGCAGCAATGGGGTTCCAACCTAAGTAGCTCACATCTAGGTAAGGTAATAGTTGGTTTATAGCCATCTATTTCTTGAAATCAGCCAGTCATGGACCTTCTAACACATACATAACAGGCATATTATTATGTTATCTCAGTCAAAGCACCGATGACTTTATCATTCGACATTCTTCACAAACGTCCTCCAAATTCTTCACAAACTTGGTACCTCAGACTGCCACCATATATACTCGAGCTCGTCCATTCACCAGCTATCAATAGTTTCCACAAATTGGATTGCAGACAGAAGGACACGCTACCCACCTACGCAGTCTGTGAGGGGGCACTGGCGGAGCACGGTGGGGCGCCGCAGGGCTCCGCAGGCGGCTCCGGCGCCGCGCTCCTTGCGGCGTTTCTGGGAGGAGCGCCACACGCAGCGGAGCACGCGGTGCCGCCGGCCCGGCCCGCCGCAGCGGCCTATGCACTGGGGAAGGAAGGTGCTTCAAAATACAAGACGTTACAAAATATGTGCCTGTAAGGTAGATATAAAAGTAGATAGGGTAGGTAATGGCAGACGAATCACAAGGTTAGTAGGTATATTTTTAGATTTTGTACAAACTGATCACTAAGCTCCTAAGTTTGTTAGAAGAAGGTCAAATTGCAAACCATAGTTTGACGTCCACGTTGACTTCACATTACACACAGTCTTTCACTAAAACTGATGCGGCATTTCTTTCCTTCTAGGAGTCCATCCTTCTTACCTTGCTCCAAGGCCCGACGGCCCATGTAGGCTTGCACGGCCGCTCCCGACGGAGCCGTTCCGGCTGCACCGTGGGATTGCATGCCGCCGCCGCCAGCGCAGACCCGTTAGCGGCCAGGCACTCCACACGACGACGGGCTACGGCTGAATAGCCATCCATATGTCAAAATGGTTTATTTAAACTAGCCGGTTTAGCCGGTGAAATTTCTGGCACAGAGGCATTCCATCTTAGGCCTCAGGGTAGGCAACGCATTCGAGATTTTTTGATTTCTTAATGGGGGATCATATGATTTCGGTGTCCACGGGCCGCAGTGACCACTTATCACCAGGTGGGCCGTGTGCTCGTTTGCCATTGGTATAAAAAAAAACATAGACTTCGCTTAGCCGGCTGACCCCTTTTGCTACTGCTTCAAGGGTTTTTGCGTATAAGAAGTGTTATAACCGTATATAGTAATGTCAACCGTACTAAAACCTGTCACAGCCGACGCCGACGACGACGCCGACGATGACGACGATGTCAACGATGATTAGGTAAGGTGACGATAATGATGATGATGAGAATGCTGCTGATGATAATTATGATGATGGTGATGGTGATGATGATGACGACGACGACGACGACGACGAAATTGATGATGACGAAATTTCGTCGCATGTCGCATTAGATGATGATGATGATGATGATGATGATGATGGTGATGATGAGCATGATAATGATAACATAGATGATGGCAACGTACCCGCGCCCCCCGCGAGGCAGCGCGCGGCGCCCCACGGCCCCGCGGCCCACGCTGCGCAGGCGCCGCCGCCGCCCGCGCACGGCGAGAGCACGGCCGGCGGCGACACACCGCGCGAGAGGCATTCTTCCGCTTCCACTGTGGTCGTGGAGTTGTCTGTCTTGTGCTGTTGATAGGTAGAATTCATAGAATCTATTTATATGATATCACTTTGTTTATTTCATTAGTTTTGATAGGTACAATTCTTATTTATTACTGTTGATAGGTACAATTCTTAATTAGACTTATTTTAAATATCAATTTGAAATTAAGTAATAATAAAGAAATGAAAGTTTTAAAATGACATTTTTGCGCTGCGTGTATGTAAAAAAAACAAAGATGCGTAAAAAATAAATAAGTAGAAAACGTAAAAAAGTTCAAGAATGAACAAAAATTAAAAAGAATTTCAACCTGAAATCAGCTGATGTGTGACTTGTTAAATGGAACAGACATAAATTATTGTCTTTATTATGTTACTTTCTTTCTATATTTGTAACAAATAGGTAAATTTTCTTTTTTGATTTTGCATTACCTGACAAACAGCGCCCCTGATCTGGTGTCCCGTCTGCCCGCAAGGCGCGCTGCATTGCGACCATTCTGTCGTCTTTCCACACATACTCTTTGGCATCAACAGCTTCTACTTGCCTAAAAATAATAATCTTAGTAAAATAGGAACATCACTAAACTTCAACCGATTTCAATAATTATGTGCAATACAATCATTTATGGCCTTTATCATCAGGTACCATGATTTTATATGAAACATCATCTTGCAATTGAGCTCCTAATCTCACTTTTCATACAATGATATTTAAAATTTTAAAATTTAAAATTGTTTATTCAATCACCAACAACTGACAATTACAGGGGTGGGAGCCTCTTTTTAAGTATACGAAGATACCTGTGCTAAGAGGCCACCGCTCTTCCTTAAGTGGTAACAGCTTATCTTAAAAAAAAATGCAATTAGTTAAAAATAAAACAATTTGAGCATGCAAAGGATTGAGTACTTAAAGTAAAGTGCGTGTGTGAATGTGTGTGCATAGGTATGTGTATGTGTGTGCGTGTATGTGTGTGAGTGTATGTGTGTGTATGTGTGTGAGTGTATGTGTGTGTGTATATATGTGTGTGTTTGTCTATGTGCGTGCGTGAGTCTGTGAGTATTGCATGAATATAGGAATGTGTACAGGCGTATGTGATGTGTCTTAGTGAGTAGAATAGATATTACAATGTGAGATTAGAAGTTCAATTGCAAGATGATGTTTTATTTTAATGCTTTATTAAAATGAAACATCACCTCAAAATTGTATGTAATTCAAGCATAATTTCAATGACTTCATTACAATACAAAAAATATTATTAATTTTCAAATACTAAACTTACTTGATCTCCGTCGTCACTTCAAATTCATCACTCTCCTTCAAATTTTCAATACGTTCTGCATCGATGCTGTTCCTATTGTAATCTTCATTGACTATGATGATGTCAGAATCATCGTCTTCTGGAAACACCATCTGTTTGCCCTCTAGGTTGACCACGTGGGTCTTGACGGGACCACCGAAGTTCTGGTACATGATCAGAGGATCCACCATCCGTTGTCCTCTTGAGTTTCCAAGGGTCTGAAAATTCCAAAACATCTGAACATATCAATTATATGAGCTCTTTGATAATCAACCGAATTGACAATTGAGATTGATGATGAATTAACAATGTTTTTGTACACCAAATTACGATGATCACCGAAGAACGTTAGTGTAAATAACCATTTGATAAATTAAAAAACTAAAAATCGTATCGAAATAATGCAGAAGTTGCTACAAATTATGATGAATAGCGACAGCCATTTGAGAAAGTAATAAAATAAAAATCCAAAATCAAAACTAAATGACCATGCTTGAATGGAAACCGAACTAACAAAACGTCACATGCATGATTCCAAATGATAAAACCGCGGTCACACCGACGGTCAACGTTAAAAGTCCTGCAACTGATGAAAAGAAACCCCAAAAAACAGATGGTTAATTCCGGTAAGGGTCTATTCTGGTAACGTCTCACCTGGACCTGCATGACCAGGTAGTGAAGGCAGGGCAGCAGACGCGAGGCACTGCTAGGTTTTGGAGGTAACATCTGGGAGGAGACAGCACTCTCCTTTACAATCCACGCAGCGTAAGGACAAAATTTTGGATAGTGGTAATATGCCTTTTTGTTTTAGAAAACTTCCTAATTGAACAATAACACGAATGATGAACTTTCAAATAAGGATGTATGCTGTATTTTTATAAGCAGGTTCGTAAAGTCAAAGAGTATTGATATTTAAAATGATAATTATATACTTAATGGAAAACTGTAATGTACAGTAGACATTTAATTTTGTGGTGAGTTGCAAATTACATTTCTTGACTTTACTTTTCTTGTCTAGTATATCTTGTAGCTATCACACTGTAAAACCATATGGCTCTTTCTACTTTAGGTATTTTATTAATTTGTTGGTTTACAATTTTGATTCTATATCCTACTTAGATGACATGATAGATAACAATTACTGTATTCCTTCTCATCTTTGAATAAAATTTTGTGCTCAATTACGTTGTATCTAATCACCGAAATTTTAAGGCCTTTTAACCAATCTTTAAAGGTAGATAAAGTAATTTATAGCTAAATTGCCTTTGTTTCGAAGCCCAATCTCATAATCGGGAGAGCGCCGTAACTCGAGGAATCACCAATAAACGTGGAAGATTTTATGGACAATAAACTGGACGGTAGAAAAACTAATGAAACACAGACTGATTAGGATCATTGGAACCGTTTCTGAACTCGTTAAATTGTTGTTAAAAGTTGAAATTACCGTCGAGGTGTTAATTACTGGTGGTATGGACATCTTATTGGACTTGCACCAAGCTGTACTAATTCTTTTTGCTTTACTTTTGGAGACAACAAAAGTTTCATTTATGAAAAAGAAGTTTTGGCCTTACCTATGAGATCAATATCTTCTTTGAAGCTATCTTAACTGTCAAGAAATTGCTCTCTGAAAGTTTTTATTACTACTTAGTCGTCAGTACCTACATAAAATTACCAAAAAAATTTAGAGATCTTGCTTAGGGATAACTCTTACAAACACTCAGTTCTACTCAATTGCACTAATGCAGTTGAAACTTGAAACTTGGTGAAATCTGGACCCACATGCGGGTTAGACCAAGAAGGTAACCTTTGACTCTAAAAACAGGGCAAGTCAGGTTTCCAGAACCTTACCTACCTCATTTTCGTCATAGATGTCCCTGGCTTGAGAGTTGTAGCTTGGAGACGGCTTCGTCGTGAGAGGATTGTGAAGGGCGTCGCGAATTTTGTCTATTTTTCCTGTTGAAAAAAAAAACACATTGTCATTATTTTAATATCTACTTGCGTTATCGCTTCTACTTCCTTTACTGTACGCGAAAACGCTATTTTTTGCACTACTTAATCTATTACTTGAAACGCGCTAATCTTGTATATTTTTCTGTTTATTTATTTAGAAAGAACATTGTCTCCCAAGATACAGGTTTAATCCTAGTTTGGGAGCCAGGGCTCACCTTAAGAAACACTTGTAACCAAGTCATTATGCTCTGTATGCACTAGAACGTAAGAAAATTGTTAATAAACGATTATTATTATTATTTGTTGGTACATTTTCATGTCACGGTATTATTATTATTTATTTATCCAAGCGATCTGAGAAACGGCTCTAACAATTTGGACGACATTTGGAATATAGGTGTTTACGGGGGCGATAAATCGATCAAGCTAGGTGTCATGTCTGAGAAAACTGGGTTTTATTTTCAACCCATCGAAGCTCGGTCGCCCAGGTACTCTGCCATAACATTGTAAGTTGAATGTTAAGTATGAAGAATGTGCACCACCGGATGCCAACAAGATCGGTCGTCTCTACTTGCATTTTTATTCCTGAACAATTACTTAAAGGAACAGTTTTGGAATCCTTCGTCTTTATTCGTAATCGCAACATTAGGCATTGAGTTTAATCCCTCAGAACACGATTCAAACCGTTCAACTGTAAGTCAATGACTGCAAACAATGAGAAATTCTCAAAAGAAAAACCGTTGAAGGGTGTTGAAAAAAATTATAATAAATTATAACGGTCATAAAGCTTGTAAATGTTTGCGGGGATAGATAGCGGCTGCATCCCCGCGGGGCTTATCTACCAGATTAATTAAGATTTAGACTTGGTCCGCACTGGAGCTGCGTAAACAACGCTCTTAGCCAGTGGAAACAATTTAGAGTTCTTTTTAGTGATGTGCCGTTTCTACGGAATGTTGTCGGTAGTACTCTTATCGGTGTCTTTAAGTAAGTTACAATTACGTCACGCACGTCAAATGGTTCTGTATTTATATTATCTAATATTTAGTAATTTAAGAAACGCCTGTAATCTCGCATTTTTTTTACAAACGTAATTGAGCTTTTATTACTAAATGGCATATTTGCACCTGTAGGTCGTGTTCAGTTTTGAAAATGTGTAAAACTAGAAATAAATGTGAAGGTAATTCAATTACAGCCAGATTGACTAATTTAAAAGTGTACAGTAGTAGTTTAAAGTAGGAAAAAGGCCGTCTATCGTAACTAATAGAAACTAAAGCGGAAATCTGATATTTCGACATTTTGCCGCGCGACATCCAGTTTCAGTGGAAATTACGCTTTTTTATTCTTTTATCATTTCATTTACGTCGAAACCAGTTATTTTTCACCGACATGTGTTTTCCCTTTATAATTTGTATGTTCCAATTTATAAAACGTCGATTCAACAAATTGTCATCGATACAACTTCGTCCGTTCGGCGCATCCCTACTTCTCTTAGCAACATTCAAGGCACTTATGATGTTTTTTAATTAAGATTTCTGTGGTGGATTTTAATGAAAAAATCCACTTACGGCTTATTACGTTTCGCTACTTCATTTGTGTTCTAAAAGCGCAATTCAGTGCGGAGCTTTGATTTTTATTTTGTATTAAAAATTAAAAACACACTCATTTCATAATTTCATATCAATTTAAAAATCTGCGTATTAAGTATTTGTTCCATCTTTAGTTTGTTGAAATACTTCCACAATGTCGATAATATATTTTCTTGCAGCTATAATATGAATGATGTTCTAACTCGGACTAATATTTCAAATTTTATAGATGTTCCTCGTGCGTATAAAATTAATGGCGCTTGCAAACACGCTGCATTGCAAGTCCAATGCCTTCAATACAATCTGACTGGGAATAATATATATTCTTTATAGACTTGGAGATAAAAATAATAGACTTGATACACTGTAACCTAACTACAACTGTTACTTGTTATAAACAAGCTACCAGTTTCAGCACTTCATAAATTTCATGGCGTACCGGAAGACCGGAACATAGAAATATAATAATAATAACAACAATATCCATATTATATAATATTATAAATGCGAAAGTAACTCTGTCTGTCTGTTACCTCGGCACGCTTCAACCGCTGGACCGTTTTGAATGAAATTTGGTTTGGAGTTAGTTGGGGCCCCGGGAAAGGACAAAGGCTACTTTTTATCCCGGAAAAGCGCAAACTTAGTTCCCGCGGGAACGCGATAACTGAATTCCACGCGGGCGAAGTCGCGGGCAGAAGCTAGTAATATTATAAATGCGAAAGTAACTCTGTCTGTCTGTCTGTCTGTTACCTCTTCACGCTTCAACCGCTGGACCGATTTGAATGAAATTTGGTATGGAGTTAGTTGGGGTCCCGGGAAAGGACATAGGCTGCTTTTTATCCCGGAAAAGCGCATACTTAGTTCCCGCGGGAACGCGATAACCGAATTCCACGCGGGCGAAGCCGCGGGCAGAAGCTAGTAATATAATATCTTTGGATATTACGAGTACATATAATACTTTGGATACCTAATAACACTGATTGTAGGTAATGTCTTACGCCGGGATCTTTTATCCACAAAACGCTTTGTAATGGCTACGGATGGTTAAAATTAGTCATTTGCCATAGAGAATCTGTCAAAATTTATACTTACTTAGTCAAAACGAGGCTTTTAGGGGATATGGGAACCGGGCCTTAAGAGGGTTTATCCCGAAAGTTGGCAACGTCGCATATAGCTGTCAAATGTTTCGCTGTTTTCATTAATTTCTCAATATTACTGAATTAAAAAAGAAGTTATCATTATATGGTTGAATGACGCGTCTCGTTTTATATTTGTTGGTTAGGCATTCAAATGACAAGATTACATTAAAATGCAATGGAAAGTTTTCAAAAGATAGGACTTCCGGAATCCGAAAATTTTCATGTTCCAATGATAATTGTTGCAATCCATACTTAATGTTTTATTCAACCATAGAGCTATAATTCATATTTTGATTCGGTAATATTAAGAAATTAATGAAAACAACGAAATATTGACAGCTATTTGCGACGTTGCCAACTTTCGGAGTAAACCCAGTGTGACTTAAAACCGGCAGATACGTAGGGACGCATACAACTACGAGTACCCCTTGTCTATACAGAGTGGAAAAAAGTTTTGGCCATTGGAGGGAATCTACCTTAAATCCTTTTGTGAGCAAATTTCACTTAAAAGAAACAAAACTACATGACTATTTCTACGTTGCAAGATATGCCTCAAAAAGCAGATTATCGTTGAAGTCAACGAGTCAACGAGTTCCTCTGGTGGGTAAATTTGTAGGATAAGGTCAAGGCTTTATATATTATCACCCCTAATGCTGACACTTCACTTGACTGTTATTTGCCAAATAGCATATTGGCATCCTTTGCTTTCACCATGAGGGATGAAAGAGATGGAGCACGAATATTTATTTGTCCTGCCACATCTAAAGTAACATATTATGTAAATATCTTAATTATTACCTTTCTGCTTATTTTTATAGCTCTTCCTCTGGTCCCCAGGCCTTTGTTCGTGCGACTGGTCGTCCGATCGCCCGCCGACTATGGCTCGGTATCGGCCATCGGTTCTGCTGTTTACAAATAACAACGTCACATAGGCTCTCATTTTATGGACTAGCTTGTATTTTTTCCCTGGTTTGAAACAGGATGAGTGAAGGTTATCAAAGCAAGAGACTTTCTGAAAACCAGCGTTGTAGTGTTTCAAGTGCAGCAGCGTAAGGATATTTTGCTACTTTGTGCTAAAGATGTATAGGAAGCTTGAGTCCGACAACGTTCGAGTACTCAATCATTAGACGGGGTTCCTTTTCTCTGAAGCTTAGTATACGTGATATTTACCAAGTAGAATCATTATATCTGGCTCAATCGACAGACATCGATCGACGAATATAAAAAAAAAAACTCAGGATTTCAAATTTCACGCAAATCCTTAGCAACAATTATGAAGCTTAGTTTGGTCCATAGAGAACTGCAGACTTATGATGCAGCTTCAAGAAGCTAACAAAGGGAAAAAAGCAGTTTTTTTCAAGTAGTTTAATTAGTTATGAATGCAATGGTTCTTTTGGTGGACATCTCACTATGATGTGTCTGTTGATTAGGAGGTCAATGTCAATTATCATGGAAATATACACTCTCGATAGTTTAAGCTATGAACATAAATGATGCGATTGGCGATGCGGGATGGCGTATGTCCAACATCAGACGTCATTCGGCTGATATGATGATTATGAACCGACCTGTCAGCAAGCGGCGATGACGGTTCGTCTAACGCTTTATGCCGTTCTATTTCTTCGCTGGATGGAAACTCTCCAGGCCGCGGTTTAACTAGCAGAGTGAGGTTGGCGCTGGAGCGGCCGGCCACGCAAGTATAGATGCCGTGGTCGCGGAGAGAGAGGGCGGTGATACGGAGCGCCCCCTGCGAGAGAATGATGGAAGATTAATATTAGAAACGATGGTAAGAAGATTGTAGAGCGATGATGCAAAATGCTAGCTAATAGACAACAATTGGAACATTAATATCAGAGATGAAGGTTAAGTGACAAATGCCATGGCGAAGAAAGAGCGATAGCAGTAATCCGACGAAAATGGAAAATTTATTGCGGCATTTGAGGGTACAATAAGAGACAAATTTGATTCGGAAGGATTGTAATGGTGTGAGTATTAGCTTTTACTTATCATGCATGATCACGCAAGAGTGCGTCTTGTTTCGGAGTGAGAAAGAGGAGATGCGGATGCTATACAAACATAAGAGAAGGTTAGTTTGTTGTGGCAAGTAAAGTTGTAGTTGAAATTGGAAATAGGTATAATTAAACCAGAATGTAGTCGTTAAAATATGTACGTACCTTCTTCGAGATCTTATATTTCTTCGATTTCATTATAATCTGGTGATCCTTCGCCCACTGGATCTTAGTTCTGTTGTATCCCTTCACAGGGCACTTTATCTTCACTTGCGTTCCGTAGAACACCGTCGCAGACCCACCAACCTTTACGGTTACCTGTGCAAAAAACAATAATGGTACCAAAAGGAAACTAAAACCTCAACTCAACCTTTGAAGAAAGATTTTCTTTAAAAATGCTTAATAAAAGGACATTTTTTTAACTTAAATACAGTAAAGTCTTTTCTGGACTAATTCATCCACATCTATTATAACAATAAGAATAACACCGTTCCATGCAGTCTCAATTAATTTTAATTATCATTGTACCTTTTTCTTCTTCGGGTCGTGCTGTATGTAAGAAGAGTTATCCAAAGAGATCTCCGGCGAGGCAGTGTCGAGGAGACAAGGCCTCGTATTGCAGGGCTTAGTGGGCGCTGGCCGCGGCGAGTTGCAGAACGATATCGGTCTCTCTACCACATGAGATTGAGCCATTATTTGCTTGCATTCCACCTGTTAAAATGAAGATAGGTTAGATGCTATAGGACCTAGAGGTTCATGAATAAAGTACTTTATGTGGGTTTTGACTCTCTTTAAATGTAGTGATTCAATGATACGAAATTCGGTCTAGAAAAGTGAAAAAAATCATACCCAAGAAATCCATTAATGTTGTTTTAAAAGAAAATTAAGGAGATGTTGAAGACATTATACAAAGTGTAAAATTGAAACGTTATTTAAATATTTCATTTAAATGAAAACACCAAGACAAGTCTTCAACAAATCATATTGTGTTTTAAAATATCTTTTTGCTTATCTTTGGGTCTTTGCGTGCATAACCGATAACACAGCACTGAAACATGTTGTTCGACTACGAGAGTCTGTAACTGGTGTGCAGTGTAGTAACTCACATCTCTTTGCTTGATCCCCCCTCCACAGGTCTTAGAACACTTGGACCATTCTCCCGTATGCCAACGGACGGGGCAATCCAGAACATTGCAGTATTGTCGGTCCGGAGGTGGCGGCTGCGGGCACATACTGTTTGGTACCACGACTGTGTTCGTACCGCCGCGAGTTACCTGTATGTTTTTACAAATTATAGTATTGTAGTTTGTAGTGTACCTATACGAGTAGCAATGTAGGATGATGACAAAGAAATACGAGGTGAAACCAAATATTAAGGAAGAAAGACTCAAATTGTCAGATTAAATAAAAGATTCGCTACATTCAGTGAAATGAAGCGACATTTTATTCAGTTCAATATACTAAAAGGAAGATAAAAATAAATGTATAATTTAAGATTACAAATGTAAAAGAAACCCACTCAAAGAAACTAAACTAAGAAATGAAAAGGTAAATTGTTGCAAAACACTAAAGTAGTAATCAATTCACAAAAGAGTTGAACTCTTACTTCATGGATGCAAGAGACTTCTCTGGTTTGTATCCCGATGCCACAAGACTTGGTACATTGTGAAAATTCCGTGTAGTTCCATCTAAAATAAATATGAAATTATCCATGATTGTGAGTTATATCAATTGCAGACAATAGGGATGACAACAACTTTTTTTTTCTTAGCCTATCAGGAAGATTATTGAAAAGTATTGGACACGTATTTTTTCTTTTTTCACGTAATCAATCTTATACGGAGATATATTGAGTTGAAATGTCGCGTGACGTCACGGTTAGGTACGATTTATACCGAACGGTGACGTAGTTAGCCCCCACTCTCCAACTTTAATGCGTTTTAACTTAGTCATTCTTTGTTAATTTGATAAAACAAAAAATACGTGTCTAATTAGAATTTCGATTTCTTCACCCTGTCGTCATCCCTATTTGCCAAAATGTATTTAAATAGCTAAGAATTAGTAAAATTGGATGTTTGGATACGAGTATTTTTCCATGGATAAAAAAAACAGTAGTTTTATATAACTTAACGTGTGGTGACTGTCTGACTTCTGAATTGCAGTTTTGAACATATTTCTCTAGCACTTCTAAACACTCAAGAAAAACGAAAGAGTTGCCACTCTAGAAAACTTTAGATAGAATTAGGAAGGAGGTAACGGTGCGCCTTCTAACTGGATACGTCGACATCGTCGTCGACCTTCTCACAGTCAGAAGTAGGTCTCCTCATGTTGGCGCCATCTGTTAGTCGCCTCTGCATCCACTTCCTCCCCGCAACCTTCACCAAGTCGTCTGTCCATCGCGCTGGTTGACGGCCTATGGTGCGCTTTCCGGTCCTCTGCCTCCATTATAGAACCTTCCTGCCCCATCTGCCATCATTTCTAGGGCATAATGAGACCCGCCCATCTCCATTTGCATGCAGCAAGGACCCGTGTGCTAGTTTAGTTTCTTCTTCCTACATACTCTGCTGAATGAACTGTACTAGTTAAGTTATTACCTGGGAGGGCACGGGTGGTCGTTGCAGGTCCGAACTCGATTCTCAGGCTTGGTTAGAGGATCACACATGTACGGCGATGCGTTCTTGCCATCTTCATCTCTAACGCATTGGATTATTAGCTCCTGAAATTGATAAATCGCGTTAGCATAGTGTTAGAACTTCGCCTCGCATACGGGGTTTACTTATGTGCGAAATTACCACTGAGCTATTTGGTGAAGGAAAACATCGGAAGGAAACCTGAGACGCATCTGCGAAGTAATTCAAAGATGTGTCTGTGTGAAGATCCCAATCGGCACTGAGCCCAAACCCTCTCGTTATGAGAGGCGGCCTATGCCCAACAGTAGGACGTAAAAAGGCTTTCGTGATGGTGGTGGTAATTAGCATATTATAGGTACAAGAAAATGTCGTCATAATCATGATAGTCTACATTATACATATTAAAACTGATACATTGAAAGATAAATTTAGCGCACGTAGCTTAGAAACTGAAGGGCCAAATAGATCCAAAGTCTACCAAAAAGGTAAGGCTGGATTGGAACATTTTGTTTTGGTTGATATCAAAACATCGTCAACATTAGTAATTTGTTTAAATGATATAAAAAGAGAAAGAAAATATTACGAATGTGAAAGTATTTGTTTGTTCTTCATTCACGTCGCAACGACTGGACTGATTTGGATGAAATTTGGTATGGAAATGATTTCAGACCCTAGAATAAAATAAGACTTTTTATACCGATATTTCTACGGGAGCGGATTTTCTACGGGTCAAACCAGTTTTTCAATACGTCTATAACTATGACCATCTATGTAACTATATGTATTATCATCGGGTACCTACGCAAATTCTAAGTCTACGCGAGACAAAGTCACGATCAACGGCTAGTAAGTAAATAAATTAAGAAGAATCTAGTAAATTGGATATCTCATATTTGTATTAAATTACTCGGTATAATTGCGACCGAAATCAGAATTTTTTAAGTTAGTATAATTTGGGAACAAATCACATTTCTTTACCTGAACTCCACTAAGACAGGAAGCACTACAGCTGGTATAGCCTTTTTCTTTCCAGGAGTATGACTTTCCAGGCGAACCAGGCGCCACTCTAATATTACTTGAAGTCCCATATGTCAATGACCTGCTGAAAAACAAAACACAATTGCTAATTTATTTAATTAAAAAGTCCTATTAATACTTTTCTTATTTCATAATTTTCAATATTAACCATGTGATCAACACATAGACTAATTGTTTCCCTATTTCCCCAAGGTATCGAGTTTTACGCGGGTGAAATCGCGGCGTACGTCTAGTGTTAGGCACCATAGACAAATGTTTGCATATCATGTTACGAATGAATGAACTTAAAATAAGTAAAGGAAGTGTATGATAATACCTACTATTTGATATCAATGACCTACTCATGTGATAATCTTTATCAACTACTTATCGACCTTTTAGTTTATCTTTTATGATTAAATGTCTTATCAATCTTGAGTAAACATTTAGATAGCAAATATTCAGTGATCACGAAAGCAAATATGTCTCTAGACGTGAATATAAGTGAGCCGGAGGAATTCAATTGTAATGAATTACATAATTCTATAAAAGAAGCGGCAGATAAAAAAGGAATTTCTAATTTTGAATATCATGTTGATACAATAAGTGGAAAAGGTGATAATTTTATCGCTAATCTGTTCAGAGTGACTATTAAAGATGAAGACGATGCAACGAATACTGCTAGTGTTATAGTTAAGACTCTGGTTAACACAGCAAGACAAGAAACTTTCCACAAACTGCAAAAACGAGAAGTTGTTGTTTATAAGAACGTGATCCCGAAATTCATAGAAATACAAAATCATCTAAGTGAAAGCAACAAAGTGATTTTTCCTGAATGTGTGTTTGCAAATACCGAGGTTGGAATAGAAGTACTTATTTTAGAAGATATGAGGGAAAAAGGATTTGCTATGAGTGATAAAGTGGCAAAATTTGAACAATTGAATATAAATGAGGTTCAGTTAGTGATAAAAGAACTAGCGAAGTTTCATGCTTTATCATATGTTTACCACAAACAAGATCCAGAGGGTTTTATGAATCTTAAATCCAAGTTCAGCGATTTGATTTTTAATAACAAGTTTTTGAACGAAACTAGATTAAGGAAGTATTACTTGGAATCGTTTGAAATGTCAGTGAATGTTATTGACGACACTGGAGTTAGAAAATCACTGGAGTTCATAAGTAGTAAGCTGTTAGAAGCATTAAGATTTTATACGGAACCGAAAAAGCATAATGTTCTTTGCCACGGAGATTTCTGGATCAACAACGTACTCTTTAAGCACTCGGTGAGCAAATTTTAACAGATTATTAAATTATTATTAATTAATTTAAAATATTAATAATTTTAAATAATTGGTACTTGATACTAAAATGATCTACAGTATTAAAATCCCTCAAGGTTTTTTTCGCGAACCGGTAGACGAGCTGTCGGCAGGACAAGATATAGAGACGACCTTGTAAAGGTCGCGGGAAAGTAGTGGATGCGAAGTGGCACAGGACCGGACTGAGTGGCGTGCCTTGGGGGAGGCCTATGTCCAGCAGTGGACGTCTTTTGGCCGAAATGATGGTGATGATGATCAAGGTTTTTTTAGTTAACTAAACGATTATTAACATACGTCGCACTTAAGCGGGCAGTTTGGTGGCATGTCAGAATGATAGATAATTAATCGATTCATTTTCAAGTCAGAATAAAGTATTTGTACTTAGTATTTGGTACCTAGTATTTGTAATGTGCAATTCCAAATATCTTAGCAACTTAGGCTGTACGTTAGTTAGGTGTTTATTTTTTTATATCCATTCAATTTTAAATAAAAATTGGATTGAATAGTATGTGGTATATTTGATTTAATTTACTTAAGTAGGTATATTATGCGTATATATTATTAATATTTTTTCCAAATTCTTGGCAGTCAAGGTTCTTCGTCTTCGCGATAAATGCCGATCAACATTATATTTTTTGGGCTTCATATTAATTTTACATATTAAGCAATATATGTGACCTTTCTGTGACTTAAGTTCGGAGTGCTGTCGTAGTATCCTATCCATTGCAATACATAGATATGCAAATGAACAAATAAAGCAAATCTTTCTATTAATTAGACGGCACTGCACCAACAAATATAAGTATGAACGACAGTCATAATGACGCAGGTCAGCTATTTATTTATTTTTTAAGTGGCCACTTAAATGGGCTATCAGTTATCACTTCAAAGATTTACACATTAAAGATTTATAAATGGTAACGGGTAACTAATTAACTATGTTACAAATACTAAGTACATTATAATACTCGTAAGTTAAGATTTTTTTCTAAACCTTACCTTGCCCCCAAACTGCCCGCTTGAGTGCGACGTATGGTTATTAATTATCTTTTTCGATGTCTTTTCAGGAAACCGGTGACAAATTATGCTTCCTGGATTTTCAAGTCTTACGATACGCAAACCCAGCAACGGACATTATCCATTTCCTCTATCTTTGCACAAACTCAAATTTCAGGTTCCAGCATTTCGACGCCCTTTTAGACATTTACTACGAAAGTTTACAAACTTTCTCCAGGTTATTTGACGTAAATATAAATTTGATTTATTCTAGAGATGAGTTTGATATTGATATCAAAAACATGCTGCCTTTCGGACTTCTTATAGCTTTAGTGGAATTAAGAATAGTCACTTGTACTCCAGAAGACATAGATGCATTAAGAGGTTCTAGACTTGCGCTGAATGTATTAGAATCCCCAAACGGTAATGAATTGTTTAAAACAAGAGTAAATGACGTAGTGAGAGAGGC
The DNA here is from genome assembly GCA_963971205.1 of Aethes cnicana. Classification (NCBI taxonomy): domain Eukaryota; kingdom Metazoa; phylum Arthropoda; class Insecta; order Lepidoptera; family Tortricidae; genus Aethes; species Aethes cnicana. The sequence continues at coordinate 1,461,710 of OZ020296.1, read as the reverse complement.
CATAAGGCATGGTTCTATACTTAAGTTAATAAATGAAATAAAGTTTTCAGTGTATTAATCGTTTGTAGTTTCTGTGAAGTACTTACTGGTTAAATAAAGTCAATAGGCTTACCTATCAGCACCATTATACGTTGGAACACTAGAGTCCCCAAAAGAAGTTCCATAAGCCATAGAACAAGGCTCCATCACACATCTTTCGGTTTCCTCAGCAGGTTTCGGTCCCATGCATTTACTGTCAGGCAGTTTAGCTATAGTCCTGCTGAACTCTAGAAATATTTTGCAGTGGACTTCCTTTTTCCTCCATCCTTCTCCGCATGAGACGCTACAAGGGCCCCATTCGTCGTCTTTGATGTAGCTAGTAAGAAAAACATAGTTTTAATTCCGTCTTTTATTATGTTTTTCAAGTTGAAGGATTTCTATTCTAACGTTAATGTCTATAGAAGATTCACACGTTTCTCGTCATGCGGGGTGCGGAGGGTCAACAAAATCTACAAGACCTATTTTACATCTTTATCTGGCTGGTATATGTAGAAGTATATGCACCAGTGTTATGTATCTGTCCGCCAATTCAATGTTTCATCTGAAAATCTGAACACAGTAAAGTCAAATTTAGAAATATAAGAATTTAAGTGCTCGGTAACAATTTTGTGTCGTAACTCCGTGTCGAACTTTTGAAAAAAGTGTCGTTGTGTTTGTGTGCCAGAAAATATGTAGAGTCGGATTGGAAAAGTGTTTGAAAAGCGAAAGAAGAAAGAAATACAAGACAAACTGTCACAGTGTCTACAAGTGTGCAAGGAAATTTAAACTTTGTGCAGTGCATAAAGTGTAAGTCAAGTATTGAAGGGTTATTAGTTATTAAGCGATGGAGTGAGAGTAGTGGTCTGAATCCGAAATTTAACTGTCAGTCTTGTGCAAATTTAGTAAATACGCTTGATGAATAATTTGTTGATAGTTTTCTGTACAAATATTTACAGATATTTTTTAAAAATCTAACACTGCTAAACATTTCACAGGGTTTTCAAAAAACAATGGTACATTCGGGTTTCGGTGTCTATACTAAGACCACTATAGGACTGTGAGAACAGTTGTTCAAAAATTGTTTTTACTGTAGTCAAAATTAGAGTTATTTTTGAACAACCGGCTATTAGTGCTATTACACATAAGCTAGAAAATAAAACATAGCTAGCAGCCACTGGAACTGTGTAGATGGAGGGGATCGATGTCATTCATTGTAAAAATGTGTGATGTTTCTGAATTTAAAAGTGAAACCTTTAGAAATTTGATCGTTCGTAGGTACAATACCTTACATACAACCAGCCACACGCAAAGAATATTTTGTAATTGCTGAAAGAAACAACAACAAAATACTCTGAGCTCTTGTAGGAAATAACAAATATATCCTCAATCACCTATTTATTAATTGAGGATAAGGAACAGTAACTAGAAATCCCGAATAATAATAAAATTGTATGGAAGAAGGAGACATTACGGACCATTGCGCATTCTAATCAAGATCTTAATAAACTTTCCATTTTGTTAATGGACTTATACGATAAGGAAAAGATGAATAGATAACTTAATACTACGAAAGTTACAATTGACGACACATAGGACGTACGTTACAGATAGGACGTACACAATCTACAGGAAAATATCGTTAAATTAGTTAAAAAAGGAACGTCTTACTAAATTCATTTTAAACATAAAAGATATTACAACAGATCAAAAACACGAGGTATTCCATTTAAAAATTCAAAGCATCAACCATTTAAAATTCTCTAAAAATAATGGTAAAGAGAAGTTTTCACCAAATATATCTTTGTCCTCGCAAAGTTCTGCAATCTATCGTGCTGTGAATTTTGCCATGCAAAGTAGGCAGGTAAAGGAAGTAACTAGACAAAAACATCTCTCTATTCCTTTAGAAAAAATCCTCTCATTTTACAACACACCTTGTGTTTAAGCTCTGCAGATAGTTTACCTGAACCTTTCTTAATCTGAATGTACTACTTTATTTTTTAAATTGATTTTTAATCGAAAACTACTCAACATTTAACTTACGTGGCTTCCACCGGTACTTCTGGGTCCCCAGTCAAACGTTCTGCCTTCGCTTGAGGAAGGGGATATGGTTGTATGAGAGGCTGCGTATGATATACCACTCCAGGTAGTAATTCTTCGATATCATCCTGGAGAAGATAGTTTTTTATCAACAATTACAATTGATCTGATTAGTCTTTTCTAAAGAAATGGTTAATTATTGAGTAGAGCAAAATTTTGGGTCTTAATTGGGTATTTATGAATAGTGAAAAGAAAACAATAAATGAATGAACTACTTAGTTAAAAGTTTAATTTTTATGCGCGTTATCAAGAATCTTAATAAACACATACTAAAGAAATGTAATGTAAAGTTATTTTTAGACAAGATATTGGCTTGTTAAAGAACAATACGTTCAAGTTAACAAAATCAGAGACTAATCGAATCATGTAAGTCCTTTTAAAGAATACAATCTAAAGTCTACATTATTAAAACGTCGTCAACGTATTGTCAAACTTAGAGCTTGCCGAACAATTTAACTTCTTTTAAGCAGTAAGAATGGTACCAAATTCTAATGGCTTTCATTGTGGTTAAGCTACGATGCACACAGGGTACTAAAGTATTCAGCGACTTACTTCGGGCTCTTCAGATTCTCTGCAGCCGATTCCAGTGGAACAAGGTCTGGAAATATCTGGTCTCGTTGTGGGATCACAACCTCCTCCGGTAGGAGTACACTCCACGCCACGAACTTGGATACCTTCGCCACAGGACACTGAGCACTGGTGGAAGAGGAATGAGATTTAGAATAACTTCGAAGACATACTTGTTAAAAGTATTTATGGAATACTAGCAGCTGACCCCGCGGACTTCGTACCGCCTTAGAATAAATAAATAAATAGCTTACGTCCTATTCTCAGACCTACTGAACATACACACCAAATTTCATAAGAATCGGTCGAACCGTTTCGGAGGAGTTTGGTTACAAACACAGTGACACGAGAATTGTATATATTAGATTTTTTTAAGGGGAGATATATTTGTATTTTTTTCTTCTTAGTCTTACTTGATAAATTGACATGTATTTCTTTTGTTATTTTTGCTATACCCTAGTAGGGTCCATGAATGTACTGGAAACTTCTGTAACATCTAATAAATACCATGGTTGCAAAGGATTAAATGAATATGAATGAATATGAATATTTTTATATTTAAAAGTCTACTTTGTTTAGGGTTATTAAATAGTAGCGCCTTGAGTGAAGTTTTAATACGTTTATTCCGTGTTAAGACCTGACTGATTTAGGGTTCTCAATGTAGCAAATGAGGCCTTACAGAAATAACATGTTTTCACGTTGTATCTCTGTATCTTATCAACATTACATGTACTGGTACCATAGCTTGTCGGAAGCATTTCTTAAGAAACCTCATTGACAAATTGTTACGATAATGTTTTATGCCCGACATGGACACAGTGGACACACACAGCACATTATTAAGAACTTAATACTGTGAAATAGACAAGGAACACATCCTTTTCTTTTATCATCTGCAATTTTATTGTTTTGTGTGATGGAGACTGGAAGATTGGAGATTCAAAACTGACATGTAAAATAGCTCAAATGTCGAAACCTCACAGGCTAAAGTCGCAAGCCAAAGAAATATACATTCATAAATATATACACTCGAAAAACATAACCCTCCTGCCTCAGTCAGGTAAATAGATAATGAATCTATGTCCTCTCAAATAACAAGAAGAAGAAGAAATACATTTATTCGCTGCACAGAAGACACAGTTTACAGCAAAAAAATACACGAAAAAATGCACAAAAATAATATTACAAACACGACAACAAACAAAAAACATAAGAACAAGTGTGTATGTCTTCACGGCAGCGGAGAGGTTGCTGGCTCAGCATAAATGCTGAGATTCCAAACACCTGCAGCGCTAATTTTCAGCCAACACCTAGGTGACCCACGGAGCGCTATACAAAACCTAAAATGTAAATAGCCTCACGAACCTCAGCTCTAAAATTAGAACTCCAATCAATATTTCGACCGGCGTCGGTTAATATGATATTCCCTCGCATTACTAATTTTGCCGCAGCTATGGCCCGAATTTATCCCTGAATGCAAACTACTCGTCGTAGTTAAAGTTTGAACACGGATACGTTCGTCATTGCTGTTATTGAATATCTTCGTAATATGCTTCGGAATAACGACAGGGACGTGGGGAGTAGAAATGGCAGCGGAAACTTGTGACTGGAAACCAGAGCAAAGAGAATGTAGACTTGAGTTCTTGAAAGATATTTAGAATTATGGAGATTATGACGATGGCGGCTTTGAAAATAACAATTATAGGTGCTTTAACTTGAGATCAGAACTGAAGTCCTTATTATAAGTGAAATAGGTACAAGATCGGTTTCATATATACTTAATTAAATAGGTACCTATAAAATATTCACCATTTCACTTAGGTACAAGATCAGTTTCTATATACCTAAGTACCTATAAATAGTCATCATCATCATCATCATCATCATCATCATTTCAGCCGATAGACGTCCACTGCTGGACTTAGGCCTCCCCCAAGGCGCGCCACTCAGACCGGTCCTGTGCCACTCGCATCCACCGCGTTCCCGCGACCTTTACAAGGTCGTCACTCCATCTTGTTGGAGGCCTACCGACAGCTCGTCTACCGGTTCGCGGACGCCATTCCAGGACTTTCTTGCCCCATCGGCCATCAGTCCTGCGAGCAATGTGCCCCGCCCACTGCCACTTAAGGTTCGCAATTCTTCGGGCTATGTCGGTGACCCCAGTTCTACTGCAGATATCCTCATTTCTGATTCTATCACGCAGAGAAACCCCGAGCATAGCCCTCTCCATTGCCCTCTGGGTGACCTTCTTATGAGGCCCATCGTAAGCGCCCACGTCTCGGAACCATAAGTCATCACTGGCAACACACACTGGTCGAAGACTTTCGACTTAAGACACTGCGGTAATTTGGACGAAAAGACACTGCGAAGCTTCCCGAACGCTGCCCAGCCGAGTCGGATTCGACGATTGATCTCTTTCTCGAAGTTGGACCTACCTAACTGGACTGTTTGTCCCAGGTATACATAATGGTCAACAACTTCGAGCGCAGAGCCTCCGATTATTACTGGAGTTGGCACAACATGGACATTGGACATGATCTTCGTCTTGTCCATGTTCATTTTCAGACCAAATCGATCGGAAACTCTGCTGAGGTCAACGAGCATAGCACTGAGGTCTTCCATGGTCTCAGCCATAACTACTATATCGTCGGCAAATCGAAGGTGAGTGATGTACTCGCCATTTACATTGATGCCTCGTCCTTTCCAGTCCAGCACCTTGAAGGCATCCTCCAATGCAGCGGTGAACAGCTTCGGAGAGATTACGTCTCCTTGTCTGACTCCCCGCTGCAGTGGAATAGGCTTCGTGGTCTGGTCCTGTAGTCGGACGGACATGGTGGCATTTTCGTACAAACACTTCACTTCATAAATAGTCACCTTGGAAGAAATGTCCTACTTGTTTGTAAAGAGAGTAGAGACTGATCGATCCCACAGTCAAACCGTGTAAACTGTTTTGTGGGACACATTTTCTAGTTTAAGTTTTTGTATTCTTCTTTAATAAAATTTATAAATAATATAATAATAAAATAAAATGACTTTCAGATTTAACTTATTACAAATAGTTCCGCAATATTTAGCTATAAAGATAAAAGTAATAAACGTTTATTGAGGTAAGATTTTACAATCACTTTTGCATCGTCATTATGTATTTTTCAGGCTTCGTCATTGAATCACCTAAATTTTATATTCTCTTCTAATTAAACTTAAAAGTTTTTAAATTACATTAATTTTATTGTTTGTAACCTAGTATTGGGTAGACAGGCCAATCGAGATGAAGCACATAATTAAAAAATCTAACCAATATTCTCTTCCTAAAGAGTCAGAAAAAAATAGGTCTCTAGCAAAAACGTGTGCCAAAAATAACTGGTAACCCTCTGCAAAATGAAGCCAACTAACTATCTTTAGCCCAGAAAAACAAACATCCAACAAGGAAGACCTGAACACAAGTTGGCAAACTACTGGTTATAAAAAAACCCATTCCAATTAGCCGAAGTTCCTAAGGTTTTTACTTGGCCAGTCTGTCGTGGACGTACTAACCAATTCTTTGCAAGTCGAGGCTTTGAAGGCAGCGGGGACCGATGTTTCTTAACGAGTTTGACTCATGGCGAAGTTTCATAACTTTTGTCTTTGAACTTTGCGAAGGTGGCGATTTTAGCTGATTTTACGCAATCGTTAAATATTGAACATTCTTTATTGCACCATTGTTTAATGTTGAAAAAAAAATATGCTGTTTAAAAATAATACTTATGAAACAAATTTAATTAAAAATGGTAAATCAACAACTCAACATAATAAGCGCCTTCCTTCTTGAAATTTTATTGGTATTAGAGTCATGACAACATGGTTTTTTGTTTTTACAAAAATATTACATTCACATAATGTTCATTCATGATGATGTTTTATTTGTAGATTTGTAGTCTTATTTAATATTCGCCGAACTTGTGCCATATTTTTCTTTAGATTCGTCTATTGCCATAAAAAGTGAAGATGTTCACCAGGTATGAATATAAATCCTACAACCATGTTTGATTTTGTGTTATAAAATCAATTTTAATCATTCATTGAATGTTTTAAATTAATGATTTGATGCCTCAAAACTAACAAAAATATGATGTTACTTATATTATACTATTTTCATGACAATTCCATTATTAAAGGTGCGTTTTGACGAAAAAGTATAGCATGACATAACTTAGAAGGCGTGCGGATTAAGCAATAACAGACTGCGTCAACGGCTTAAGTGCTTCGCCGCGCGCCTTCTAAGTTGTGTTCTGCTATATCTGATTCGACTTGTCAGTCTAAGTAGCCAAATGTGTCCGTGTACTTATTTTTATAACAATAATGTTGTGATGATTTTATAGGAATAATACAATACAATACAAATACATTTTATTGAGCACCAAAAAACAACTACACAAGTAAATACAATAAACAAATAATAAGTTATTATTTTACCTTACTTATGTAAAATGTATAACATAATTGACTTGTAACTTGACAGTTGTAAATATTTTTTTGTATTTGTATTTGCACCGAGATACGAGCCGTCGGTAGTGTCAAAATGGCGAGACTTGGTCATAGTCGCGGGAATCCGGTAGATGCGAATGGCACGAGACTAATCATACGTAAACGCCTCTTTCCCGTTGGAGTAAGCAGATACCAGAGAACGCCACCCGCTTCTATCCGACCACATCTCACTCGCAATCCATATATTATACCCCCTCTTCATGCAAGTTTGTCAGTTTCAAGTAGTTACTTTTAATTTGGCCTCTCTTCAGCATACAATATTATGGAAAAGACACGTAACGTAGTTTCTTCTACACGTTATCTACTCGACCATTACTCCACCCACATCAAATCACGCGTCCGCTTTCCTAATCGCTGCCTTCAAGACCACAGCCCTAACTTAGTTGGCAAACTTGTTAGTTGGCTGGGAACTTTGACAACCCAACTTGCGCTGTCTACGCTGGTCAATTAATTATAGTTTAGAATCTCATGTTAATAAAGGTAGTTCTCGTTAGAAGTTGTAATTTTTTTTTATATCGTATGAAGGGATTTTGTCTCAAATCAAATCAAATTCGTTTATTCTCCATATTAATATGAAACGGACATGTTATTAGCTTAACAAATCACATTGGTACTTTCATCTGAATTTGATTCCTATACTAGTATATTCAAGGCTTTGCATTTAATAAATAATTATTAATTTGTTTGGGGTTTACATATTAATCTAAATTCCCAATCTTCACTAATATAAATAAAATTCTCGTGTCACAGTGTTTGTAACAAAACTCCTCCAAAACGGCTTGACCGATACTTATGAAATTTTGTGTGTATATTCAGTAGGGGTAAAAGAACGTTAGCGATAGCGGGGTCAGCTAGTTCATTTATAAAATTACATTATAACAGGTACCTTAAGAAAGGTAAGGTATAATTAAAATGGCCAAAGACGTGGCAGTTTTACTCCACCACTCATAAATAAAAAAAAACAAGAAAAATATATTTTCTACCGAAGCAGCCTTTTATTTTAATTATTTTTCAGTAAAAGTCGCCAGTATTAAGCAGATTACAGATTTTCTTACAGCGTAGGTAAGGACAATTTAATTTTCATCTCCATAAAAACTAACTAACTCTATGAAACCATAGTTTCATACAGTTTCATAGTTTTCAGTTTCGAGGTCTGTAGAACACTCTGTCGAGTGTTCCACAGATCTCGATTAAGAAAATAAAACTCAAAACATGAATCCAGGAATAGAAAATAACGATGCCCAGGTTACAGAACAAATGAAAAACCAATACCAGGTACATGTTCAGTTGCATTTTTTTTAATTAGTTCAAATTGCGAATCCGTGCATGGACGTTGTTTGTATTTCTACGTACATTTTATCTGTGGACCGTGAAGCGAACATGATATTTTAAACCTTGTTGCAATATTCATGGGGGATGCGAGCCGAACAATGTGGCTGCTATTCGCAGCATTTTCCAATCCTTTTAAACTACAGCCAATGGATAATGAACCTTGGAGATTTATCAGTACAGGTGAATTTAGTTTGGAGAGGGGTAGAAATTAGACTGGCAGGATTGAAAACGCGACAAAAATAAATAATAAAAATTGTTTGTACATTTAGCCAGACTATGAGAGCGTAGGTAAAGAAATGAGAGACAATGGAGGTGGTGAAATGTATGACGTGTTTGTTAGTAATTTTTGCCTTTATGTTGTAATTTAAACCTTTTTTTTTGCTATGGCATTATGACCAGTGATGACTTATGGTTCCGAGACGTGGGCGCTTACGATGGGCCTCATAAGAAGGCTCAAGGTCACCCAGAGGGCAATGGAGAGGGCTATGCTCGGGGTTTCTCTGCGTGATAGAATCAGAAATGAGGATATCCGCAGTAGAACTGGGGTCACCGACATAGCCCGAAGAATTGCGAACCTTAAGTGGCAGTGGGCGGGGCACATTGCTCGCAGGACCGATGGCCGATGGGGCAAGAAAGTCCTGGAGTGGCGTCCGCGAACCGGTAGACGAGCTGTCGGTAGGCCTCCAACAAGATAGAGTGACGACCTTGTAAAGGTCGCGGGAACGCGGTGGATGCGAGTGGCACAGGACCGGTCTGAGTGGCGCGCCATGGGGGAGGCCTATGTCCAGCAGTGGACGTCTATCGGCTGAAATGATGATGATGATGATGAATGGTCTCTGTGCGTTGCCAATCGAACAAAATGCTGGTCATTTCACCACCTTGAGCATTTTTGATATAACATACGAGTATGTAGAAGTCACCGAAAATGCTCGACGTATTAATTCTTCAGATTTCTCAGTTATTAATTACATTAGGTACTTTTCTTTATGATTTACAACATAAGAAAGTTGCAACAAAGTGTCGTAAAAGTATGCAAGCATCTTGTTTGTCCCAGATATTTCCGTAACATAAAAGTCAACAGTCTAAACTTGAAAACTTAACATTGTTGCTGATGAAACTTTAGAGCAAAATGACAACGTTGTTATACTCGTATCTAATCTACCGAAGTGGTAAGTTAATATATACCTAAATGTGAACAAAGGCTACGGTGGGCAAAGTAGAAAAGGGACTAGAACACGGCACAGCAAGTTGGGTATCGAAATGACAACTTTCGGATTGCTGAAACACGGTGGTTGGCAGGTGACAGTTGATTGTAGAGATACAAAGTAGTCATATACCTATTTACGTACATTTATGACAGGCCTGATGACAGTATTGATAAATTGCAAATCTATTTATATCATACTAGCTTCTGCCCGCGACTTCGCCCGCGTAGAATTCGGTTATCGCGCTCCCGCGGGAACTATGCGCTTTTCCGGGATAAAAAGTACCCTATGTCCTTTCCCGGGACTCCATTTATAATATTAATATGGATAATATGGATTTCTTCCGAACATTCAAACGCCTGCAGAAATTGGAATAGCAAACATTATAACACACGTAATTGCTACTACTGCTTAAGTGCATAACTTATCGTGGTATCCCGGATTTCATCCCGTTAAGGGTAGAAATCCAGGATAAAAACTATCCTATGTCCTTCCTCGGGCCTCTAACTATATCTATACCAAAATTCAAGTCAATCGGTCAAGCCGTTTTAGCGTGAAGAGGTAACAGACAGACAGACAGACAGACAGAGTTACTTTCGCATTTATAATATCAGTATGGATATTTATTATCATCAAAAAATATTATTATTTTAGGCTTTCGTTTGATGAAAATCAGATAGGTGCCTATCGGGAAAAAAACTATCGTCATTTTCAAATATTTGGTACACGCGAAGTACCTGAAGTGAGGATGTAAGAATTTCTACCAAATATTCTGTGTGTACATATACATATATAAAACAAAGTCGGGTTCAACACACCACAAAAGTCAAGAACGGCTGCAGCTATATCGATCTTTGATTTTTTGGATTTTTCTCCGCCCCGAGTAAGATAATAACTTCCGCAATTGACAGCTCGCGTCATTTCTATGACTGTTAGACGGTACAAAGTTCGCCAGGTCAGCTAGTAAACTGGTAAAATGAAAGATAGCACTTACCCCCGACCAGGCTCCTTCCACCCAAATAGGGCATTCCTGCGAGTTACAGGACTGCGTTGACCGAGGCGCGGGGGACACGCAGCCGGGATCCGAACTCGAACCTTGGGGCACAACAAATCAATACATTTTATCAACACGTTTTCAATATTTTACTTAAACCACGGATATTTAATAGTACTACATACAGAGTGGCCACGGAATCGCCCGACTGAATCTAGCTGGCGCGCAACTTGCGCCCAACTCGCCTTTCCGTCATTTGATTCATCCGGAGATGGAGAGTGAATCATTGGCCTGCGTATTGGTACATACACACATTTACAAGTGTACAGACGTCCTCGCACGCATACAGACGTCCTTGCAAGCAAACATTGACACTTCATTCGAATTGTGTCCGAAATCGTGCTTTTATAGGCCGTGTCCGCCCTGTGATTAAACAGGATTTCCGTCCAGGCGCTCCCATAAACGCTCCCAACGCGATAACCGAATTCCATGCGAGCTAAGTCGCAGGCAGAATCTAGTATGGATATATAATGTGCTAAATTGCCAACACTGCTCTTCACGCGACTCAAGCGCCTCTAGCTTCTTTCGTAGTGATCCTAGGTCCTTTTCACATGTACACGGTCACGGAACGGTCACAGTGTAATGCAGTAATTCCAAATCTCTTTTTTTTCGACGACAGTATAGTTCACAGGCCCCTCATATTTACAATGCTATTAATGAAATCTTAAATGTTTACCCTTTACACCTATTTAAATGTAAAAATATTATAATACAATGGTTAAAAGGCATTACCTACGAAGAAGCTGAGATACTTATACAACACTGATATGTAAACACACACACACACACACACACACAATATTTATATTACAATAGATTAAGTATACACATATCTTTAGGATATTGTACTTTTAATTAAGATAAATTTAATAACGATGAACGTTATCTAATTAAAATGTAAAGCCTACTGTAATGGAAGAGCGGGGTCACCTGTTACAGGCATATATTTTCTTACTAGGTGATCTCAACCTTTTACTGGGCTAAATGTATTGGATAACTCAATAAACTGTTTTCATTTTTTCATTTTTTCAATGTACGAGCCCCATAGGGGTCTCACTAGTACGTTCCTTACCTGGTTCGTACGTGTCGGCCCGGGTCATGTTGGCGGAGCGCGCGCAGAGCACCCGGCGCGTGCGCACGCCGCCGCCGCACGTCGCGCTACAGCCCGACCACTCGCCCACGTACCATCTAAAATAATTAAGAATATACGGCGTCAAACAAAACGTTGTGCACAAAAAGTGTACAGCGCCGCTAAAGAAGTTTTCACTTCTAAAACTTGGGATATTTCTTTGTTTGACATCTCCTGTTGCCTAAACGGCGTGGTGGATTTTAGCTTGGGAGGTGTCGTTAGATTCGTCTTCAGTGATATCAAAAGTTGTTTTTATTATCAGACACTTACTTAAAAGGGCACGGATGTGTGTTGCACCGCACGACTGACGCCTGCGGCTTGCTAGAAGCGTTGCAGAGTTCCTCTGGCGCATCGGAGCCTGTAAGGCGATCCCTGCACACCGCTAGCGACATCTTGTAGCCTGGGAAAAAGATTGTGTTCAATTATACGGTAATGGGGGTAAATTGTGGTGGCCTAGTGGTTCGACTTACCGCCTCTCATGCAGAGAGTAGGGGTACGATTCCGGCTCGCACCTCTAAGTTTACGTTTGTGCGAAATTCAATTTGAATTTACCACTGAGCTTTCCGGTGAAGGAAAACATCGCGAGGAAACTTGCACGCATCTGCGAAGTAGGTAATTCAAAGATGTGTGTAAAGTCCCCAATTTGCACTGGACCCGCGTGGGGACTATTATAGCCCAAACCATCTCGTGATGAGAGGAGGCCTGTGCCCAGCACAAATAGGCAAACATCGCTTGGAGAAGGATGGAAGAGGCCTATGCTCAGCATTGGGTAGAAAAAGGCTGAAGGAAGAGAGGAAGGAAATACGGTAATGGGTAAGTCATTGCGGTTAAAAATAAAAGACCTTTTCGGCGACCTATTTTGAAACAAAAACATCAGGCTGAGCTACAGCCAACTAAAATCACACCATTTGAAACTTCGATATTACGTAACTGATTCACAAAGTGAAAAGGAACAATTAAAACTCAAACTTTCCAAAAGCACAAGCATACGCTGAAGTTATCTCCAAATTTCCAAGAACAAAGGAGTTCCCAAGCTTCGAGAAGTTCACCAAACAGGCGAGATTTTAAACGAACAAGCTCGCGTCGTAAACATAACTTATGGCACTTTGGAATAACTCCCTTCCCACGTTTTCACATCGCACACAAGTATGCTCAAAGGACTGAGTGGGTACTTGAACTCACAATCCGATTCTTCGGCCTGAGAGGTAGGTCAAACCACCAGTCATAGTATACCTAATAGGATAGGTACTATCGTACCAGTAGCGACACGCACCGCCCCGCACCACACAAGTTACCTCACACCGCCCGCGGCGAACGTGCGCGGCTTACCATAGCAAAACCCGGTGGTGTGAGGTAACTTGTGTTGGTACGTAGCGGTGCGTGTCGCTGCTGAAACGTATAGTACGTATTAGATATGGGTAAATTTTCAACACGAGTTTTTTGCATGTCCCATGCTTGCAAAAAAAAACCATGCTAAATTCCAAAAAGAAAAAAAATATGGTTGTATTCTTTGTCATCATTTATGATGAGGCAAAGCCTTTAATTAATGATAATGAGCTAGTAATACGCAAAAAATTTTTTTTGAAAGTCCGAAAATGCACGATTAGCATAGCTGTGAGGTATGTCACACGCGTAGTTTTGCTCAGACAAATGAATACAACTTTTTCTGTGATTGTCGTTATAAGTACAATGTAATTTGTGTGGCGCGCTTGTAATTTGTGTGCAATGAAAATTTTCGGCACCGAATTGTAGCTAAACTATTCATCACAAAAGAGTGCCTCTTTTTGCATTTGGTTCGGACTTCCAATTTCAACTGTAATCCGTTATCAAAATTATAAAATAAAAGAAAATAAATGCATTACGAAAATTACCAAAATACGTCGTGTTCAAAAATTTACCCATATAGTGTGTAAGGGTAGGTACTCTTAGCATATCAAGTAAATTTGTTTCTAAATATCAACTGATCCTCGCGAGACTCCTTGTGTCTTCAGAACAAAACTAATCTCAGAAGTTATCATGTGGGACTCGCGTTTTGTTTACAGTGATTGATCGATACACGACGATTGGTATGTATGTAAAATACAGATGATTTAAATAAAAGAAACATGAAAATCAGAAAATCAATTGTATTGTTTTGTTTTATAGCAATTAAATAAAACGTTTGTGAGATAGGGACTTATTGTAATTTAATTACTTACCCCAGCAATTAGAAATAACTGGCACAGAGGCATTCCATCTAAGATAGGCCAGGGTAGGCAACGCATTCGGGATCTTGCAGCTCTCTAAATAAAAAAAATCATAAGATTGCATGGGCCGCAGTAACCGCTTACCACCAGGTGGCCTACTGTGTGCTAATCATAAAAAAAATATTTAAGGGATGACATTTTTTTTGTCACAGTGGAATGATTGTTATTTCTGTTAGTCTGTCTGTAGGTTAATTCAAAATTTAACTTTTTTTTCGTTAATAAATGACATGAATGTAAAATCGAAATAAAAATAAATAACACAGTACCTCCGTTCTTACGATGAAAATGAAAATGATCGTTTGGCTCCCAAATTAAGGGTTGCCTAAGCCTAAGGCCTAAGGGCCTTTGCACAGCAGTGGGACAGAACGAGCTCTAAAAAAAAGTAAAAACACAGCATTCTTTCAGGTGAGGCTTTTATCAGTCAGATTATTTTAAACAAGCCGGCACAACAGCTGCGCAAACTTCGCATCCGAAATACACTCACCTTTTAAAAAACAAATAAAGGAGCGAACTGCCAGTGTTTAAATAGCCATTAGAGAGAGCTCTCAGAAACCAAATTACTGAACGTGGATGTAAAATAGACGGCCATGACTTGAAATAGTATTTTTTCAAGTGGAAAAGTTCAAACTGTCTAGTTTTGTACTGAATTTTTGCTGAAGCTACTTTCAGGTCGGTCTTTTTAGGTGCAAAAATGGGATATCGTGAACCTTTTTGCATGGAAAAAAATACAGGTGTATAGGAGATGAAATAGTCTCTTTCCCTAAGAGATTAACATACGTCTGTTATTTACAAAGTACTCGTTAATTTATAGTGTAAGTACCCGTAGGTATAGTGTAGAAGGTAAGTACTAAATTGAAGTAATTTCAGCATTTTCAGCTATGTATGGCGGCTTATTGATTTAAGCTTAACTTATGTTGCTGGGAGAGATCGCTTAGCGATAAGTCCGCTTGTTGTTTATCTATTAACTGCGTATCCTTTCTGTATTTCCTGTGTTTCGTATATGGTGTTCAATGAAGAGTATTGTTGTTGTTGTTGTTATCTATATATATAAAACAAGAAACTGACTGACTGACTGACTGACTGATCGATCAACGCAGAGCCGAAACTACCTACTGGTCGTAGTGAGCTGAAATTTGGCATGCAGTTTCCTTAGGGACCGTAGGGGAGCACTAAGAGAGGATTTTGCGAAATTCCCACGGGAACGGGAAAAAACAGGATTTTACATTTTAATATTTATGCGCATACGAAGTTGCGGTGCGTGCTGCGGCCCATGCAATCTTATGGTCCCCCGTGTGGTGCCGGGTCAGAATTGCACCACCCCATCTCCTCCCGTGGGTTTCGTAAGAGGCGAATAAGGGAAAAACCGGAGGATGGGCAGCAGCGTCCTCCGCGCACTACGCAAATCTTACTGCGGTCGCCAACCCGCCTGCCAAGCGTGGCGACTATGGCAATCCCCCCCCAAGGGATAAAATTGGTAACATGAGGCCACAAAATAAACCCAGACCCCCAGTCCCCGGCGGCCCCGCTATTCCTGGCTCCGGTAGCGGCCATGGTTACGGCGGGGCAGGGGGTGCTAAAGTTAATCTCCGGAAGAGACCCGGCTACCAAAACCGAAGACCCTTGGCCCTGGCAACATACAACTGCCGTACGCTGCGGACTGACGAAAAGGTGCGCGCAGGTTTGACGAATTCCAGCCTCCCGAACAAGCCGGTTTCCGAAAGGGCTATAGTACCGTAGACCACATACATGCGTTGCGGCAGGTTATACAGAAGACCGAAGAGTATAACCTCCCCCTTTGCCTTGCATTTGTGGACTACGAGAAAGCCTTCGATTCGATCGAGACTTGGGCTGTGCTGCAGTCTCTCCAGAGGTGCCAAGCTGACTACCGGTACATCGAAGTGTTGAAGTGTTTGTACGAAAATGCCACCATGTCCGTCCGACTACAGGACCAGACCACGATGCCCATCCCACTGCAGCGGGGAGTCAGACAAGGAGACGTAATCTCTCCGAAGCTGTTCACCGCTGCATTGGAGGATGCCTTCAAGGTGCTGGACTGGAAAGGACGAGGCATCAATGTAAATGGCGAGTACATCACTCACCTTCGATTTGCCGACGATATAGTAGTTATGGCTGAGACCATGGAAGACCTCAGTGCTATGCTCGTTGACCTCAGCAGAGTTTCCGATCGAGTTGGTCTGAAAATGAACATGGACAAGACGAAGATCATGTCCAATGTCCATGTTGTGCCAACTCCAGTAATAATCGGAGGCTCTGCGCTCGAAGTTGTTGACCATTATGTATACCTGGGACAAACAGTCCAGTTAGGTAGGTCCAACTTCGAGAAAGAGATCAATCGTCGAATCCGACTCGGCTGGGCAGCGTTCGGGAAGCTTCGCAGTGTCTTTTCGTCCAAATTACCGCAGTGTCTTAAGTCGAAAGTCTTCGACCAGTGTGTGTTGCCAGTGATGACTTATGGTTCCGAGACGTGGGCGCTTACGATGGGCCTCATAAGAAGGCTCAAGGTCACCCAGAGGGCAATGGAGAGGGCTATGCTCGGGGTTTCTCTGCGTGATAGAATCAGAAATGAGGATATCCGCAGTAGAACTAGGGTCACCGACATAGCCCGAAGAATTGCGAACCTTAAGTGGCAGTGGGCGGGGCACATTGCTCGCAGGACTGATGGCCGATGGGGCAAGAAAGTCCTGGAGTGGCGTCCGCGAACCGGTAGACGAGCTGTCGGTAGGCCTCCAACAAGATGGAGTGACGACCTTGTAAAGGTCGCGGGAACGCGGTGGATGCGAGTGGCACAGGACCGGTCTGAGTGGCGCGCCTTGGGGGAGGCCTATGTCCAGCAGTGGACGTCTGTCGGCTGAAATGATGATGATGATGATGATGAAGTTGCGGGGAAAAGCTAGTTATTTTATAATAGTGATGATAACCTTGTCTAAAAAACGTTAGCTAAAACCCTCGTCTTTGTAGTTGTATTCAAAATTTATATTGAGAAGACGAAACGAAATTCGGGCTGCACTGAAGCTTTTTACCTATTACTCGTGTAAGTATACGCTTTTATAGAAAGCAAGCCTAGGGATTCCAATTTAAAACTAATAAATCCTGAAGAGAGTAAAAAAAGCGGACGATATTTTCTAAAATATTTCAAAGCAACCTCTAGTACTCTCTTTATTGTCATATTAGTGTTCTAATTCTATTACAATGTTTCCATTTTCTTGATATTTTAGTAAGTACTAGTAGTTAATGTTTACTTAACTGTCATGTTCTCTATAGGTTTACTACAACAGCCTATTTACGGCCCACTGCTGGGCACAGGCCTCCTCTCATCACGAGAGGGTTGGGCTATAGTCCCCACGCGGGCCCAGTGCGGATTGGGGACTTCACACACATCTTTGAACTACTTCGCAGATGCGTGCAGGTTTCCTCACGATGTTTTCCTTCACCGAAAAGCTCAGTGGTAAATTCAAATTGAATTTCGCACATATATAATTTCAGAGGTGCGAGCCGGATTTGAACCCGCGACCCTCTGCATGAGAGGCGGTAGGTCAAACCACTAGGCCACCACGGCTTGTATAGGTTTAACGCCTTTAAATTTGTAACCATACTGTGCATACATGTTTTGGACAGCATTAAACCTAATAACCTGTTCTACTCGTATGTAATGTATATAATAACATGTACGAATGCTGTCTGTTTTGTGTGCCAAATAAATAAATAAATAAATACGATTTTCTAGTTTACCCCCCAAAAACGGGGTGGATGTTTGATTTATTTAATTACGTCACACTTCTGACTTTGGATCACAATAATAAATCACAATATACATACGTATCAAATAATTATACGATCCACTATTTCGGGACAAAATTGGCTATAACAGTTCCGTTATTTCCTTTCTGAACCCTAAAAACAGCGGATAGCATATTAAAATGTAAGTTACCCCCAGAACTGACACAGCGAGCTCCTCGCAAAGTCGCCACTTGCTGAAGAACTAATAAAAGTCACTTTGTCCCAAGGACTTCCAAGAAATATTCCATCTGACAGCTCATCTAGTTGCTAAGAGTTCCCTCGGACCATGGTAATGAGCGATTAGCGGGCCCCAGCTCCCGTGAATACATAAATATGTAAATAAAGATGGAAGTTCATTACCAGAGGCAGCGAGATATCAAATTTAGCGACGTCCTTTGTAGATTCTTGGATGGTCAAATCGACCTCATTTGCATTTTACAAAGTTCTGCATTCTACATTGTAGCTTTGGAGTTGAAAGTTTCGGCAACAACGTGCTCGAGTGGACGCTTTGATATTCTAATTGGAGACTGAAATTGTTGAAATTTTGGAGCTTCTTATTATTGATGAAATAATTAACTTCAGTATCAATTGTATATATTCCATTGTATATCCCAATCCCGTATATCGTGATAAAAGTTGAAAAAATAAAAGACAATAGTATTGTGTTAATCCTACCTATGCTCAACAAATTTCATCAATATCCACCACTAGTAGTACATCTTGTTTACAAAGTGGTTTCTAACTGAAAATTGTTACATGTTTATTTCACTAGCTACGCCTTGATCTGGGGGCACGGTGCCCCCGCCAAGAGAGCCAACGGCAGCGCAGGGCACTACCTACCTTTTCTCAAAAGCGTTTCGTCGTATTTACGAACCCTTATAAATTCGTTCTTGATACCTATGTCCTTTAGGCTACTTTTTATTACAAAAAATAAATAAACGTATAGTTCCCGCGAAGACCAAATTCGACGCGGGCGAAGTCGCGGGCAGGCGGTAGAGTGAAATAAATAAAACGCTCATGTTCAATTCATGACGAAGTAAAGCTTTTAAATCAATATAAATACTATTTGAAGTATCGATAGTCAACCAATTACATGATCAATAAGTGAGCCTAAAACTCATTTAACATTTATTTTGGAAACAGTAATTGAAAGAATTTCCTTATAAATTTCAAAAACACATAATAAAAGCCAAAGTTGCTGTCTAAAAATAAACGTTACTTTCTTTGCTTTTCCTTCCTTAAATATACGCTGAGATCAAAAATATCCCGCCCTTTTTTGACTGACCATTTTTTTACCGATTCATCTTTCTTTATTTATGATAAGAGAACATTTTATAAATATCTTAAAAGTAGACTAGATAAATGGTTACAAAGAAAAGTCTCCTTTCATCTGGCATCATGGTTGAATGGTAGAGTATTTGTTATCAACAATGAGCTAACTAACAAACGCTGATAGATTCATTTAATTTTTTGAAGTGTGAAAGTGCCCGTATATTGCCAGTTTATTGAATAAATGATTGAATTTAAATATGCCATTGGGCATTCAACTCTAGAATTTGCACAAATTATTTTTGTGCAACGAAGTTAAAAGTAAATTTTATCCTCTTTTGAAATTATTTGTTACTAGCTTCTGCCCGCGACTTCGCCCGCGTGGAATTCGGTTATCGCGCTCCCGCGGGAACTATGCGCTTATCCGGGATAAAAAGTAGCCTATGTCATTTCCCGGGACTCCAACTATCGCCATACTAAATTTCATCCAAATCGGCGAGGCGGTTAAAGCTTGAAAAGGTAACAGACAGATAGACAGAGTTACTTTCGCATTTATAATATTTATTTATTTAAACTTCATTGCACATACAAAATGAATACAATTGGTGGACTTAATGCCTAAAGGCATTCTCTACCAGTCAACCATAAGGCCAAACAGAAAGAAAAATGAGTAGGTGCATCAATAATATTAGTATGGATCTTCCTATTCTTTCTGTAGTTTCTTTCTGATATTGATGCACCTACTCATTTTTCTTTCTGTTTGGCCTTATGGGTCACTGGTAGAGAATGCCTTTAGGCATTAAGTCCGCCAATTGTATACATTTTGTATGTGCAATGAAGTTTAAATAAATAAATAAAGTTAAAAGTATGTAGGTAATCGAAAATAAATTTAGACCAACTCTGACAACTATTTTGAGGGACTGTGGGAATACAGTAAATGTGGTGACAAGTGTAGGTAGACGTGGCTCGAAATTCGAATCCGCGCAGCCTGCGGTGAAGGGTTGGCGGAACCTAAATGGGATTTAATCGAAAACACTCACTGGAAACCTGGTTCAATTTGTCTTTTAAACGTTTTCGAATCAAGTGATTTTATAGTGATAAAGTTAAAGGTTCGAGGGTCGAGGTGTATCCACAAGGACCCCACAATCTCAAGATAAGATAAGATATAGTGATGAAGTATATTTTTAATGTAATGAATAAACAAGCACACAGGCCCCTGATGGTAAGCGATCACTGCAGTCCATGGACACCGAAATCTTATGATTAATGAAAGCGAAAATCTCGAATGCGTTGCCTACCCTGAGGTCTAAGATAAATGCCTCTGTGCGAGTAATTTCACCGACTGCCTTAACCCCTTAACGAAACACAACAGTATGTGAGCACTGGTTATTTGGTGGCAGATTAGCGGGTAGGACGGTGGTACCAACCCGGGCGGACCAACATCAGGTCCTACCCTAAAAATTAAATTAAGCGTCTGACACTAGCTCAACTAAGATTTTCAATAAAAATTTCATACATTTTTAGTAATTATGTTCCTTTAGTATGTTGGATGTACAGTCGAATCCGTCAATTGATATGTACACACATTTGCATTTGATCCGTTGTAATAAGATCCAAAAATGATCATGTATTAATGAACTCTAATAACAATGAACCTCACTCGATACACAGCGCTTCTACCAGAGAATTCATTCGCAATGGCCCTCGTCGGAAACTCCGTTGTAAACATTTTCCGAATCCCTCGTTTTGAACTTATGACAGATGGTTCTGGAAACCTTTCATCGCTCGTTTCGATGCCAATACCGCTAATTACATCCTTTGAGTTTGACGGAATGGAACGATATGCGTGTGTGTGTGTGTGTGTGTGCGTGTTTGTGCGCGCTCAGTTATTAGAGCGAAGGTTTTGACTGATTTCACTTTTCGCTCATTTGGATGGTGATTTGTTTTTTTTTAGTGTGTCAATGTGATTTTTTGTAAATTTGATTGTAAAGTGACATCATGTAGCTTAGGATTCATATGTAAGAAGGTACTTAAAATGGGCGAATTAATGATGAAAAAAGATGAGGAATTGTGAATGGATTTCGTTAAACGCATGAGACAGGTAAATAAAGGTAATATGACATGCTGATGAAAAAAATGTTACGCTCACCCCCCACATAACACCAAAGGAAATGTTGATGAGTAAATACTAAAAAAAACACATCTTGAAGAACTAGTTAAAGAACGCCAAAAAGGGCCGAATACTTTTTAGCCTTAGGCATAAACACAATGATATTATTATCAATGATAAAGATCAAGCGTCGATCTGAAGAGTACAAGACTGTTCTTAACGTATTTAAATTACACGAGGTACCTCTTCTACGAGGTCTATACATAGAGAAATACTTCGTCAAAATACATCATTGAATGAAATCAAATATTCCGAATCGCTTCCAACAAATCAAGGCCCAACTTGCCAATAAATAGTTGCCTGAAATTTTGATTTCCAGCCGATACATCAACATAGTTAATTGCTAAAGCCAGGCAGCTAATTTATAACCTCGATCGACCATTAGGCCTATTATAAATCAACGGGAGAGTTCCTTTTGTCTTGCAACAGTTCTTGAGGGCACGAAGGGGTTGGTTTTTGAGTTGAGATCAGCAATGAATTATTATCTGGATTATTGAGTAGAGGAATTTGCGATGGACCTGGAGTAATCTGTTATGAATTGCGAATAATAGGAACATTTAGGCTAATCTTAAGTAAAAAAAATATATTATTAATAGACGCGAAATATGACGTTGTGTAAGTGTTCTGGAAAACAAATGATTCTTCTTACGCCTTTTTCTTTTCTTACGCCAGGTATGAACCTTTTTAGGATTCAGAACGTCAATAAATATCAAATGAAAGTTCTTCGTGGTATTCAAGTTATTTAAGAAAATAGGCGTGAAATGACCATTACGAAATTAGAATAAAGAAGAGCCAAAAATTAAAAAAAAAAATAAGACGACAGTTCTCGACTTATACTTACAGATTACAGAAAAACAATAGAAAAGTGATTTTTAAAATAACAAAATAAAATAAGTAATCATCGAACGGAAGCCTCCCCAGGCGAAGTGAAAGTGCGAAGTGAAGTCTTGGCAGGTTTTATTTTTACAGGAAATCAGACTTTACAGTAATCTATTGCGCGATTTCGTCACAAAGGGGTGACCGATTCTTATTTGAAATCTCGACAAAGAAATTTTCTTGTTTGTGAAACGTACCGGAAATCTAATTAAAGGGAGCGAGTCCAAGCGCAATACTTTACTGTTAATTGGTCACAAATTAATGCCAAAATGTCTTACGACTGTTTGGACGTAGCTTAAATGTAATTTTCAAAACACGTCACTATGTTTTGAATGAAAGAAAAGTGACTTATATTATATACTACTTAAGCAAGCACTTTTATAACAATACTAGCTGACCCAGCGGACTTCGTACCGCCTTAGTTTTTTTTTTGGGTGAGTATGAAAAATAGCTTAGGTACGTCCTATTCTCAGACCTACTGAACATACAGAGCCGTTTCGGAGGAGTTTGGTTACAAACACTGTGACACGAGAATTTTATATATTAGATAAGATTAGATTAAGTAATTTATCATGGAGAAAGTAAGGTTAACTTAGAAGAAAAACTTTCATACACAGCAGCGTTAAAATTGATACTAGATGTCGCTATCTATGTTGCATTAAATTTTAAGCAAATTGTAAGCGCTAACTGGATATTGCTGGCATGCATAGACATAAATAATACTTCGTATGGACCCGGCCTAACGGAGATACATGTCATGTTTCCCCACTTCATTGGTGTCCAATCCAAAGTTAAACTTATATCGTGACACTAAAGCTGGGTCACATTTTTTTCAACAACGAGAGAAGTTTTTAGATACTGAGAAACAGTTTCGAAAAAAGTTTTTTTAAAAACGCTTATTGTCACGAACGCTCGGTGACAGAACTTTGGATTGGACACCGTGGAAGTGGGGACATATTACGTGTACGTTAGACCGGGTCTATATTATTTACGTCTATGCTGGCATGCGTAGTTTTTCCGGTGCATTTTTTTTCTGGTCGCCAACAAGTAACAAACGTATCATTGTAAAATACCTAATTCGGTCATGAAAGAAAGTTCAAATCCACTTTAATATACTTAAATGCATAAAAAGTAAGTCCGTCTGTCAGTTACCTCTTGGGATGGAGTTAGTTAATAAAGGTACAGGGAAGGACATGGACTGCTTTTTATCCCGGAAAAACGCATAGTTCCTGCGGGAACGCTATAACCAAATTTCACGGGCGAAGTCGCGTTTAAACTAGTTTCTTTTTAATAAAATTAACTACTACTACTACAGCCTATTTGCGTCCCACTGCTGGGCACAGGCCTCCTCTCACCACGAGAGGGTTTGGGCTATAGTCTCCACGCGAACCCAGTGCGGATTGGGGACTTCACACACATCTTTTAACTAATTTACAGATGCGTGCAGGTTTCGTCACGATGTTTTCCTTCACCGAAAAGCACAGTGGTTAATTCAAATTGAATTTCGCACATAAGTAAACTTAGAGGAGCGAGCCGGAATCGAACCCCGACCCTCTGAATGAGAGGCGGTAGGTCGAACCACTAGGCCACCACGGCTCAATAAAAATAACTAAACATTTCCTTTTTAGGTGTCCAGTTTCCTAACATATAAAGCACAAACTATAAGAGGAACAAAGCGTACGTCCGTCCGTCCGTCTGTTTACCTCAATACGGCCTTCAATGACGAACCAATTAAAGGGCACAAAGGAGAGATAAACACTTTAATTCAATTGCGTAAAGACCGTTTCCGGTGGGCTGGCTTTGGACATTTCTTGGCCCGTTGGACCATTACATTTGGCTTTGACATAGTTCCAACAGTTTGTGTTTCAAGTTGCCGCCGAAGTTAGATGAATGATACGGGTTAGAACTTAAGTCTATTTCGGATGGACTTTAAATTGATATTGTTGTGATAGTTAGTTATGAGGAGGGATGAAAGTCATATTTCTAGAAGAGTATTAGATATGGATGTGGATGGATATAGAGGAAGAGGTAGACCTAGGAAGGTGTCGATGGATTGCGTGAAGGATGATATGTGTATGAAAGACGTTAGTAGAGAGATGACTGCTAATAGGAGCGAATGGAAGAAGAAAACATGTTTTGCCGATCCCACATAACGTAGGAAAAGGGCAAGCAAATGATGATGAGTTAGTTACGACTAAAGAACTATTTTCTGGGCATAAAACGGGTCAAAATCTATGTGTCTACATTTAAATATATCTTTAACGTTACCTTGGTAGAGATCTTCTACTATCTAAAGTCCCGCGCCTTCACATTTCAAAACGTTTCAATGTATTTAAAAAACCGGCCAAGTGCGTGTCGGGCCACGCGCAAATTATAGGGTTCCGAAGTTGAGGATGCCCAGAGTACCTTTCTAAGACTTATTAGCATCTAGCTAGCCTGTGGTATGACGTGCCCGCCCGACGCCCCTGCCGCTCGAGAAAAATCATCATTATAAGTTGGTCGACTATTACTCGTAAGTTTGTACAGCCTACTTAGCTCTGATAGTTTTCCTTTCAACTACGTTATATATGCCACAACCGTGATTTTTTTCAGCCATCCAAATACCACCATTTAGCTGGCAGGGGGGGGGACACGTGACTCTAACAAAAAATAGCACTTTAAAGCTTAATATTTCACAAACGCATCACTTAATCAAAAAATGGTTTTAACAAACCCACAATATTTTTTTAAGACCTATTCAACGATATGCCGCACTATGGGGTACGCAAGAAAAAAAAATTACATCCCCACTTTACGAGTAGAGGAGGTACCCTATAAAAAATATATTTCAAAATTTTATTGTACCACTTTGTCAGCGTAACTAATATGCATATTCATGCCAAATTACAGCTCTCTAGACCTAATCATCTCCGAGCAATAGTGCGGACAGACGGACGGACGGACGGACATGGCGAAACTATAAGGGTTCCTTGTGGACTTCGGAACCCTAAAAAGCACCACCAACACTCTCAACACATGTGTGCGTGCTGAGACAGCCATCAACTATGCGTTGAGAGTGTCGGTGGTGCTTTTTAAATATTAATAAAAAAATTGAAGCGTTTTGAAATGTGAAGGCGCGGGACTTTAGATGGTAGAAGATCTCTTTGGGATAATGGGAAAGGAGATGATTTTACTTTAGGCGAAAGTGTGGAACTAAGTAATCGTAAACGTAAACGATCGAATTTAAAATGAAAATGTATCTACTCTAATCATACAAATTAAAAAATATATCAGTAGGTAAAGACGTTAAGTAACTTATATTACACTTTAGCTTTTGGTATACGTATGTATTTCAATGAAACCACTAGAAACATCTAAGATCACATTAAAACAAAACTAAGTATTACATTGTTGAAATTTTTGTAATTGAAAATTCAAGTGACTAATGCTCCAAATTCCACATCTATCAAAGTTCTGAAAAACTCATATACCTATACTTCCATGATAATTTAAACGTAAAAGAACATTTCTCGACACGACAAGGGCTGGACACGGCCTCTTGAAGGCCAACGCGGATTAGGGACTTCACAGGAACCATTCATTTTATTTGTACTCGGACGAGGCCTAAAATGTTAGGGCAAATGATACTCCGTATAGTATTTAGGATCGTGTATAAGAACACCACTTAGTTGCTAGGTAGTTTTGTCTTCTGGTCTTAAATCTTCTCTGTTCTGATATTATAGAGTGGGTGGTCTTTGAGACCGGTAAAAGTAATGCGACGCTGATGTCGCATTGCAAATGTCTATATAATAGGTTGCTATACAAGTTATTGACCCCCGTCACAACTGGCAGAGTGAGCCAAATATAATACCTTCCTTAGCTAAGATTACCTGAAAATGACGATGACGACAATGATGACGTTGGCGATGACGAGACGATGATGATGATGACGATTATGATAATAATGGCGATGACGATGATGATAATGACGATGACGACAATGATGATGTTAATGACGACGAGGATGATAATGACGATGACGACGATAATAATAGTGACGATGACGATGTCAACAAAGATGATACTATGCTACAAGCAGGCCTACGATACTCACCCCCTCCGCAAGTTGAGGAGCACAGTGAACCGGGCGTAGCGAGCCAGTGGTACCGCGGCCGCGAGCACGACGACCCGTCCCCCCCGCAGACCCCGCACTCGTCCACTCGCCTCGTCGAGCCGACGCGGAGATCGCAGCCTACGCGCTGCGGACAACAATAAAGTCTTTACATTTTTGTGAATCCATAATGATTTGTTTACTAGTGATCTCCACTCGCATAGGTCAGATTTTTTTTTCGGAAAGTCGTCTGTTATTTAGGGGAGCTCCCCTCTACACCACCAAGGAATCTAAATCACAAATTTCAGCTTTCTACGGCCAGTACTTTCCGCTGTTGGTTGTCGTTAGTCAGTAACCTAAGTTTTTTTTTTATATAGGGTCAAGTTGTGACGATATTTTACCCACAGTATCAGCTATCAATTCTAAGGATGTTTTTTATACCTTTAAGTTTTTCGAGATGGTAAAAAAAAACCTAAATGACATGCTTAGAATCGACAGCTGATACTGTGGGTAAAATATCAAAAATAGTATCAATATCACAACGTTTTGCTTTGACGCAGTATACTCGTAATATTGATTGATTAACTGTCCGTCCCTGTTTGGCAAAAAACCACAGAATATTTAATACTACTTAACAAAACTCCACACGGACGTAGTCGTTCGTTCGTCGTCGTAGTTGTTCGTCGTCTGTCGTTCAGAAGCATTTATCTAAACTCTCTTGCAAGCAGTCAAAATGGTGTGTTTTCGCAATAGGGAAAAGATGTCCTCTACCAAAGCGTCAATATACGTATACGCGACTCTTTGGCTATGTTATTATAAGAGTTGTATACATATTTTCCGCTTTAATATATTTGAATACTGTTTTATTCATCTATTCCAAACACTTAATGAATACCAGTAGAGTACTAGAATTGTTTAAAATACTTTCTTTAGAATTGCTCCAAACGCTTCCCCGTTTCTATCTCATCGATCTCAATAAAACGTTTCAACGAAACTTCCAGCGACTCGTCGCCTTTCGTGCGATTATGCGCCGGAGAGTGCAGTACTATGCGATCGTTCCTCAGGTCACATAGAAGCGGTTAGCTGGCGCCGTAAATAATGTACACAACCCTGGGAAATCTAACACAGGCGAGAATGCACGAGGTAGAATAGACGAAGAGTGTAGAATCAGAAATGATTTCCTATTATGTTGTGTTTTGGAACGAGAAAAGTGAAATTTATTTGCATTAGAAGATTTATATTGCTTTCTTAGACGTTAGCAAGTAAAAGAAAAATCGCTTAATATATAATAATAGGGACTTACTTAAGTTTAGCTACTTGTACATTTTTCATGTAAAAAGATTGACAAACAGGCAAACGGCCTACCTGCTGGTAAGTGGTCACCACCTCCTATCTAGACATAGTAACACCAGAGGCATCACCAATGTTTTGAAGGGAAGATGGGATAGAAGGATAGAGAACAGAACAGGCCATACCACAAATTTTACTTAAATACAGCACAACAATATTTTGACATCATTTTAATAAAAGCTTAGTATTAGATTCGTACGTGGATGATATGGTTGATAGAAGAAGCGTCATTTTTAATACGGTATTTTGAGCAAATACTTACCACACCACTAGCCAAACTATGCCTGACTCTTTCAGATAGCCGTGTGATTCAAAAACCGCACCTGAAATAACCCTCTGTCTACCTGTGCCGGGAGAATATTGGACAGCGGAGACACTTTATAACCAGATTTATTATGTCTACCGCATCTATTTCTTCTATAATATAACATAATAATATTTGCTTTATGAGGAAGATAAAAGCGTGTACGATACGAGGAATCTCGAATACAACTTTACGATTCGCGACGGAGTTTTAGTGGTTGGAGTGGCAAAATTTGATCAACCTTCAGTAGGCAAAAAAATCGACAGTCTGTATCTTTTACTTTTTAATGGAATGGACATTATTTATTTATTATTCAAAATACTACTACAGCCTATTTGCGTCCCACTGCTGGGCACAGGCCTCCTCTCATCTCGAGAGAGTTTGGGCTATAGTCCCCACGCGGGCCCAGTGCGGATTGGGGACAAAATAATTGTGATATACCCCAACCCTATCCTTATCCAGTCCTTAGGGCTTGGTTTTTGAAGTCGGTGCCAAAGCAATTATGTTTGGTACACATTCGTCGTATTATTTAGGACATTTATTTTTACTACTCCCTCAGCCGTCCCAAAGCGCTGTGGCACCGCAGGATTGCGCATAGAATTATTCATGTGTGACGGTCGTTGAGGTGAAGTAGTAATGTCCAAATATCCGGCTTGCATGTGTGAAATTCATAGCCTGGAACTGGATATGTGTTTGGCGGTTAATTGTGGGTCATGTGTTTTTTTGGTATCTTCTAGATGGCGGTCTGAGGGTAGTTTTGAAATATGTTTGTCTTGCGTATTACTACTACTACAGCCTATTCGCGTCCCACTGCTGGGCACAGGCCTCCTCTCGTCACGAGAGGGCTTGGGCTAATAGTCCCCACGCGGGCCCAGTGCGGATTGGGAACTTCACACACATCTTTGAATTACATCGCAGATGCATGCAGGTTTCCTCACGATGTTTTCCTTCACCGAAAAGCTCAGTGGTGAATTCAATGAATTTTGCCCATAAGTAAACTTAGAGGTGCGAGCCGGAATCGAACCCCCGACCCTCTGCATGAGAGGCGGTAGGTCGAACCACTAGGCCACCACGGCTTCCTTGTGTATTACAGTTGAATGAAATTGGAACATTTGCATTATTCACATTGTTTTTGGAAGGAGATTTTTTTACCAAAAGGTTTAACTAGTAGAGAATGCCTTATGGCATTAGGATCGCCTTTTCGTATCAGAGTTCGCTAATGTGCAATAAAGTTTAAAGGTGAATAAGTAAATACACAAATTAGGTACCAAAGGCCAAGAAGCAATGGATTATGTGCAAAAATAGGGGTAAATACAACTTAATCTAACGGTCCCGGTGTTCCCGATAAAAGGAAATGTATCTGAAAGGAAGAAAAAATCAGTAGAGTACAAGAATCATCAAGTTTTATAAATTTTACTTAGTTCAACGTATCTTCATCCATTATATCCATATTTCCATACTAATATTATAAATACGAAAGTAACTCTCTCTGTCTGTCTGTCTGTTTGTCTGTCTGTTACCTCTATACGCTTCAACCGCTGGACCGATTAAGATGAAAGGCATGGAGATTACAGTTGGAGTCCCAGATAAGGACAAAGGTTGCTTTTAATCCCGGAAATACGCATAGTTCCCGTGGAAACGCGATAACCGAATTTAGTGTAAAATAAAAAAGCCAAGTAAAAAGTTCTTACACATTCAAAGTTCATATTTGTAGGACAAATCATTGTTCACAAGTTACCCTCCACAGACCATTTAGCACTTTTTACGGCAGTATCAAAAGAATCAGTTCCTCTCTGTTATAAATTACACTGATATGTAGCAGTGACACATCTCATCACTTATTCAGGAGCCGGGAATCGAGCCTTCCCCACACAAATGTGGCGAATTTTCCGATTATCATAATAAAGTAGGGTCTTCCCTCTCTTTTTATCTCACCAGATCACCCGTAAGAGTGAGCGGGCCGAAGTAATCGATCCCAGCCGGTTAAGAGGATTTAAAGTTGAAGATAATTGGCAGTGAATGTTTATTTGGTGGTTGAAATGTTTTTTGCTCGGCTTAATGGGATCGTGCGTTCGGAGATTTTTGTGAATATTTTGGCTTCGAAAGTAAAGCCAAAAGAAATAAGCAGAGGTACCTATTTAGATTGATAATAACCTGAAAAATGTACGAGTAGTAAGATTTTGGTTAGTACTACTACTACTACAGCCTATTTGCGTCCCACTGCTGGGCACAGGCCTCCTCTCATCACGAGAGGGCTTGGGCTATAGCACAGGATATAGTCCCCACGCGGGCCCAGCGCGGATTGGGGACTTCACAGACATCTTTGAATTACTTCGCAGATGCGTGCAGGTTTCCTCGCGATATTTTCCTTCACCGAAAAGCTCAGTGGTAAATTCAAATTAAATTTCGCACTAGTAAACTGAGAGACGCGAGCCTGAATCGAACCCTCGACCTTCGGCATGAGAGGCGGTAGGTCGAACAACTAGGCCACCACGGCTTCTAGATTTTGGTTGCTCTTACTCAACTGATGTGAATATTTTTTGCATTTGTTAAATTATTTTTCTTTATAGAAATTAGGTTTTATGCGGATTTAAATATTCATACAACGAAAACATTCAAGTTAGTATTTTGCTGGTATTTAATTTTGATACCATAGTTTTATTTGGAGATTAAAAAGATACGGTATAATTATTTTAAAGCTAGTCTATTGTAGGTACATTATTTAGATGGAATATTTAGCTAGCTTAGAAACGAGTTAAACTTTTAGACAAGCCACCCCGTCACTTACCTTCATTAAGAATTCCCATCGTCAATGTAACTCCACTAAAACAGAAAGGTCGCCCAAAAACGTCCCTCTGAAAAAGTGATATAACTCCACAACGACCATACCCCAATTTCTTCGAGTATTTTACATAATTTCATATATTATTTAAGTGGCGACTTCGGGCGATCGTTTGCATAATCCGCCCCGCCGTGTTCTGACGGAATACTAATTCGGTTCCGAAAGTTAGATGGCGCTGTTCAACACGAAGTTATGGCGTTTTCCAAAGTGCCCCCTGTGACCTTTTTTGATCAGGGTGTATGAACAAAAGTGGCAGCTTAACTTTGGATACCTTGTTACGAGTACGGTCGTTCGTTGAATTTGATTTTTTGTGTAAATTTTGAGGTTGTAATTCATTTTGAGCCATAATTTCACCTGCTTTGTTAGACTAAATATAACGGTCAAAAGATCAGGAGTAAATATTAAAACATTACCTTTATTCTATTATCTAAACTACTAATAATAAGTCTGTAGAAGAAGTCGCGTCTGAAACTTGAAAATTAAAAGGAACTATCAAGTCGAGGTGACTATATAAACGATACTAAACCCATATTAACGAGTTTTAGAAATAATGTCTGTATGTATGTATGTACAGTCGAGTTCGCCAATATATACACATTTTTGTACCTTACCACGTTGTAATAAGGTACAAAAGTGTACACATATTAATGAACTCGACTGTACCTATATGTCCGGACTCGAAAACTACTGGACAAATTGCAACTAAATTTGGTATGGAGGTAGTTTTAACACTGGTCAACATTATAGGCTACTCATTATACCTACTTTTTATCCCGGAAAAACGCTATTTCCGAATTCCATGCGGACAAAGTCGCGGGCAGAAGCTAGTTATTTTGATAAGTAGATATTTCAGCACATCAGAAATAAGACACTAGTATACGTAATTAGTATATTCGTCGCCTAAATAGTTTTATTTGGTTTCATGACGCATTGGTGTTAGCTGTAATGTCATGTTAATCTTTTATAAATAAATAAATAAATAAATAATGCGTATCGTATAGAAATAAGTTATCCGATTTTTCATACAAATATCAATCGGACTGATATACTCGGATTTGTATTGGACACACTTGCATTTAACTAAGTAACATAGTCACCACCCAGGCATCTTCACTATCAAGATTTAGCGAAGTCGATGAGTACAGTGAGTACATACGTACAGTGGTAAGTAGCTGGTCTACACCACTGTCCAACTTCGCTAAAGTCATTACCAATGTAAATTGGGTCCGAGACTAAGTAGCATAGTTACCACCCAGGCATCTTCACAACCAAGATTTAGCGAAGTCGATGAGTACAGTGAGTACATACGTACAGTGGTAAGTAGCTGGTCTACACTACTGTCCAACTTCGCTAAACTCATTACCAATGTAAATTGGGTCCGAGACTAAGTAGCATAGTCACCACCCAGGCATCTTCACAACCAAGATTCAGCGAAGTCGATGAGTACAGTGAGTACATACGTACAGTGGTAAGTAGCTGGTCTACACCACTGTCCGACTTCGCTAAACTCATTACCAATGTAAATTGGGTCCGAGACTAAGTAGCATAGTCACCACCCAGGCATCTTCACAACCAAGATTTAGCGAAGTCGATGAGTACAGTGAGTACATACGTACAGTGGTAAGTAGCTGGTCTACACCACTGTCCAACTTCGCTAAACTCATTACCAATGTAAATTGGGTCCGAGACTAAGTAGCATAGTCACCACCCAGGCATCTTCACAACCAAGATTTAGCGAAGTCGATGAGTACAGTGAGTACATACGTACAGTGGTAAGTAGCTGGTCTACACCACTGTCCGCCTTCGCTAAACTCATTACCAATGTAAATTGGGTCCGAGACTAAGTAGCATAGTCACCACCCAGGCATCTTCACAACCAAGATTTAGCGAAGTCGATGAGTACAGTGAGTACATACGTACAGTGGTAAGAAGCTGGTCTACACCACTGTCCGACTTCGCTAAACTCATTACCAATGTAAATTGGGTTTGAGGCTACGAGGCAAGTAATATTAAAATAACTGCCAACATATAACGACTACAATACTAACCAAAACACAAGAAAGTAAGACATATAAATAGAAGCACCGTTAAAAATAAAAACGGCACGCACAAAACTGAAACAGTCCTCTGAAAAAAAGACATTTCAATATCTGTTAACACAAGAATGCGCTTAATACTGCAAGCCATCCTTTCTGAACAAGGGAGAAAAATGGGGATTGAAACCTCGTGGCACAATGCCGGATACGACCTGACATCATCAGGGAACGGGGACGCGAATAATAAGGCTTGAGTGTGGATTAAGGTGCGAGCGATAGCGAGTTGATTGTTATAGTCAAACGAGCTTCTACCCGTGACTTCGTCTGCAGAGACTTTCGTACTAAACTTGCCCTCCAAATTAGATCAAAACGTGTACCTACACGCTGTCATACTCTCAAAAGTTAGTGCATTGAAAGCTAAAAAAGAGTAAAGGTCCAATGGTCACTCAGGTTGACAGATCGACTTAGACTGCGACACCGTGGCGCCATCTATACCGCCAAATCACGATAAAATAGAAAATAATTGCTTATAAAGTTAGTGGCTTGCCAAGATTTCCCGTCCATCCCTAGATATGTAGATCCACGAACACACACGTGCTGTAATTATATGTGCCATAGGCCATAGTATTCTAGTGTGCAGTTTAGGTTTCGTCTATATGGAGTTGCGAGTGTGACACCGGTGAAGCCTCTGGTGAAGCAACAGTGCTTCAATTCTTCTTTTCGAATTTCAGTCCTATCTTAAGACCAAAGTCATTCACAACTTCGTACCTTCGTATAACAAGTTACAAGAAGGTTATATATGTACGTCGTGTAACCTTCTTGTAACTTGCGCCAGATCTGACGTCAGTCGACGGCGGCGTCCATTGTCTAGCATGTTTGCTCCCGTTTTTAAAATTAAAACTATGTGGCCCGGAATACTGCTTGCAGCTCTTCGTCGCGAGCTGGAGCTGAATATAACTGGCTTTGTCAGAGGGGCTTCTCGTTGTGTACCTACTCTGTTACGTCAGTCGTCAATCCACTGATTCAGTAATTGTCTTTCTCATAAT
The DNA here is from genome assembly GCA_963971205.1 of Aethes cnicana. Classification (NCBI taxonomy): domain Eukaryota; kingdom Metazoa; phylum Arthropoda; class Insecta; order Lepidoptera; family Tortricidae; genus Aethes; species Aethes cnicana. Next base: position 1,427,757 of record OZ020296.1, on the reverse strand, counting down.
TTGAAGTCCAATGTTACTAATTAACGCCCGGTTCCTATATCCAAACAACGCCTCGTTTTGCCTACGGACGGTTAAAATTTGACACATTCTCTATGGAACAAATGTCAAAAATCAACCGTCCGTAGGCAAAACGAGGCGTTTCGTGGATATAGGAACCGGGCCTAAGTATGTATTCTGGTAAGTTGATTATAATAAATTAGTTAGCCCTTTCATTATGGAGTGTCGAATGTGTCTTGGTAAGGAGCGCAATCTTATATGGCGAAACAGTTGAAAACGTGTCCCGCAGATTTGATAAGCAACAAAACAAAACCCACTCTCATCACAACCGTTTTCGCTGCGTTTTCGCCTCTGCAGCGCTATCTGGAGGCGCTACTGCAGACTATCCGCCTAGGTGGCTTGACACTTGTGGCGACCGCAGCGCTTCCAACCTACCCGATTTGGTGTCCACTTTTGGAAGTACAAAGATTGCGCTCCTTTACTTCAACCCTCCATACCTCTCATATTATAAGATTTCAGTATCCATGGGCAACAGTGACCGCTTACCTGCATGTGGCTTAATTATTGTGTGCTCGTTTACTTACCTATTAAAGAAAAGTTGAAGAATTACAAAGTTTAGTTAATTGCCTAATTCTATTTTACCTGTAGCATTTATTTGTTTAAACTTCATTTTTTCAAAGAAAGTCCTTCATACTACAAATTAATTACGAACTAAAACTTCATTATAGTTTTTTTTTACATCAAGAAACTAGGAACTAATATGCATAAAGTGCGCCGCAGCTTTTTGCTCTCCGCAGTTTTTCTTTTGAAAGCTCCCGATATAATTTATTCAGGTTGAAAATTACCAGCAATTAGTTGAAAACTTGAAAGTTTTCTTTGTAGACTGAGAAACATAATATACTGATTTGGTTCGTTATAAGTTTTGAAGAAGCAAAATTATGTGGTAGTGGGCGGGGCTCATAATTGTTTATTTATTTATTTTATTAAGGATCACCAACGGTTAATACATCTTACAGTATGTGTGACTATATTTTACATTCCAAATTGATGCTTAACCAATTAAAGGTAACCACAGCTAACGCTGGTATCTAATGAATAATAATATTAGGAAATGACACAAGTTGCTGATTACAAAATTTCAAAACATGGTTGATTAAAAAAAAAAAAAAAAAAACTTGTTCGCTGAAATCAAGTACAAAGAAGATGTATGTACACTTTTTTGACCTTTATTATAATGAGAGATCAAACGTGTATGCATCTTTTTCTATTCGCCGTAATAAAATACACAATGTCAATTTAGTACCAATGCATAAGTTATCCAGTACGGTATTTGGCTTTTATCTGTTAGTCGTTATGACGTAGTAGCCGTTTGTCCGCGACTTTGTCCCGCGTAGATTTAGAATTTGCGTACTCGATGATACTATACACATAGGTAGGTATAGTTATAGAAGTATTCAGAAAACTGGTTTGATCCGTAGGAAACCCGCTCCCCTTGAAATATCGGCACAAAAGTATCCTATGTCATTTCAAGAGTCTCAAACTATATCCGTACCAAATTTCATTTTAATCGGTCCAGTACTTACGACGTGAAGCAAGGAAAAGCAAACAAATACACTTTCACATAATATTAGCAAGGAAGTAAGGATTTTAGTTGACGTTTGTACATCATCATCAACGCCTATATAGATTAACTTCATGGTCGAACAAATATTTTCAAGTCGTATTTGAGAGGTATTTTGGTGATGAAGCCGTCGGTAGGCATCCAAAAAGATGGAGCGACGACCTGGTGAAGGTCGCGGGAATACCGTGGATTCGAGTGGCACAAGACCGATCTGAGTGGCGCGCCATCGTGTCCAGCAATGGACGCCTTCCAGCTGAAACGTTGGTGTTGATGATGATATTTTATCAGACGCTCTTGAATTTTGGCACAAAGCATCTACTACTACTATTTACTACTACTACAGCCTATTTGCGTCCCACTGCTGGGCACAGGCCTCCTCTCATCACGAGAGGGTTTGGGCTGTAGTCCCCGCGCGCTTTGAATTACTTCTCAGATGCGTGCAGGTTTCCTCACGATGTTTTCCTTCACCGAAAAGCACAGTGGTTAATTCAAATTGAATTTCGAACATAAGTAAAATTATAGGTGCGAGCCGGTATCGAACCCCCGACCTGCATGAGAGGCGTTAGGTCGAACCACTAGGCCACCAGCCTCAGTCTACAAAATAGCCTCTATGTTAATGATTTTCTAATGAATAATTCGAAATCAAATTAGGATTCCAAAAACCGGTAACCCATTCAGCTCAGCGATCCTAACTTTAACTACGTATGGATGACTGATCAGACATTTAATTTGGATGTCAAAGGGGCAGGGCTTAAACAAATATAAGGACCAATCAGAAACAAGAACCTAATCCGCAAACAAACTTCCTAACATAACAAACCATCGCCTTAATGTTTCGTCAAAGCCAAGTTTGTAATTGTAATTAAATTTCCCCCATTCTTGGAACAGTGTGTTTATTTAAAACAGTAAAGCATTTAAATTAGATTATGAGACAAACCGTCAGAGTTGAAAGTGTGAAACACCTCAGGATCGTTGCGCAGAATTTCTTTTGTTTAATTGAATTTCTGCTTATGATGATTATCTTTATGATGATGGCAATAGTCAAAGGCGGTGGCTAACCTTTGACTTTATTTTTAAAAAGAAAGCCACTGGTTATCACCAGTATTTAAGATATTTATATCGAATAGCTTCTGCCCGCGACTTCGCCCGCGTGGAATTCGGCTATCGTAGGAACTATGCGTTTTACCGGGATAAAAAAGCCTATGTCCTTTCCTGGGACTCCTACTATCTCCATATCAAATTTCATCCAAATTGGTCCAGCGGTTGAAGCGTGAAAAAGTAACAGACAGATGGACAGACAGAGAGACAGACAGACAGACAGACAAACGGATAGACGGACAGACAGACAGACAGAGTTACTTTCGCATTTAAATAATTTATTATGGAATTATGGATATTATGGATATAAAATCAAATCGATCGCAATACCAGTTAAGATCACGCGCCAAAATGCTCAATGACAGTTCATGACAGTTTACATAACTAGTGCAGTTGTACTCTTCTTCTTCTCTTTAAATAATGGCTTCTGTCTTGCAGTTGTAGAGATCTTCTACTATCTAAAGTCCCGCGCCTTCACACTTCAAAACGCTTCAATGTATTTAAAAACACCACCAACACTCTCAACACATGTGTGCGTGCTGAGACTATGCGTTGAGAGTGTTGGTGGTGCTTTTTAAATAATAATAAAAAAATTGAAGCGTTTTGCAATGTGAAGGCGCGGGACTTTAGATAGTAGAAGATCTCTACTCTTGGTTGTACCTACTCGCTACACTATGGATGTTCTTAAGTTACGTCTATGATTATACAAAAGTAAAATTTCGTTAAGAAATATCACTAACAGTATGTCTACTTCCTTAAATTTACTGTTATTCGTAGGCATGTCAACGGCAGTCCGCAAGTTGAACAGAATATGCAAACTCAGTCTCAACTCGCGGAAAATATGTAACTTGAGTCGACTCTTCCCTTTGATGTTATTTTTAACTCAACAAATAGACTAATAACCGCTGGAATAAACTTACAAAATGTTATTTATCATTATAAAATAAGACGACGCAAACGTTCTTCTTGTAAACGACTAATGTACACGGTGTTGTATTTGTGAATATAAAAGACATCATTTAACTCAATTCAATTCAATTCAATCATTTATTCAGCAAATTGGCCACATAGCGGCACTTTTACACGTCAGAAAAAGAATTTACCAGCGCTTCCTAGACCCATTGCTTGAGAAAAAGCGCCGCAACAAACTCAAGCAGAAGGCCTTTTTTCAAAATTTACAAAATTTACATTACATGTATAAAATATACATATAGGTACGTACTAAAATTACATTGAAGGGATGTATAGTCCCTAACTTAAACTTAAATCTAAGATCTTAGAGATGTATAGTCTCCAAGGGTCCAGAAAAAAAAAATATATAAAAAATTATAGAGATGGCCTCCATTGTCAAATAAATATAAATTCCATAGATGTCGACAGTTTCAATATGTCAATAAATAATGAAATACATCATGTATAAAAGAGTTCATTAATACATGTGTCAATATAAGAACATGATGAGGTCTCTCGCTTAAAATGTTTGACTTAGTCATATATTTAAAGCTAATGATTATTTTTAAAAGTCATTGCAAGCATGAACAGACCGGACCCCACAGACAGCACCCGTTCACGAGCGTGACGCGTATCTCAGCCATCGAACTGTGTTGAATGTAAATAATCCTCTCCACCACGAACAGGCTTTTTACGTCCCACTATTGGGCACATATCTCTCATCACGAGAGCACTTGGTAGGTGCCTATATACTCCTCACGTGGGTACAGTTCTGATTGGGGACTTCACACACACCTTGGAATTACTCTACTACTACAGCCTATTTGATTTGCGTCCCACTGCTGCGCACAGGCCTCCTCTCATCACGAGAGGGTTTGGACTATAGTCCCCACGCAGGCCCAGAGCGGATTGGAGACTTCACACACATCTTTGAATTACTTCGCAGATGCGTGCAGGTTTCCTCACGATGTTTTCCTTCACCGAAAAGCGCAGTAGTCAATTCAAATTGAATTTCGCACATAGGTAAACTTAGATCCGGAATCGAACCCCGACCCTCTGCATGAGAGGCGGTAGGTCGAACCACTAGGCCACCACGGCTGAACTAGAATTACTCTGTCCAGTTGTATAAAATTTAAAATTAATTTTACACGTATGATCTAAGCCAGATTTGAAGCCCTCTGCAAGAGACGGTGGGTCAAACCACGGCTTCCTAATCGCTGTTAATTGGACAGAATAACCAGTTTTCAGATGGTACGATTAACGTCAAAGGGACTCCAACTATCTCCATACCAAATGTCATCCAAATCGGTCCAGTGGTTGAAGCGTGAAGAGGTAACAGACAGACAGAGTTACTTTCGCATTTATAATATTAGTATGGATGTTGGTTTCAATAAATTGCTAGGGCGAAGCAACAGTTTGACAATTTAAAATAACCTTTTCCATTATTATATGTTTTAGGAATAAAAATGACGCTTAAAAATCAAATTTAATACACGCTTTGATATATTGAATGACAGATTAATAAACTACATTGTTAAAAATAAAATTATAATTTGGTATGAGGAGACAAGATTTGCATTACATTACTATATTATATTGACGGCCAGATTGGTCCAGTTGGTAGTGACTCTTGCCTTCGTTCCGATGGTCGCGGGTTCGAGTCCCGCTCGGGGCAAACTTTGTGTGATGAACACGAATGTTTGTACCCGAGTCATGGATGTTAGTATTTATATATGTATGTATTTCTCTATATAAGTATTTATATCGTTGTCTAGCACCCATAGTACAAGCTTTGCTTAGTTTGGGGCTAGGTCAATATGTGTGAAATGTCCCAAGATATATATATACTTACCTACTAAGTATATTTATTCATTTATTCATTAGTTTCATTAAACCATTAGTTTCCAAAATGTATCCACTAGTTTTGCCGTCATGGCACATACATTCCTGCAAAGTATAGATTTTCTATTTATTATTTTAGATTCCACTTAAAATTATTGTTATTTTCCACACAGAGTATTGTTTGGGGTATTTCATTATAATTTTTTAAATGTTTATATGGTTCAAAACGTACTGTAATTGGAAGAGAACGTTTAAGCGGCAGGGTACTCAATTGATCATCTAGCCTGCGTAAACAACGTAAGTATCTAATACCCGAAGCGAAACTTCGCTGGTTTTATTTTCAATTACCCAACCTTTTCGTCTAAAGCCTTCTTATAATTAATTAACGTCGGCATTCCTGCCATTCACCGTTGAGGATTGTTTGTGGCACAAAAGATACTCCATTTGGGCACCCCTTTCAATATAGAAAATCAAAACTGTACCATTAATAAAATCAGACGAGAGGCGGGCGGATATACTGATGCTGCGATTCACGAACAAAATATTTAAGGCCCGGTTCCTATATCCACGAAACGCCTCGTTTTGCCTACGGACGGTTGATTTTTGACATTTGTTCCATAGAGAATCTGTCAAATTTTAACCGTCCGTAGGCAAAACGAGGCGTTACGTGGATATAGGAACCGGCCCTAAAAGAACAAATGCAAAACTGGCAGTGTGTTGGACACATTAATGGCAGAACAGATGTCAGATGGATCCAGTTCTCGAATTCGACAACTAACTTGTAAATTTTGTAATCCTTACTAAAATTGTGTGAAAGTGTGTTTGTTTGTTTGTTTGTTTGTTTGCTAGACCAATTTGTATGAAAATTTGTATGGACACGTATGGAGATAGTAGGAGATATTAGGGTCTCAACCTAATAACATAAGATACTTTTTATCCCGATATTTAAACGGGAACGGGTTTTCTACAGGTCAAACCAGTTTTTTTCGTTACGGCGACTGCGACCACTTACCATAGGTAGGTACAGGTGCTGGCATGCTCTGGCATGGCTGATATAGCCAATCTTAATTAATGTCATCGAGTAGTGTACCAGAAATGAGGATATCCGCAGTAGAACTAGGGTCACCGACATAGCCCGAAGAATTGCGAGCCTTAAGTGGCAGTGGGCGGGGCACAATGCTCGCAGGACTGATGGCCGATGGGGCCGGTAAGTTCTCGAGTGGCGTCCGCGAACCGGGAGACGAGCTGTCGGTAGGCCTCCAACAAGATGGAGCGACGACCTCGTGAAGGTCGCGGGAAACCGGTGAAAGCAAGTAGCACAGGACCGGTCTGAGTGGCGTGCCTTGGGGAAGGCCTATGTTCAACAGTGGACGTCCTTCGGCTGAAATGATGATGATGATGATGAGTTGTGTACACATTAGATACTAATGTCAAACTGACTTCTAAATAATGTCTGCCTGTTTTTGAATTTGTATCCAACATTTACAGGGGTTTGATTTCAAACCCATACGAAGCCGTGGTGGTCTATTGATTCGACCTACCGCCTCTCATGCAGAGGGTCGGGGTTTCGATTCCGGTTCGCACCTCTAAGTTTACTTATGTGCGAAATTCAATTTCAATTTACCACTGAGCTTTTCGGTGAAGGAAAACATCGTGAGGAAACCTGCACGCATCTGCGAAGTAATTCACAGATGTGTGTGAAGTCCCCAATCCGCACTGGGCCCGCGTGGGGACTATAGCCCAAACCCTCTCGTGATGAGAAGAGGCCTGTGGGCTGTGGGACGCAAATAGGCTGAAGTAGTAGTAGTAGTTTTCAAACGAACGAATCGACACCACTCGGTTCTATTCTTCGTCAGTATCTCCCAACGAGAAGGTTCAATTTCTCATTTCTGAAAACTAAAGGTGAGGTCACGATGTGGCGTCACTATCCCGACGTTGCTTGTCTATTTTCCTCGGATTTGCTCCTACAAATGTGAATTATCATGCCTACTCCGTCAGAAACAAGATGCTGCTAATTGAATCATTGTAATCTAGCGATATTATTTATAGAAACCACAGCGCCGTTTTACTATTGTCATATTGTTCACTGTATAACAATAGATATATACAACAATAGCGTTCCAGAATAATTGAGGGCGTCTTCTTGGATCAAATATGTCTATTTTGGTAATTAAGTAAACTCGTATATCAAGAATAAGGATTTCATTTTGGTAGGTTCACACTTAGTATGGACATTAGTTTATTTCTTCTTTACAAATGAAGCAGATAAATTTAGACAACATAGTACAACTGACAATGAAGTGACTGACTGACTGTGAAGTAATTCAAAGATGTGTGTGAAGTCCCCAATCAGCACTGGGCCCGCGTGGGGACTATAGCCCAAACCCTGTCATGATGAGGGGAGGCCTGTGCCTAGCAGTGGGACGCAGGGTGTAGTAGTAGTAGTAGTAGTAGTAGTACAACTGACATGGTGCATGGATTTACTCGAGGATAGACTCTCTGTATCTTCTTTCACTTTGATGAGAGGAGGGGGACGCATGGTCTAAGAAAACAAGGTCTGCCGATCCGGGTTCCGACTCACCTGTACCTACGTCAAAGTCGAGTTGCCACTTTATTGCAATAAAACAAAAATGAAGGGAATATTTTCTGCCATTATAATGCAAAACAAATTATTTGCGCATCACAATTGTCATTTCCTTGTTCAAGCACACAAAATGGGACAAGCTAAAAACAAATGAACAATTTAACGAAATCCTCACAGGGGGTCGGGGATTATTTTAATACACCACTTGCAACACACAGCAGTGCGAATGACGTTAGGGTGGCACCCATACTACTACACAATTCCGTACTGTCATACCTGGCGAAGCATATTGTTGTATCATGGTGGGACGTAAATGGAGGAGAAGTTGCTCAATGGCCGTCGTCCAAGATGGTTGACGTTAGATGAGCTTCCCTATTTTTACTTCATTTATCTTTTATTACCGTACACTGCTCGGCCTGTAGGCCAATTACTTGACATTGGCGAAATTGTCTTGCATATAGACAGAAGCCATTACTTAAAAGAGAAGAATAAGAAGAACCCTTGAGGATGTGAAAAGATTTGAAAGTGGAGTAACTAAATATAGATTACACAAATATAATGTTCTTTAATAATATCAATGTCAACATATGGAAAAAAATGGGATACTTGTTTCGTATGACAGATTATGTACGAACTATTTTTTTTTCTCTCTGGTTGATATGATTATAATTCAGAAACTTCATAGTTGTGAGTATGTATTTCATGGATACCGCCGACTATAGTTTGTTGTTTTAGGAAACCGTGTGTAGTCCAAATCTCTTTACCAAAACCGCGAGCAAATTCAAAAGAACCCCAACTGGCGCGAATTAATGTTCTGCGATGATAACACAGATCCGATATCTCTCTGAATGGTTGTTGCTTAACAAATTTGCTTATTGGATGCCACTTAGCAGAGTTACTTGCGGAATTGTGGAGGAGGTAGTTAATATATTGAAACTTTGAATTGAAACATATTTATTACGACATCCACACATAATAGAAGTATACAAAAAAAGAAATATACATAAAACGAAAAACGTGCAAGTAAACATTAAATTAAAAGCCAAAGTAGAACCAATGACGTTAAACAATCATACAATTAAAATTTAGAAACTAACCCGTTTGTCAAGGACAAAAGTGATGGATGCCTTGGCCCTGGCACAGAATATTTAATAGTAGGTACTACTAGTGAATCATTAGCTCGCGTAGTGGTACACACACATTTATAAGTGTACAGATGTCCTCGCATGCACACAGTCGTCCTCGCACGCATTGACACTTCATTCGAATTGTGTTCAAAATCATTCTTTTATAGGCCGTGTCCGCCCTGTGGCCCTGGGAGGCCTAGGCGCTGGTTTTCAGGGACTCCAACTGCGAATGAGTCACGGATAATAGAACAGCACTCTCATAGTAAATTACAGATAAGTAAGTGCTGTTTAGGAATGCTATGAGTGATGGCTTTTACGGAAATGAGACTTGGGCGTAGGTAGTAGCTATCCGGACGGACACTGCACCAGGTCCAATCAAATCAAAATGTATGGGTCCTCACTGTAGTGGTATAAGAGTAACATAAGTAAGGCTATACGATCACACGTTCACTAGTCTTTGTGGCTTGGTCACTGCACTGGTCCAACTGACAGTACGGTATGTAAAGTCCAGGTTGCTAACTTTTGTTGTAATTTTTTCCCCGATGAAACTTCGCTACCCTTAAAGTGTAATGTACAAGTTAAGGGCCCGAAACTCGGGGCGGTTTATGGTGGTCTTGTTTCGTGCAACTTTTATTGGAGTTTAGTCGGAAATAAGAGAGTTATAAGATTCTTCGACGGTTTGTAAAAGGTTACGTTTTTGCTCTTTTATTTTTGTGTATAGGAAACGTTGATTACGTTTGGAATTTACTTTGATTTTTTTGTTTGTCACTAATTAGTTTAGGACAAAGAAGTATTAAGTACATTATTTTGCACTATAATATGTTCTTAAATTCCCTTATTTAAAAACGATATATAAATAAATAAAAAATTGTATTAATATACAGATAACATTTAATTTCAAATTGAATAATGTACTTAATTGATTCCTTACATAATACCGCATTCCCCCAAGTTAAAAATCTCTCCACGTACAAAATTTAATATTTATTTTCCCCGATTCAAGTTTTCCCGCAAAGGTCAATTGGAGACGAAAGTTCGGGAAAGTTCGAAGTATTTCCCTTTTAAATAATTTCAACACCTGCTCAGCTTCAAAATCTGAATATTTTAGACGAAGTGATTAGGTTGTGGGTTGAGAAAATACAGTTAAATAATGGTTCTATGAAGAACAGTACTAGGTATGAATGTGGATGGATGTAGATGTAGAGGCAGACCTAGGAAGGTGTGGAACTGTGGATGGACTGCGTGAAAGATGATAACGCGTATGAAAGACGTTAGTACAGAGCTGATGACTGATAGGACGGAATGGAAGAAGAAAACATGTTGTGTCGACCACACATAACCCGACCGCGCCAGTAAAGGAAATATGTTTTTCAAGTGTATCTGTAATACACATTTGTATTCCTTTAGTACGCTCTGGTGCGGGTTGATAAATTTTAGTTTGTAAGATGTCATTATGGTGAAATATGTCATAAGTGCCAGAGTTGTTTTACTGCTCTTGTGTACTACACAAGAGCATCCTGATGCTCTTAAAATCAATTTCATAATGTATGTTCAATTTAATATAGTTTAATAATGTTCATTGTAAAATTAGGAAGTAAACTCGTGAAACTCAGAAAATATTTTTTTGCAAGCTAATTAAGTGAAACTGTTTTTTTTTTCATCACCTTGCGTTAAATTGTTTTTTTTTTTTATAAAGATTATATTTTTCAGGTCACAGAATGAATCGTAGATTTGTATTTTTGTAGATTTGCGTCGCTAAAATTTCAAGCATGTATTTACTTAGATACACTTTGAGCCGTTATAAAGAGGCGTTATTAGCATATTGGAACGTATTTTCTAATGTCAGTTTGCTCCGTATATTTTGACATATTCTGTTAGGCACTGTTCGTCCATATGTTATTACTTATGATAGGTCAATGGCAAGAGTAGCTTATTATTAGCACATAAAATATTTAAATACAGGGTCAATTAAAACGTTGTGACGATATAACCCACAGAATCAACTATCGATTCTAAGCATTTTTTATACCGAGATTTTTATTTTTTTTCCAAGTGGGTAAAAAAAAGTTTTTTGTATGGGATACAGGTGTCGTTAATACCATCAATCACATACTGGGCCATACAATTTTTTTTTGTTACTTACTCGAAAAAAAAAAAAAAAACTAATAAGTTGGCATGCTTAGAATCGATAACTGATACTGTGGTTAAAATATCGTCATAAAGTTTTGCTTGACCCTATATTTACAGTTCTCCTAGCCTATATAGGTCACACAAATTCCACGTTAGCGGGATAAAAATATCCACAGCCTATTTGCGTCCCACTGTAGGGCACAGGCCTCCTCTTATAGCTAGAGGGTTGTAGCTCTATATATAGTCCCCACGTGGTTCAAATGCGGATTAAGGACTTCGCATTTACATCCTTGAGTAAATTCGCAAATGCGTGCAAGTCTCCTATCGATGTTTCCCTTCAATTCAACGAAAAGCTCAGTGGTAAGTTTAAATTGAAATCCGCACAAAGGTAAAGTTCAGAGGTGCGAGCCGGATTCGAACCCCCGACCCTTTGCATGCGAGGCGGTAGATGAAACCACTGGGCTACCGCGGCTTCTAGGTTCATGATTGCTCATGCCTATGTTTATAAATCTTACATCGTTTCGCCTTTGAGTTAAATGTTTTGGCGGAACTCTCCAGAACTTTCCAACCACGTCCACTGACGCTTGAAACTTCGCCTTGTTAGAGCGAGCCGGTTTAATAATGGACCGTAGCTGAGGTTTAGGTTCACAACAATAAAACTACCATGGTAAGAGTAAAGCCGTGGTGGCCTAGTGGTTTGAACTACCGCCTCTCATGCAGAGGGTCGCGGGTTCAAATCCAGCTCGCAACTCTAAAATTATTTACGTGCGAAATTCAATTTGAATTTACCACTGAGCTTTTCGGTGAAGGAAAATATCGTGAGGAAACCTGCACGCATCTGCGATTAAGACTTTATATAGGTATAGGTTTGCGCGGGCTAGTTTTCTCAACTCGACGTCAAGATGGCGCCTATTTTGCGTGGTTTTGGGCTGGCGGGGCTACTCCTGCCAACCCTGCTCCTGAAGAAAGCCTAGCAGACCCTTGATGTTGCCGACGACTTCCTGGAGCGACCTCGGATTTCCGAGGTGTGTTGCTCGGTACGTTGATTAAGACCTTCAATAAATAGTGTATCGGTATACGGAGAAACCTAAAATGGTTTATGTATACTTGTATAATTAATGTAGGTACTTTAAAATAATTTTATTCCAATAAAACTCTTCCCTCTGAATGAGAGGCTAGGCGTTAGGTGAAACCACTAGGCTACAAGTTAACACAACTCAGAAGGCGCGTGGATTAATAATCTAGCAGATCCTTGGAATGTACTACCTTTTCTACTCTCCACTAAGCATCATACTCGCATATTCTGTCATAGTCATATTTTTTAAGTAAGTCTTTTTTCAATTTTGCCCGTGTGTTTATCTTAAATTAATATTATTGAATATCGTAATTTAGGTCCCTGTTTTGTAAACTAATTTTAAACTAATCACCTAATAAGTCGCACTCGCACTGTTTTGTGATCTAGGTTACTCATTAATGATTTCTCGCACTAATCTTTGCATGTGGTGTTCACCTATAAAAAAATGTTACACTTAAGGTCTAAAGTACTTATATGTTTCTGTGTAAGAAAGAAGTGTAAACAATTCTTGGAGAACCTTGAAATAAATAAATAAATAAATAAATTAAGCAAAAATAGCCTTTGCCCCAACGACTTAAGTGATTCGCCACGCGGCTTCTATGTTGTGTCGTGCTGTACTACGACTTATTTGTATCCCAACTGCGTAAAAGCGTAAGTCTCAAATTCATATCAGGATTCAGGATAGGAAGGCTAAGTACATTATTTACTTATCTCTTTTACTTGATATCCACTACCCAAAGGTTGTCCGTGAGAGATCGCTCTGTTAGCGATAAGACCGCCTGCTGTATACCTAACAACATGTTTTCCTGATCTTTTTGTTCTGTCCATTTTTTCTCTATTGTGTGGTGTTCAATAAAGAGTATTTGTATTGTATTGTATTGTATTATTTTCTTGAAAATGACACATATTAGGTAATGTGGGAATGAATGTTGATGAACGAATGTGGTTTCTGAACGAGGAGTGGGAAGAGTTGCTGGCAGCCGTTGGCTGCTAAACGTCTGTTAAGTATATTTTACTACCACTTGTTTTTTCTTGACATTCAACAATTTGGAAGACGACTGATTACACGAAGAATTACGGATTCAGTATTTTATTTCTCTCCAATCACGAACCACCCCACATTAATTTAAAGAGCCGAAGTAGTTAATTTACAAAAATATTACACTTTTTCACGACATCATATTACCAGTAGTAAATTCGCGGAATAGCAAAGCAATTTGCACCACGTAGAATAATAAATAGGCCGCATTACGCAACTAATTTCAGCGTACCTAGTTAATTATATCAAATGTTTGCACAAACTAATGTTATAGAGTTGGTAAAGACTAGAGTCTATGCAGTCTTCCTCACTTCTAAAACTCGACACGGTTTTATAGACTTCAGTAATTGAATAGAATCTCGAGTTCTGTTAGACTTGTTGGGGACTCGAGTAACCTGCAAGAGATTCGAGTTTATTTATCTTCATTGACCTATAATAACTTGTGGACGAACAGTGCCTAACGGAATATTTCAAAATATATGGAGCAAACTGACATTAGAAAATACGTTCCAATTTGTACCAAATTTCATAAAAAATCGGTTCACCGGCTTAGACGTGAAAGCGTCACAGATTAGCAGACAGTTAATTACTTTCACATTTAGGTATAATAGTCGGATAACGCCTCTTTACAATATATGTCAAGATAAATATGTTATACAAAAGTAAACCTAATACTATAAGGCTTAAGTGTCAAATTTACTGAGCGCCAAACGGGTGCCCGAGTTGTTCGGGCACCGTTTCGATGGGCCATTTTTCTCCGGCTGATTGTGAATCTTTACTTATAATAGATCAATGTTTTATCTTCATCTTCATCGAGAGACTCGCGCGTTTTTTGTTTTATATATTTGAACAACTCACGAATTTGAATGATGACTGATTATGTTGTCATAAACACTTTAAAACTGAGTCTTAACATTGGACTCGAGGCTTTCTGGGCATGCTTACAGCTAAGTTTTGACCAAGAACTCAAACTCGGGACTCAAAACACTGTGAAGTCATTTAAGTTCAGGAGTCTCGAGCTCTTTATCAACACTTTTAGTTCTAGTACTAATCGTTATTCAGGGTTCCATATGAGCCGTACCATTGATACCATTTTGCAAACTATTTCGTAATACTTATTTACATTTAAGGTTGACGAGTCGCTATTTTGTTAATACTTAGTTCTTGCCCGAAGAACTCGAAGCACTCACGTTTCATTAAGAATTTCCAATTCATCAGTTTTAAATATAGAAACTCCGTGTCTATTAAAAACAGGCAGGTCTCCCGAGGCTAAAACTAATCTAGAACTTTTATATTTATAGCAAAATCTCGGTCTAAACTAGACGCCGCAAAATAAGAGTTGCTTCATTTCATAAATTAAACCGTATTGTTAGATTCAAATATTCAAGGCACGGCCGGCTTTGGACCTCAGACAGCCATTCGCTTCTGTATAATGGGATTGTTTCAGTTTACTATACGAAATGCGGTGTTTTCGTGTGTTTATTACTTCAAGAGATAATTCAAATACCTGGTACCTATTCTTGCATTACTTATCTTTCGTTCGATGACTGATAGGAATGAATGAAGAAAGAACACGAACTATGCACATGGAAAAGCGGACAAGAATTTGATGATTGTCATGCCAATAAATCAGGAAGATGACCGCTAGTCTTGGACAAACTTACTCAATGATATACATAACATAGCAAACGCTGCCAAAAGAGAATATCCACACATAGGTATAAATGAACTGGCATTAAAATTAGAGGGTACTGGAAGCGTGATACATTCCAGACTGAAGCGACATAGTGTCACCACACTGGTCACAAGATACAACCCATAACTTCTGAACAGAAGCCTCATACAGACGGGTGTTCTTCAGCTACTATAACATAAACCAAAATCTCCCAAGTAAATGGCTTATTGTGTTAACACAGATCGCAAAGTTACATAACACAAAAAAAAAACACGTTGAAGTCACGATGATCCTAGACTTAGCAGCTCAATGGCTGCCTCCTAAATGACCGGGTCTCGCCTCATCGAGTTCTAACATAACAGACCGTATTTCAATCAGTTCGAGATCGAAAACGAGACGCGGTGACACAGCTACGCCTCGTTGCAAATCTACACAGGCAGCAGTGACCACTTGGCCACTTTCCATCAGATCTGACTGCCTTTCTATAAATAAATCAATACATATAAAACTTTCCGTTACTGACAGAGTTATGACTCGGAGCCGAAACTACTGATCGTAGAAATTTGAATTGGGCATGTAGTTTCCTGCGAGAGTATAGGGGAGCACTACGATAGGATTTTCCAAAATTCGTACGAGAACGGGAAGTAACAGGAGTTACGCGGGCTATACCACAGAGACAACTCGTTGGTTTCAACAAGTAAACAACGTGATGCTAAAGGGTTCATTTTTGCCTCTTTAGGTTCGGAACACTAATAAAGCTTTCATACCTGACACCGGCCATCGATGCACATGTCCAAACTGCCGGGGCGGCATCGAGTACCATCTGATACTCTCGAGGCGAGCACTGCCACCACCACTCGATCTTCTTCGTCCAGTGTCACCGTCTGCGAAGAAAGGAATCTTTATAGTATTATTTGTGATTATTTGCCATGATACAGAGAATGTGTTTATTCAGTTATCGCAAGTGGTAAATGAAAACTACTGACATAACATTGAAATTAAACTAGACTTATATGTAAAAAAATCAATAAATACTTAAAAAGAAAAGTATAGAAATAAACACCACTTTCAAAAGTTCATTCTGCGGCATGGTTCCCATAACTGGCGGCGTTACCTCTCTGGATTGTTAACGAAATACTTTGCGAGAGGTAAGCACCAGCCCAAGGGTCGCCAGTTTTGTCGATCAAGTGGGACAACACCCTCATGAATGCTTTCATGTCTGGCGACCAGGGACCCAGAGTCTCAACCGCGAGAGCCGCAATCTCGTATTCATTGATTATGCATGAATACTTTTGGCGCTTGTGATTATATCATAATGATGATAACATCATTATTTCAGCCCACTGACGTCTACTACTGGACACAGGCCTCCCCCAAGCGCGCCTTATGCCATTCAGACCGGTCTTGTCCCATTTTCTACGTTTTGGACAAATACTCGAGAACTCTCAGGGTAGCCTGCAAGAAATGTACCATGCTACTGCTACTAAAGGTTCTCAATTCAATTAAATTATCTCATATAGGCATTATTTTTATTTATCCATTTGGAAATATAGTCATGGATGGAGATGATTCAGAAGCACGATTGCTTCAGCGCGTCAACATGCTTCGGCAGACCATCAAAAACGAAACATTGAGTATTTAGATCACGTGCTTAGGCACGAAAGGTACGCTTTAGGTATTAAAACTCATAATGATGGGCAAGATAAAAGGCAAAAGACGCGGTGGCCGCAGAAAGAAGTCGTGGTTGCGCAACATTCGCGAGTGGATCGGGGTTTCATCGGTCGAGCAGCTGTTTCGTGTCGCGATGGATCGGGAGGCTTAAGTAGAAGAAGCTAGCGGCCAACCTTTAGGACTGAAGGACCTCTTCCTTCAGTCCTAAAGGTTGGCACGCTGAGAGAGGCGATGTCTCTATCTTTCGTTGGATTGAACTTCTGATTATACGGACGCGGGCAGAGGTTAAAAACTCTTAAATAGGTACAACGCCAGGCGGACACTAGCAACGCTGCATTTTCATTTTTAGTCAATTTAATAACTTACGAGCAAACTAAAGATACTCTTTTCAGATCACGTATCGCTGAGTGTTCTTATTTACTGCGGCGAAAAAAGTAACTAACTCTCCAATTTTAGTTTAGTTGCACTTTTTACGGTACGAAACAGGAGATGTGCAGGACATTAAAGCAAACTGCTAAAACGAAACTCGTACACAAGTTCTTGAAAGCATAATTATCATCATCCTCATCATCATCATCATCATCATCATTATACAACAGTAATTTACTAAGAAACAATTAAATCTTTGAAATTGAGTGTGAGGACTAGAAGGAAAATAAAGCTGCCAAGTAGTGGTCTAATCTTTGATTTCCGCAGTGGAAGAAATATCATTAAACATGCATATCCAATTTCAAATCGCTTGAATGTATCGCCCTATCCAAATATCAACTCACAGAACTTGAATTCACACATACTCGTAAAATGAATAAAATCACAGCTGTTCTAAATTCCACGTTTCAGCATTTTTACGGAACACATACGACCCCTGTATAGTCTTGTGAACCAGTAAAGCAGTTAACTTGTTCAGCGCTAAGCATGCGTTCCTACGTGCCAACTATCCACGGCATACGACCGAACGTGTCCTCTATATTGTGTTATATAAGTAGGTAATGGCGTTAGTCTAGGACTTCGAGAGGATTATTCTATTAGCTAGACTTAGCTTAACTTTAGATCTTGACTTTATAACATCTTAAAGAGAATTTCAAAGTGCCTTTAAGTTAATATGGGTAAAAAGATACCAAAAAATGCATTTTGTCCTTTAAGCCACTCGGTCGGTTTTCCGGCCTACTTCTATTAAAGTTCCTCAATCTTTCCAACTAAATCTCTGTGTAGTTCTTTTTTCATGTAATTGGTAGGCAAACGAACACACAGGCCAACTGATGATAAGCGGTTACTATGGCCCACGAACATAAGAAATATGGAGATAGATATAGATATTTATCGAATGGTATCCACGTACTATCTATATAAAATGGCTGGAGGTTCTTCAAACCATTAAGAAACGGAAGCTTGAATACTTGGGGCACATTATGCGTAATCCTATTATTATCCAGGGCAAGATTCAAGGTAAACGGAGTGTTGGAAGAAGAAGAACCTCTTGGCTTAAGAATCTGCGTTAATGGTTCTAGAAGAGCACCCGATCACTTTTCCGTTCGGCTGCGTCAAAAGTGGAAATAGCCATGATGATCGCCAAACTTCGTTAGAAGAATGGCATCAGCAAGAAGAAGACCCACGTACTGGAAGAATAACCTACGAATTGAAGCGGCGATGAATTAGTGAATAATGCAGGTCAATCCGGTATACGCGCTCCGGTCCGAGTGACGAATCTTGAGGCCTATAGTCCTAAGGCTCTTACACAGCAGTGGCTGAAATTAAGACCTGGTATCCAGGTCATTGGTAATTACAGTGGTTACGAGGGTTTATCCCGAAAGTTGGCAACGTCGCATATAGCTGTCAAATGTTTCGCTATTTTTATTAATTTCTCAATATTGCTGAATTAAAAAGGAAGTTATCATTCTATGGTTGAGTGACGCGTCTCGTTTTGTATTTGTTGGTTAGGCATTCAAATGTTAAGATTACATTAAAATGCATGGATACTGCGATGGAAAGTTTTCAAAAGATATTACTTCCATAATACTAAAAACTTCGTGTTCCTATAATAACTGTTGCAATCCATACTTAATGTTTTATTCGACCATATAGCTTCATGTTTTCATTCAGTAATATTCAGAAATTAATGAAGACAGCAAAATATTTGACAGCTATTTGCGACGTTGCCAACTTTCGGAGTAAACTCTCTTGAGGTACTAACCGGTTCCGGCCGCTGGCCGTGCTGCGGCGACCCCCGGCAGGTGAGGGCGCAGGGCTCTGCGTCGTCCCTGTGCGCTCGCCAGTGGAACAGCTCCCCGCCGTAAGGTATCGAGTCGTGGGCGCTGCATTGCTGTTCGCGCCAAATGTCTTCTTCTAGAAGGGAGACGTTTCCGCGGCATGGCTGGTGACAAGAGGAAGAATTTGCATGGTTACTGTAAAGTTTTAGCTGAAATACGTATCATTTAAGTAGATAAAATTTAATAACAGAATGTTGAGAAAATTCAATATTGTTTTATTAATTCCCAATCCATTCCTTGTAATGGAAAGTTCAAATACAGTAAGACGTCATTACTTCTTACTGTATTTTTTTTCCCTTGAGCTTTACTTTCTATAAAACATCGTTTTAGATAAGACAGTGAACTGCCATGAACTTGTAATCTCAAGTGAAATGTTTTCTCGAGCGTTTTAGATTTTACACGTGCATTTTATAGTAAGTTTTCAAGAAAAATACAGCGGTGGCGAGACTTTAACCTCACATTTATTATTTTATAAATCCGCTTGAAATCCACTCAGGTTTAGATATATACATATAAGATAGAATTGAATGTCTCTCAAATTCAAATTATAAAACCGCACAAAATTCATCTAAGATAGAATTCAGTCATGCTGTCAAATTCATCGAGAATTAGACTTTCCCTGCGTGTAGTAGTTCTGCTACGTGTAGTAGAGCAACAAATATTTAAGCTTAAACCTTCCTAATGATTCGGCGATCTATTGATGAAAACCACTTGAAATTCCTATGCTCCCAATGCTTTATCAGTTTTGGAGTTTCTCGTAACCAAACAGACGCGCCGGGGGACGTTATTTTTAATAATTACTGTAGTGATAGTGATAGATTAAACCTTGTTTCTTGTAGATTCACTCTAGTTATTTGACATTTATTAAAATAGTTTTACGATGTGGCCGACCGGCCCTCCCATTTTGGCATGCTAATCTTTCATAATTTAGGCTGGCCCAGTTTTTTGACCTTCGGCCTAATGAGCTCGTACGTTAGTAAAGCAAGGTTTAATAAAATTCTGATAAAATCTGACTTTTGATGAAATTAGTAACCTTTGTGTTAGGTATTGGTGTTTCGGAGAATTAATGACTTACATTTCTTTGAACTATGTCTGTTTGTTAAGAACAATACAGAACTCTTTACTAAGAAATCCTCATTAAGAGACAATCTGAGGGAAAAATACAAATACATTTTAATGTCATCATCATCATCATTTCAGCCGATAGACATCCACTGCTGGACATAGGCCTCCCCCAAGGCGCGCCACTCAGACCGGTCCTGTGCCACTCGCATCCACCGCGTTCCCGCGACCTTTACAAGATCGTCACTCCATCTTGTTGGAGGCCTACCGACAGCTCGTTTACCGGTGCATTTTAATGTGCCCAAAGATAAACAATTCACAGTACAAAAATAGCATGTTCATTTCTGCAATACGCGTCTTGCCGAATGATCTCAACATTTTAAATGGCAATATATTTCAAGTTAAACTTGAAAACCGGCTCATTAATAGAGTAATTTATTTCATAATCTAAGTGAATTCTATGATTCTGATAATGATACATTACTAGCTGACCCCGCGGACTTCGTAGCGCCTTAGTTTTTTTTGGGTTGGGTATGAAAAATAGCTTAAGTCCTATTTAATTTTCAATTACTAATAACCTGGACCACAAATGTTGTCATCTCGTTTTGGATTTCCGCTAAGTAACGCCTAATCCTATAAATGTTCTGAAAGTAAATGTAGTGTTTAAATTTGCAAGCAATATCTATTACACTGTTTAAATATGCAAGCATTATCCAAAAGCCAGCTGCACAACATAATGTGGCACTGAACGTCCTGTCAGTACGGCCATTATTAAATGACGGCTGGATTATCGGACGCTCTAATGTCGAGGAGGGAACAAATTATCACGGCTGCGGCAGAGTACTGAGAACTAGTTGCATCGGCCTCATTTAAAGGCCAATGGTAAATATGGCCGCCGAGCTCTCATTCTACGTAGGTATATAAAGTCAGAAGAGTTGCTATTCATGCTTTAGTTTAAATTAAAATTCATAAAAATATATATTAAATTCATTTAAATTTGTTTTTCTTCATAAAATTGCCATAGGTACCTAAGAAATATGAACACTCTCCGTACTCTATCAAACAATTGAATCAAAATCGTTTTATCCATTTTCACGGAGCTAAGATGCCATACACATTTTGGACACGTTTTTTGTGTTGGGTATATTTTAAAAAGATCAAGGCCACTTCCTATATCCATAAAACGCCTCGTTTCGGCTAAATTCATTTAAAAGTGACATGTAAAAGTGCCCAGATGTGGCATATTTGCTGAATAAATATTTTAATTTTGATTTTACAGACGGCTTAAACTTCACATTTGCGACATAGAGAATCTGTCAAATTTGAACCATCCGTAGCTTTGGCGAGGCGTTTTGTGAATTCGTAACCCGGCGTAAGTAACTCATCTGGTCGTTGCCAGTCTGTGCCCTAGTTCCCCAAATACAGCGAAAATTGGGCGGCACCAGTTAATCCGTTTAGCACAAGATGAGAAGTCGCCGGGGATTCAGCTGGAAATAAATAAACAGAGACTTTTACTAAAATTCTAGTTACAGGGGATTTCACTACTTAGTGTATTTTTACTCGTGAATTTAATAGCTAAACTAAGCAAATAGTTAAACCGAATAGCTATCGTAGGGAATCGTATAAGTACTACATTTGCATTAGAAATGAATATTCCGTTGAAAATGGAATTTAAATATACATAATAAATACCCTTATAATAAACGTAGCATTTTAGGAACACCCCGGTAATAATGGCTTAGTTAATTTTGCAGATAAACTCTGTAAAATGTGCACGTTAGCAAATTCAACCATGCTTGTAGCTTACTCAGCTAACAATGTCATCCATGTAGAGACTGAATGAAAAAAGGCTTCGAAGGTATCAAAGATTGCGATTCCAATGCCACATCAACTGACAGACAACAAAGTTATATTCTCCTCAGCTCTGTCTGTGGACTAACGTCTTCAATAGACCCTAGAGAAGATTGAAAACTTCACACATCTCAAAATCTTTTTACATGTACAAAGATTTTGATGACGGACGTGGGTTCGACCTAACGCCTCTAGGTTAAATCAACTATAAATTCAGTACCAAGTTTTACTTATATTAGGTCTTACGAAACTTTAGCTTTAAATAGGAAAATTTCCGGCAAAAGGCAACTCAGTGGTGTAACTCTAATAATAAGGTGGCCTGTAATAACACCAGAAACTATCAAACAATTCAAAATTCCGCAGAAAGTTATCCAGTTACGCAAGATTTCCATTTGGGCTCGCGGAGACAAGGCAAACAAGATAAACTATTGAGACGGAAATGCTGTAACTGTAACAATGTGATTCGGGGTGAAACAAGTTTCCTAACTCTTACGGGTTCAGCGAGCTCACACCGTGACAAGTCCGTGACGGAGTCAAATTGCTGTTTGCGAAGAATATTCTAGTACGTTTGCAATAAAATTTCAACAAAATCGGAAATTTATATTTGAAGATTTAAGAGGAGTCACAGAAAATATTCTCAGCTTAGTCAGTAGAACACGTAGATCGAATCGATCATCCCATCGAAGCGAATAACAAGCAAGTGCGAACAAGAAAAGATTTAGCGCATCGCTTTGTTCGACTTATGGGGAACTCAACCACACGAGGATGGAAACCCTCCCGTCGTCTAGTAGTCCGATGATAAAAAGTAGATGGATGGTATAAGATCGTGAAGTTCCTGAGCACGCTCTCCAAAATACACCTTATAAAAAAGGTATCCAAAAAGTTACGCCCCTACCCTTACCCTTAGGTACCCTCTGGCCTCTGGGTGACATGACAGTTTTGTATTCGACTAAAACACGGATAGAAAAAACACTCGACTGACTTAACTAGTTGATCTGATGATGAATTATAAATAATTTAGTTTAGATTTTCGCTGCATGATGGTAATTGCCAAAGGTGCACGCATCTACGAGAGCGAAGCTGTGTGTCCAATACCTACATACTGCACCCGCGTATAGCATCAAGCTCAAGAAGCTCAAGATAAAACATTCTCGTGGTGCTATAGGAGACCTATACACGTTATCCAGCATAGGATTAGGCGGCTATGGTGGTGGCAAATATTGAGACGAGACCGATATTATTATTTTCCATTTCAAGGGTGAACTATACGGTGTGAGTGGCACCACGTGTCGATACCGCTCACTTGGGCTATTAATCACCGCTGAAAGCCAAGTTTGCACCTCGCCGATAATGCTTTTATTTCGTATCTCGTAAATTTTGAAATTATCGATTCATCCGCCTATTAAAGGAGGTAAACCGACCTTTATTCGTTGGGAAGTTATGGTTTTAACTGAGAAGTTTCTTGACAGACACAAGGTTTCATTGCCAAGTTCAGCAATCGCTTTAAACCTATTACAAGAAAAAAGTGATCCAAGACCAAAATTACTCGTGGTACGTCTGACAAATTGCAAAAGACTGACTCCAAGAACATTAGAGAAGTACGTACTTACTAGTGAAAGAAGAAAAACAAAGACTTTAAACCTGTAATAAAAATTACAAGTATAAGAATAAGTAGTTACAAATGAAATTTTAGACAGTGATAGGTAAAATAGATCAAAACAATAATAAAATAAGCGAAAACAATCTACTTATCGAAAATAATTCTCAACGCCCTTTGGGACATCTTTGAACTAAAGTGTCTGTCTGAGTCCCCAGACATTGCATAATAGGCATTAGATCGTTAAATTGCTCAAAGCGACCGGGTAGTTTGCATGACCAGGCGAAGTTCTAAAGGAGTACTTATTTGATAAACTACAAGGACTCGATTTGCCTCTACACTTTAGGCCATTGTAATAGGCATTCCGAATAGTTGAGTACGATTTAGTTATATTTAAAATCATCAGATTCAGCATCAGCATCCGCATCATTATCATCTTCACTATCATCATTAGGTCGTCATCATCATCTCTTTTACCACACTTGTTCCTTTCTTCCATTTCTCTCTATCATGCGTCATCTCAGAAATCACATCCTTTCTAAGCATATTATTTATTTATTTAAACTTTATTGCACATTAGTAAAAAAACTAATACAAACGGCGAACTTAATGCCGTAAGGCATTCTCTACCAGGTTAACCTTTGGGCAAAACAGATTTTTTTGTGGCGGTGCAAAAAAAAACCGTATATACTCTTTCACTCAATCTGTCTTCCTCGGCTTTTAATAATTATTAGGTATAAATGCTTTTAATTGAATATAATTCAATAATTAAAAGAACCGGTGGAAGCAAGTAGCACAGGACCGGTCTGAGTGGCGAGCCTTGGGGGAGGCCTATGTCCAGCAGTGGACGTCTTTTGGCTGAAATGATGATGATGATGATGATGAATTAAAAGACGAAAGATAAAAATATTTCCAGTGACCGTTTCACCGAGGAATTGAACGATAATTTTAATTTGTTACTTCTCTACCTACCATCAAAGTTCATTCAACCGTTTGAAAGAACAAAAACAATCTTTCAATTAGTCATTAAGCTCATTAAAATTGTCCAAACTGCGCAACACAAACACCGAAAGCGGGCAGCGGCCGAAATTTCCGGGAATTGAAGTTTGAAATTATGGCCCGACCCGGAATTGGCTTTTTGAGTTGTTCCTACGACGAACGTGGATGAACGTGGGCGGTTGGCCATTTTTATCTGAAATAACATCAAACATTTTACCCTAAGGGTCCTTACACAAACGCACGATAGGTACTATTACGTACGACGTTTCGTCGTAGCGTGATGCGACATCGGGCTATGTTGCAACGTCGTGTCGTCGAAGTGTACGACATTTACCTTAATTTTTAAGTAATTTATTATATAATTATTTAGATATTAATAGAGCTGTTGATTTTCCATGAATAAATCCATATTTAATATTATAGATGCGAAAGTAACTCAGACCTGTTTGTCTGTCTGTCTGTCTGTTACCTCTTCACGCCTCAACCGCTGGACCGATTGAGATGAAATTTGGCATGGAGATAGTTGGGGTTCCGAGAAAGGACATAGGCTACTTTTTATCCCGGAAAAACCGCTTAGTTTCCGCGGGAAAGCGATAACCAAATTCCACGCGGGCGAAGTCGCGGGCAGAAGCTAGTAATTAAATAAAATTAAATACCCAAAATACCCACTACCCAAATTTTGTCTGGAAGAGAACGCTCTACTAGCGATTTGTATTGTTTGGTGTGAAAACTTAAAATATTCTAGTCCTTTAAAATTGTCTGGACGTGTACGACCAAGAAAACGATTATAGATGAGACTGTCACAGTTTGATTGAGCTAGTGCACGTTTGTCCATGTTTGTGGTATGTTCAACTTGTCTTTGGGTATAATGTATGTATAGTTTAGTGTATGAACGTAGGTGAATCCCTACTTCCACAGCAGCGCATGGCGCACGGCACGAACCCACGTTTAGCGTTCCTTTTAATTTAGTGTGCAGTTTTTTTTAACATGAATTTGGTAAGCAAACGATCATACGACACCACCTGATCACAGGACGGACACGGCCTGTAAAAGCACGATTTAAAACACAATTCGAATAAAGTGTCAATGTGCGTGCGAGGACGTCTGTACACTTGTAAATGTGTGTGTACCAGTACGCGGGCCAATGATCCACTCTGTCTCCGGATGAAACAAATGACGGTAAGGGCGAGTTGGGCGCGAGTTGCGCGCCGGTTAGATTCAGGCGGGTGATTCCGTGGCCATTCTGTATGTAGTACTATTAAATATTCTGTGACCCGAGTAAGTGGTAACCGCGGCGGTGGACAAAAGACCTCGAATGCGCTTCCTTACCTACCCTGAGACACACTATATCCTATAGGTACTACGTCCTGCGGCCTGACTAGATGGATGTCTTTGTCCTAGTATAATTTCACCAGCTGCCTGCCACACTAAAATTTAACGTTCGAGTATAAGTTCGGTTTGTATGGAGTGTCGAGTGTGTTTCCCACATAGATTCACTACATTTTGACCTCTTCTCTCACCTGCATGCTTTCATATCCTTTGCCGCAAGGGTAGGCTACGTTTAGCCTTCTTCTTCTGGATAAACCGATTTTTTTTGTGTCATAGATAATTTTATACCGAGTGTTTTTAGCCATGTTTCATAAGAATCTGTTGAGCCGTTTGAAGATCATCAGCTCTTTTCTAGTTGATGAGGGGATCTGACTAACTTCCTTATATCCGATCGATTCGAAATTTGGTACCGTGTTACTTCAATGATATTGAAAGTATATGGTAAGATAACCATGAGTTGGGAGGTTTTTAAAACTTTCAATTTATAGTTATTATCTTTTGCCAGTCGAAATAGGTGTTCCACGCTGACAATGCCGGTCCATTCTCTAATGTTACGGAGCCACGATTTCTTTCTACGTACGTTTTCTAGGGGTTTTTTAGGTACCTTTGGCCTTCCCTATAAGTATTTTAGTGTTTCGTCGGTTTGAATCATCACTACAGGTACCAGCACGAATCTTGAGCGATGAGCGAAAGTAGAGTAGATTTCTGCGCATGTTTACGACTGAAGGGCCAATAAGCGTGCGCGCACGACAAAGCGGTCGCTGCGTCCCGCGCCCCCCCGCCGATGAGATCTTATTTTCGACTTCTGCGCATCAAAGGCCACCGCTCAAGCTCAGTGCCGATGCCTGTACACTTCACTCTCTCATTCTCACCTGCATGTTGCAGATCTTGTGTCGTACGGGCTCCCCGCGACAGCCGGCCGGCGACGAACAAGTCCGCAGTTGCCGCGACACGCCGCCGTCGCACGTCCGCGAGCACAGCGACCACTCGCTCCATTGCGACCAGCCGCCTCTCTCCTGTTGACAAGAGAAGTCATCGTCATCGTCATCACTGTTAGATTATGTTATTGTCCTAATGTTGGCTACCATGCTAATTTGTTTAGTATTAATACCATGCTGCCAACATAGCAACGAAATAGGTTTACGTATGTTTTGTCTTTGACTGCATCTATCTTGTCCATTGCCCTTCGCTCACTTTTGAAAATATATTTGTCATGTCAGCGTGCTGATCTTTTATTGTATTATTATATTTAAAAATCACCATCATCATCACATTTCGGATACAAACGCAATGCGTAATAAATTCTCACAGTCCAATACAATATAGTTTATTGAACACCACATTCAAGGAACAGTACAGAAATTAGGTAAGTAGACAAAAAGTATGGCATGCAGCAGGCGGTCTTATCGCTTAATAGCAATCTCTACCGGGAAACCTTTGGATAATGGAGATGAAGAAAAACAAACTAGGTTGGTAGGCGGTGCTCTGTACTTACCTACTAAGAGGTGCAGAAGATATACATAAATACATTTATACATAAACTTACTAGATTTAATATTAGATAATATATACTACTAATACAGCCTATTTGCATCCCACTGCTGGGCACAGGCCTCCTCTCATCACGAGAGGGTTTGGCTATAGTCCCCACGCGGGCCCAGTGCGGATTGGGGACTTCACATCTTTGAATTATTTAGCAGATGCGTGCGAGATAATATGTAATCCATATTTAATAATATAAATGTGAAAGTAATTATGTCTGTCTGTCTGTTACCTCTTCACGCTTTAATGGCTGGACCGATTTGGATAAAATTTGGCATGGAGATAGCTGGGGTCCCGGGAAAGGGAACGCGATTACCGAATTCCACGCGGGCGAAGTCGCGGGTAGAAGCTAGTATCATATTATAAATAACAGCCAAATAAATAAAAATATGTACTTAATTAAATCCATTATCCAAGATAAGAAAAGCAGATGTCACACATGTGACAAATAATGCTCTTTAACCTTGTTCTTAAACACTGAAAAAGACAGTAATATTTTTGGACAAATTAGATTAAAATTCTCACATTAACTGACCTGGGTGACCGAGCTTTGCTCGGGTGACAATAGCTAAAACCGAGTTATCTCAGATATTAGACCTAGCTAGATCGATTTATTGTCCCTGTAAACCTCTATATTCCAAATTTCGTCCAAATCGTCAGAGCCGTTTCTGAGATCGCTTGGATAAATACCAATAAAGAAAAAAAAAACAGATAAATATACAAATTTAGCGCACTTAAAGTACAAGATGTCAAATTAGATTAAACGTTCTTAGCATCCGTTTCGTAAAGATCTAAACAGGGCGTAAGGTGTGATAAAATTTAATTTCTCTCAGTCACGCTTAGAGGCCTACCGACAGCTCTAGCAATACCATGAGTTTACAGTGACCGTACTCGCTAGCGACTACGTAAACGATTTGTATGAAGAATAGTACAGCGCCCCTGGCGGTCACTCGTTGAACTAAAATTCTTCATGCAAATCGTTTACGTAGTCGCTAGCGAGTACGGTCACTGTAAACTCATGGTAGTGCTACTCGTCTCCCGGTTCGCGGGCGCCACTCGAGAACTTTCCGGCCCCATCGGCCATCAGTCCTGCGAGCAATGTGCCCCGCCCACTGCCACTTAAGGTTCGCAATTCTTCGGGCTATGTGAAGGTAGCGGGTAATCCGTGGAAGCGATTGGCATAAGACCGGTCTGAGTGGCGAGCCTTGGGGAGGCCTATGTCCAGCAGTGGACGTCTTTCGGCTGAAATGATGATGATGATGATGATGAAGCTTAGAGGTACAAGTGTTGAAATTAAAACAGTGTTAGGTAAAGCACGGCAAGACTTAGAAGGCGCGTAGTAAAGCACTTCAGTCGATGGTGCAGAGCCTATTTTTGCTAAATTCACGCGCCTTTTAAGTTGTATAAACCAGTAATTATTTACAAGATCGTTTCAAGCACCTTCTTTAAAGAATGAACACTCGTTTTCTGAAGTTGTTGGAAGAAATATTGATTCCAAGGCAAATCAAGGGTAATTTTTGTTACTCTTTTCTTCTTGAACTTATGATCTGTTAAAAAAATTATAATATGAAGGTTTAAAAACAAAACATAACATACAAAAATACATAACATACAAATAAAATAAAACATACAAAAACCAACGAAATGCTCGCTCTCTGTCTTATAACAACTAGGAAAGGCAAGAGTGAAAGGGACGGAGACAGAGATCTTGTACCTCGGCATTTGGAATCACGAGCGCTAATGAAACATCAATCAAAACAGCTTTAGTAATTTTCCGGGAATAACATTTCAGGTCACATCTGGATGGAGGATTTAAATGTGTGGAGATTTCGCAAATGGGGTACTTAATAGCGTAGTTGAGTTTTTGTTGTTCGTAAAGAACAACGTTTTTTTTTTTTTTTTTGATTATCCAGTCTAATAATCTATCATCATCATCATCATCATCATGTCAGCCAAAAGATACGTCCACTGCTGGATATATACCCCTCTCTGTAAATTCTTTTTCTGACGTGTAAAAGTGCCCCTATGTGGCCAATTTGCTGAATAAATGATTAAATTTTGAATTTCCCAAGGCTCACCACTCAGCCCGTTCTTGTGCTACTTGCTTCCAACGGATTCCCGCGACATTTACAAGGACTTGGAGGGCTACTGACAGCTATTCTGCGGGTGGCGGGCGCCACCCGAGAAGTGTTATAATTAGTAACAAATTAATATACCATAAAGTCAGGAAGAGCGGTCACGACCTGCATACGCTACCACACGGCGGACACGGCCTATAAAAGCACGATTTCGAACACAATTCGAATGAAGTGTCAATGTTTGCGTGCGAGGATGTCTGGATGTCTGTACACTTGTAAATGTGTGTGTACCCCTACGCGGGCCAATGATTCACTCTCCATCTCCGTATGAAACAAATGACGGTAAGGGCGAGTTGGGCGCGAGTTGTGCGCTGGCTAGATTCAGGCGGGTGATTCCGTGGCCATTCTATATCCCCAATCTCCCTTTGCGATAAGTGTTTTTTTTACATCGCGTCGGTCTTAATAATTATAGCAACACTAGTTTCTGGCTGCGACTTTGCTCCTATGGAATTCGGTTATCGCTTTCTCGTGGGAACTAGCGTTTTTCCTGGATATAAAGTATCCTTTGTCCATTTCCGGGACTCCACCTGTCTCCTTTTTTTTGCACTGTTGTGTTTTGGTAGGGGGTTAATGCAACCGGTGAAATTTCTGGCACAGAGGCATTCCATCTTTGGTCTCAGGGTAGGCAATGCATTCGAGATCTTCTAATATGGTTTATTAATGGGGAATCAAAGGATTTTGGTGTCCTTGGGCTGCAGTGGCCATTTACCTACCATCAGTTGGGCTGTGCGCTCGTTTGCCTTTACCATCGACATGAAAAAAATCTTTACCCTAAACTACGCCTACAGTTACATTCCCGAGTATTCTGTAAGAAATAACAATCATCTCCAAAATATCTTTACTCTGTTGTGAGACGTTATTTAATAACACAGTATTACAGACAGTCATATTATGTTATATTTCATCTTATATATTAACAGGGAAACCGTCTCCATCTGTCATCTTCTCGAGCACGATTATTTTCCATTTATTCGTTGTAGGTATAGGAAATATCTCACGATATTTGTTGCGTTATTCAAT
The DNA here is from genome assembly GCA_963971205.1 of Aethes cnicana. NCBI lineage: Eukaryota > Metazoa > Arthropoda > Insecta > Lepidoptera > Tortricidae > Aethes > Aethes cnicana. Next base: position 1,397,142 of record OZ020296.1, on the reverse strand, counting down.
ATTATAGAAATGTCGCTGTATTCAAACTTTGTGGACGTGATCACAAATGATAAGAGTAGAAAGTCACGAGAAAATAATTTGTCAATTTAAGTAGAAAATTAGAAATGAACCCAGTTTAGCGATAAATCCGCCTGTTATGGTCCTGCTAACCGTATTTTTACCCGAAGGGATATGTTTTTCGAGTTTATGTATGGATGTATGTATGCACGCCTGTATAGCCAAAATGGCTTGATGGATTTTAGCTTGCGAGGTGTCGTTAGATTCGTCTTTATCGTGAGAGTGACACTGGGTAATAAAAAAATTATTACCTAGTACATAGGTACCTATCATTAGGTTTTCTCTCAGTGCACTACCCTTGTTTGTCTCTGTTTAGTCCCGAGGTTGACTGGTAGAGAATGCCTTCAGGCATTAAGTCCGCCAATTGTACGATATTTTTTGTGCAATAAGGAAATAAATAATAAATACATCAAAATTGCATAAAAACAAAATGGCTTACTTTTTGGGGCATTTAAGGGCCTTATCCCACTTGCGATTTGCGAGCGTGTTTTGTATGGAGGCGAACACGCCGCGAGTTCGCCGCGTACGAGTTTTGTATTGAAAAACGCTTTCAACTCGCTCGCAAATCGCAAGTGGGATAAGGCCCTAAAACGTTTAATATTTTTTTTGTTCAAAGCCTATCGAGTGGCGTATCAAAATGAAGGGTTCAGCAGTGGGACGGAAAGAGGCTGTAGTAGTAAATAGACTCGCGACTACTCAGCTCTCAGTCACTGGTTTTAACTACTTGTATACAAATGTACTGTTATTTTAAGTACTTGATTTGTTTAATCTTTTTTTATTTTCAATTGTAAAAAGACTGTGCTATATTTTTTTGCTAAATTCGAAGAGTTTTAAATTCAAAATTCAAAATTCAATCATTTATTCAGCAAATTGGCCACAGAGTGGCACTTTTACACGTCAGAAAAGAATTTACTAGCTATTTAAATAAAGGTGAAACAAGTGAAAATCGTCAACACTTCGTGTGAAATTCCGAGTCAAAGCGAGAACTGACAGCTGCCACGTCCGGGCAAAAATGGATCAGTGAAATACATAAAAGAACAGAATAAAACCGGCCAAGTGCATGTCGGGCCACGCGCAATGTATAGGGTTCCGAAGTTGACGATGCCCTTAGTACCTTTCTAAGACTGCATCTTAGATAGTTCCGTACCTAAGCATTTTTGCTTGCTTGCAGTTGATCGACAATGACCCGGAAACTTGTATAGCCTTCTTAGCTGTGATAGTTTTCGTTTGAACTACGTTATATATGAATGAATTTTTTCAGCTATCTGAAAACCACCATTTAGCTGGCAAGTGGGAGGACACTTGACTCTACCAAAAAATAGCACTTTAAAGCTTAATATTTCAGAAACACATCGTTTCATAGAAAATTGGTTATAAAAAACCCACAATGTTTTTCTAAGACCTATTCAACGACACCCCACATCATGGGGTACGCAAGAGAAAAAAATACATCCCCACTTTACGAGTAGGGGAGGTACCCTAAAAACATATATATCAAAATTTTATTGTACCAATTTGACGGCGTAACTAATATATTGTATATATTCATGCCAAATTACAGCTTTCTAGAACTACCTAAGCATCTCCGAGCAATAGTGCGGACAGACGGACGGATGGACGGACGGACATGGCCAAACTATAAGGGTTCCTTGTGGACTTCGGAACCCTAATAAAAAGGTGCAACAGTGAACTCTAGTATAAAGCAAATGCAAGCTGCAGTGCTCCTTTTTTACGTACGCCCGAAAAACTAACGCCAAATCTTTAAATGACAAAGGTCTATTAAAAAACCATTAGTTTTTTTTATTTTTATTTAATTACAGATGCCTTATTTTTCAAGAACCACTTTTGTTATTCGTCCCTTGCTTCAGTTTTCGAGGCTATACAGGTGGAAATTTAGTGAATATTGAAATTAAACGTAGTACATATTGTTGAAATTTTTAAGTCATTAAGAATAATATAAAAAAACCGTGGTGGCCTAGTGGTTCGACCTACCGCCTCTCATGCCGAGGGTCGGGGGTTCGATTCCGGCTCGCACCTCTAAGTTTACTTACGTGCGAAATTCAATTTGAATTTACCATGAGCTTTTCGATGAAGGAAAACATCGTGAGGAAACCTGCACGCATCTGCGAATTAATTCAAAGCTGTGTGTGAAGTCCACAATCCGCACTGGGCCCGCGTGGGGACTATAGCCCAAACCCTCTCGTGATGTAGGTAAATTTTAAATAGTAAATTATTTTTCTGACGTGTAAAATATGTGGCAAATTTGCTGAATAAATGATTCAATTTTGAATTTTAGAATTTTGATGAGGGAGGCCTGTGCCTAGCAGTGGGACGCAAATAGACTGTACTAGTAGTAGTAGTAGTAGTAAGTATTTTCATAGAAAACTAGCTGACCCCGCGGACTTCGTACCGCCTTAAACCTCACGGAGCCCGAGACCTTTCCAACGAATGCAAAACCGTGGAAATCGGTTCGTGCGTTCTGGAGTTATAGCGTCAGGGAGGAAAACCCGACTTATTTTTATATAGTAGAGAGATAGCTACTTATCATCGTCATCATCATCATTTCAGCCGAAAGACGTCCACTGCTAGACATACACTCAGATCGGTCCCGTGGCGCTCGCATCCACCGCACTAGCTACTTAAGTAATCCACGACCACCACTACAGCCTATTTTACGGCCCACTGCTGGGCACAGGCCTCCTCTCATCACGAAAGGCTTGACTTAAGTAGGTAGTAGTTTAGGTTAATAAATTAATCCTGAATGGTTCTTCAAACAGCAACTTAGTTAGAGTTTCTCTTTTGTACCTACTTACCCATGCAACATACATTTTCACTAACATTCGGATAGTTCAACCAGAGTTTTTTCCCCGTGCTCTCTGTCTCTATTTTCGCCTGTATTCTGATAGGAAAATCCTTTTTCTAGCGACAGATGCCGGGACATTTTTTATTATCTCCTTGTTTTATGTTTATATATTTTTGGATGTACAGTACAGTTCATTAATATGTGTACACTTTTGGACCTTATTACAACGTGGTACGGTGCAAAAGTGTGTCTATATTGGCGAACTCGACTGTACTAATTATTGTTGTTATAAAATAAATGTAATTTTCTTTCTTTCTTTTCTTTCTTATCCAAACAACATTATTACCTCCAATTTTAGAAACACGCTGACGGGGAATAAATTATACCTACACATGACAACATTTTATTAAAAAGTTGTAAGTACGTTGAGAGAAACGTAACAGGAAATCCTTTTTGGGTTCCTTTACGAGTAAAATAATGCGTGTATTTATGACGAAATAATTACTTCTGAATTTACGACTGAGCTTTTCGGTGAAGGAAAACATCGTGAGGAAACCTGCACGCACCTGTGAAGTAATTCAAAGATGTGTGTGAAGTCCCCAATCCGCACTGGGCCCGCGTGGGGACTATAGCCCAAACCCTCTCGTGATGAGAGTTGGCCTGTGCCCAGCAGTGGGCCGTAAATAGGCTGTTGTAGTAGTAATTACTTTTCCGACCCGATGGTTCAGTTTTACGTAAAATTGTAGCATCTAGATAGAACCTAGATCTTGTTTTCGACAGCAGCTAAGTGTCGATAGACTTGTGTCAAAAAATGAATGTTGTAAATTAAAAAAAAAAGTTTGATATTTATTCTAAATTTATTCTTAATACCTACCTATTTAAAATAACTGTTTTCTTCTGGTCATATTTACTAGCTTCTGCCCGCGACTTCACCCGCGTGGAATTCGTTTATCGCGTTCCCGAGAACTATGCGTTTTTCTGGGATAAAAAGTATCCTATGTCCTTTCCCGGGACCCCAATTATCTCCATTCCAAATTTCATCTCAATCGGCCCAGCGGTTGAAGCGTGAAGAGGTAACAGACAGACAGACAGAGTTACTTCCGCATTTATAATATTAGTATGGATTGTAGAACATTCCAGATCAAATGAATTAATTAAATACATCATAAGATGATAATAGTTAAAGTGAATGAATGTTAAAAATACCAATTTAAAAAGCTTATTTATTCGCCTTAACTTATAAATACAGAGATAGGATCAGCAAACACATCGACTTCTGGGTCTTCTATAAGTAATAAATTTATTAAGCAGAGTGGGTGCTCGTGTGGTGGGAGCATTAAGAGAATCTGTCAGATCTTACCCGCCCGTAGCCAAAACGAAGCGTTTAGTAGATATAGGATTTGTAGATATATAACCGGCCCTACGCCAAAAAAAATAACGAATATATTCCGAGCAACTTCGTCCGCTTGCAATATAAAAATGGCAATAACTCTTGTAAATGATGCAGCACATGCTCTTTGACGAATCATGGGGCGTGATGGTTCTCTGCTTATTTCAATATTTGACTTTTCAGCGATTCCCCGCAGCCACACGGCGGACACGGCCTCTAAAAGCACAATTTCGAACACAATTCTAATGAAGTGTCAATATTTGCGCGCAATTAAGTATGGAGTGTGGAATGTGTCTCGGTAAGGAGCGCAATCTTATATGGCGAAACAGTTGAAAACGTGTCCAGCGGATTTGATAAGGAACAAAACAAAACACACTCTCCTCAGAACCGTGTTCGCTGCGTTTTTGCCTCAGAAGCGCCATCTGAAGGCGGTACTGCAGACTACCCGCCTAGGTGGCTTGACTGGCGACCGCAGCGCCCCCAACCTACCCGATTTGGTGTCCACCTTTGGAACATATAAACATTGCGCTCCTTTACTTCAACCCTCCATACAATTAAGCACTGTGTGCGTGCGAGGACGTCTGTACACTTGTAAATGTATGTGTACTACTACGCGGGTCAATGATCCACTCTCCATCTCCAAATAAAACAAATGACGGTAAGGGCGAGTTGGGCGCGAGTTGCGCGCCGGCTAGATTCAGGCGGGTGATTCCGTGGCCATTCTGATTAAATATTCCGTGCCGCAGCTCAATTTTAGGTTCACGCTCTGTCAGTACCTTATAAGCGGTTTTGCAAGGAACCCACTCGCTTAACATCGCTTTCGGTTTGTTTCGAAGCCAATAAACGGCAAATGAGCCTGTCCGTCACATGTCGTCGGCACTTGATACACGCAATCTGTTTAAAAGCGCTTTATGCCGCAAACTTCATAAAGCGTGCGTTTCAATTCAGGATTAAACCCGGAGACGGCAGATTGCGGCATTTCATTACAGTGTTGGTAAACGAACTGAAATAATAACACGAAGACTAATTAGACTGGGGTTGCATCAAGATAGTTAATATGATTGTGTCCGTTAAAAATGGCTGCCGAATACTTTCACTATGGAGAAAATGACATTTAAATACTCGATACTTTATTGCAATCCACAATGGTTTTTTAAGTGGTAAATTTAAAATGACATTGAGAATCAAATAAATAGATTTTTAGTTAATAAATATAATCGATTGATTCAGTATTATTATTTTTATTTTGTTAGATATTTAGAGCTGCGAAAAATTATAATGCATCATAACTCATAAGGATGGCACAAAGCAAGGATTTCAAGTAAGATGTTACAACAATAGTATTACGAAAGTAATATAAAATATAAAACAAGAAAGAATACTTTAAAAGTTTATGAATAACCAGTCCCCAGTTGCCGCTTTTGTCTTAGGTATTAGATCAGTTATATCAATACACTCATCAACAACGTTACCTCTCTCTCTGTATTGATAATTGTATTTGTGTGTTTTATTCTGTACAATAAAGTGTTACTTAATTACTTACTTACTTACGTTATGACTATATCGTTTGTTATAAATGTAACTCCATAAGTGTTACAGTCACAGTCGTCTCGTGCCCACTTTCACGTCAAACAGCTGGAACTCCTGAATTTTACAATACACATGCTTAAATTTTTATTATGTTTACATTTCCCTCGGTTTCCCGGGCGAGAGTGCGAGCACGCACGTTTTTGCATACAGCCGACCGGAATATGTAATTGTTTGACGCGATTGCGGGATTTTCGTGACTTTTTTCATCTTTCGCGGCTTCAAGTGTTGGAACGGGGGACCGATTTTTTCTACGAGTCCTTTATATCGCTCTTTTGAACGTTCTTTTTGTATTGAAGGTTATTTTTTACCTCATGTATTGGTATCATTAAAATTTAGCATATTATCATTAGGTAGATTTTACTAGTATTTATTGTATTATGATTATTCGTATTATACACATTAACTGTTTTGAACCTTGTCGTCTTTGAATTTAAAGCCATTTTCTATCCAAAATATATTCAAGATAATCCACATTTACGACATTTTGACACGATACCTAATCAAAATAGAAATGAACATTCACTATTTATTATTATATTATGCATTGTATTTATTTATTTCGGGATCCTAAACAATTAAATTCTCATAATGGATCTTATGAAATAATAGCAACGATTTAATAAATGTTTACAAGTTCTGAACGTGTTTATAAAGCGTGTACGACAAAAACAAACAATACCCTTAACAGACGGCAATTTGTTGGCCAATCTCGTTGCAGACGAAGCAGCCTAACGCTAGCGGGAGCGCTTCAAAAAACAATTTATGTAAAAATAACGCAGAGTTAAGGATGTGTGTAGACTGAGCTGAGTGAGCCGTATTTCTGTGTTCATGTGCTAACAGAATATGTAATGTTGAATCTTGTTATTATGTGGGATCATTTTACAGATGTTTTGCAATTTATTTTAGAGTATCATCAACTAGGTACCTGGAATTTCATGCTACATCCCCATCCCCTGGTTAGATGTGAATAAACACTTGTGCTCTCCAACATTTTACAAAAATACTAGTGCAGATCTATATCTATATTTTGCAGATCTACGGATTTAGGCTCAGTGTCTGTGGTCAGCAACTGAAGTTTTATGAAATGGATGTTTTCCTTCTCATCGACTTCATAAACTAATTTTTTTTGCAATCTTCGTAAGTATTCTACAGTCGATATCAAAAATAGTTACATTAATGACATTGTTTGCTACCAAAAAGATTGTACCGATTGTTACCAAAAAGATTGTATTAATTGTTCATTATTGTCTTTTAGAAGTGTAACTATCCCAATCAGTAGCAACTCGCTAACAACAAAAGTTTTTTTCTCCCTAGCGTTATTTTTGTATCAATATAAACAAAGCCTTACAATCAACATTGAACTGGCGAAGCGATTCTGCCTCTTCAGCCGCTCCCAAGATTAAAGAAACACTGATTTGTAAGAAAAAATGTGAAAAACAAAGGTTATAAGGGGAAAAGTTGTTTGCTCTGATTGAAGGCGTTTATTGAGTGTACTGGAGTTTTATTTTTATCGCCTGTCATTTTTTTAAAATTCTGATTACAATTTCATTCATTCATTCAGGTATTTAGTTTATCTAGAATAAAATCATCGATGTAACAACCGAACATAATTAGTCATCGATTTTTAATAATTCAAATAAAATTTAACTGATTTCTTTGAAAAAGGCCACGTCACGCCAATTGCCAAGTCTAGCATTTTTCTAATGAAAATGATTGCTTCATTACCTACAAAAATCCATAAAATGAGAATATACCTACAAAAAGAGTCCCCTGTTCTCAACTTTTCATACAAACGTATTTTCGCTTTTATTCCCAAATTCCCAAATCTGTTTACTAGGTAAACAGATTGACTCGATAATAAAATCATTATTGTGGGTGTCCGAAATTAGTAAATGTCGTGGTAAAATAAAACACAATTAAATTACAGCCAAAAAACTGAATTTTGAAGTTTGTACAGAGGAAACTGAAATGGTCCTAGTTTCTTTGTTATTAAATTTATTACAATCAAAGTGTATTTTGAACACTAATATCTCTGCTCCACTCTTACTTGCAAAATTTGGTGCCAATCTGATAAGTAGTTTGCGAATTAAAACGTAACTACGTTTGTATGGAGAAAGGAGCGTACTGGGGACTCTTAATTAAGTTCCGTTTTTAGTGTGTTAAATACTCTACCGTAACCAATACCCCGGCCTAGCAACCGGTCCTACCATCTAAATAGCTGGGGTTTTTAATCGCCTTCTATGAAAAGGTCATTATTATTCAGGTTACGATCATGATAATAATTCTCACTGAAACATAAGATGAAAAGATAACCTGCTTCAGAATTTGTATAATCGTTTATGTAAATACTTTAAATATGCTTATGGTTTAAGCGTTAACAAATCTTGAACTTGGCTATGCTAGAAGGAGTGTTGTTTTTCGGGTGTAATGTATCTATATTTCTTTAGATTCGGTAACCTAAACGGTTCTATGGATTTCTTTCAGAAGAAGACTAAATCCAACAGCGAAAAGTCAGAGCCTAAGAATAGGCTCTGACTTTTCGCTGTTGGATTTAGTCATCTCTTAATTGCCTCCACATCGTCCTGCATTCCGTCTCCCTGAGTTAACTTAACACTATCCGGTGTATACCATCTGTATCATCCGACCATCTCATTTGGGGCTTGCATTTCTTTTGTTCGTTCCTGGTCTCCTCACAAGAACTCTGTGTGCCCAATGGTTGTCCACCCATTGTGCCACATGCCCAGTTCCATTTTAGTCGAGCAATGCTTCTCAGATCCTCTGTGTAAACAGAAACTTGGACTATAAAAGCAGCGGACCGGAGAGGGATTGATAGGTACCTTTGAGATCTCGTCACAGAATATTTAATAGTACAGAATTGCCACGGAATCACCCGCCTGAATCTAGCCGGCGCGCAACTCGCGCCCAACTCGCCCTTACCGTCATTTGTTTCATTAGGAGACGGAGAGTGGATCATTGGCCCTCGTAGTGGTACACACACATTTACAAGTGCACAGATATCCTCGCACGCACACAGACGTCATCGCACGCAAACATTGACACTTCATTCGAATTGTGTTCGAAATTGTGCTTTTATATGCCTTGTCAGCCCTATGATCTTGTATATTGGCGCAAAATCCTTAGAATTCCGTGGTCAAGTAATTTAAATCAGGAACTTGATGTCACCACTAGAATCTCCTCTATCTGCTATTGTAGATTTCCCGAGTTATTTGGCTATTTATCCAGAAAATCCGGTGATAATCTGGAAAAGCTAATCATCACCGGTAAAACTCTCTCTCTCTGGTAAAGTAGAGGGCTGGAGAAACAGAAGTCGTAGTCCGACGCGTTGGTCCGATCAAGTAGAGAACCAGTTAGCAATAAAAGTACACGTCGCCCTCAAGTTGCCACCGACCGCAACAGATAGAACCAGGTCATTCGAGAGAAGCTGACACCGGGTGGAGGTCACGACCCTCAGTCATGAGGATAACGACGCACGGAGGGGACTTGGTATACAAGAACATCATACATTGTATTCCAGAGCTCGACACATCGCACCGAAGCTCGAATGTCGCATAAACTAACCCCTAAATGTGGTGAACGTATTTTTCCGTAAGCCGTCTGCGCCCTCCATGCATACACAATGATGTCATAATTTCTCGCGCTTGCGCAACATATGAACATTGTTACATTACAAGACTCTGAATTTTTTCACTGCAATAAAGACACGTGCCATTCCAAGGTTTTAAACTCGGTTTACAAGCGCTGCGGTGGTTTCAAGCAAAAATCAATCAAATCAGAAATGAGGAACATTTTAGTGACAGACTTTTTGTTTATCTTGTCACTTTTACACGTCACTTTGAGACGAATTTAAAAGAAATGAATTTACCAGAAATGATTTTACCTCTCATGATGAGGGGAAGGCCTGTGCTCAGCAGTGGGACGCAAATAGGCTGTAGTAGTAGTAGAAGTAGTAGTAGAAATTACCAGTTTCTCAGTACTAAAGCATCAACATTCACACTCGTTAGTTGCATGTTCCCTCTTCGCCTTGTGTTCGCGTGTGATACGTTTTCCATGTGTACAATCTACATTAGCATTCGCACCCGTCTATTGTCGTTTCTCTTCATTGTGTAAGGCATTGTGGAACTGCGCCATTCACTGTTTATTTTTAGGATTCGCTGATAACTGATAAGGGAAAACTTCAGTGACTTGAATAGTATTACTATACTTGTTTTTAGGGTTCCGAACCTCAAGAGGTAAAAACGGAACCCTTATAGGATCACTCGTGTGTCTGTCACAGTCGATTTTCTCCGAAACTACTGGACCGTTTAAGTTGACTGTGAAATTTAGTACGTACGAGTATATGAAAGTTTGAGACCCAAAGACGTGTAACGAAAATAAATGAATTTTAAACATAGATCCTATTTTTGGGGGCTAAATTTGAAAAAAAGATTACCATCGTGTGACATATCAAATGATAGTACTTCTTATGAGGATCTCAATTTTTTTTTTTCAATACTTTTCGAGTTATTTAAGAAAATAGGCGAAAAATGACCATCCCCCCCTCCCCCTTATCTCCGAAACTACTGGACCTAAAATTTTGGAAAAAATACAGAGAACAAGTTTTTGACCTATAGATTACAGGAAAATTATTAAGAAGTCCATGGTATTTGACATCTCATATAAAAGAGCTTATCCTGTGAAACGGTTTGAAAATGACATGAAAATAATCAAGGATCGGAACCCTCTTCACGCGAGTTTCACTCTCTTCTTGGCCGGTTTTATTTATTTTCTAAGCAAATGGCCAAAGCTTTTACTTACAGGACATAAGCCAAATGACGTGACGGTACAATCCAAATTATAATCCGAAAAAAGGATCTTTGGTTCTCGTTTCATATTTAATATTTAAATGAGAAAATGTGGGTATAAAATATTATGAAGTCATTTCTACGAAGCATACTAAATACAAAATCAGTACAGCGGTTAATGCTTGAAGAGGTAACAGACATATAGACATAATAATTGAAATAGGAGCAACCCGACCAAACCTTGTTATTTTTGCCGCGAACTTTTCAACATTTTCCTGCTACACAATAATTAATGTTTCCAACTTCGCTCTCGAATTACTGGTTCTTTTTCCGAGTTTTTAATCGGTTTCGTTTGTTCATACTAATGTATTTAATGAGGAAGTTTGCTTTTTAACGTTTCCATTTAAAGCAACGCTAAAAGAAAAGAAAGTATTTCGTGGACTGCTGTACTTTTAATTAATATTTTTGAGACTTGGCCCGCACGAGTGACCAGAGTTCTAGTGTAACAGGAAAAATGACACGCTTTTTGTAACATTGATTGCCACAAAATTTTGTATGGGATCAACATAAATAGGTTAGGTTTATCCCGAAAGAAAAGAACATAGCTCCCACGGTGTTACCGAATAATAATTAGGTAAATATCTTGGGACATTCCTCACAAATTTGACCTAACCCCGAGCTAATCAAAACTTGTAGGTACTATGGGTGCTGGACAATGATATAAATACTTTTATACATAGAAATACACACCATCCAACATAACATCCAAACCTCGGGTGCAAACATCGTGCTCATCACACAAAGTTTGTCCCTAGCGGGATTCGAACACGCGACCATCGGAACAGTGGGCAGGGTCACTACCAACTGAGCCAAACCTGTCGTCAAATCTTACGCTGACGAAGTTGTAGTGGAAGGTATAGTGTTTAATGAAAAAGTTTAAACGAGCATACAGTTTACTACCTCTCCACCTCTCCACAATCCGTCACCCCATTAATGCCCACTCGGGCGAGCCGCAGCCATATTAGCACGGCTCTAAACAACGAGGAAAAACTGCAGCGCGAATTTACAATCGGGGACATACGGTATACCTACGTCACAAGGGATAAGAGAACCCACGGCGGACACGGCGAACACACAGCACGATTTCGAACACAATTCGAATAAAGTGTCAATGTTTGCGTGCGAGGACGTCAGTGTGCGTGCGAGGACGTCTGTACACTTGTAAATGTATGTGTACCAACTACGCGGGCCAGTGATCCATCCACTCTCCATCTCCGGATGAAACAAATGACGGTAAGGCGTTGCGCGCCGGCTAGAGTCAGGCGGGCGATTCCGTGGCCATTCTGTATGTCATTACTATTATATTCTGTGACCAAAGGGAAGAAATAAAGTAAGCGACATAGGTCAAAGAATCTTCACACTGAAGTGGCTGAGGTCTGGCCATCTCTGCAGGAGAACCGATAGCGTTAGAGCAGACGAGTTAGAGTGGAGACCACAAATCGATTGCTGGCAAACACTGGAAAAGAATAGCTGAAGACCGAGCTGATTAGCGAGCTATGAGAGAGCACTGCAGTGGACTGATGCGGCCTGACGATGATGTGATGAGAAGTGAACCTAAGAATTATTGTAAACCATGTAATTTGGTAGATTGTGTGATTTGTATACATATATCTAACCTGTTTGTAACCAAACTCCTCCAAAACAGCTCGACCGATTCTTATGAAATTTGGTGTGTATATATTCAGTAGGTCTGAGAATAGGACATAAGCTTTCGTACCCAAAAAAAAATCTAAGGCGGTACGAAGTCCGTGTGGTCAGCTAGTCTAATATATAAAATTCTCGTGTCACAGTGTTTGTAACCAAACTCCTCCGAAACGGCTCGACCGATTCTTATGAAATTTGGTGTGAACGTTCAGTAGGTCTGAGAATTGGATTTAAGTAAAGTAAGCTATTTTTCATACCCAAAAAAATATATAATTGGTATTTGTAAACGTATTCTTATGTAAGTTTATAAAGAAATATGATTGTGTTTAATGTTATTTTTTCTAACTAAGTATATTCTTTTGTTAAGCGCACCGACACATTGTCTGTTTTACCCTATGGTTGCCTGGTAGAGAATGCCACTGAGCAATAACTTTGTCATTTGTACAAATTTGTTTTCTTGTGCAAAAAAGTTCAAATAAATAAACAAAGAAAATGGTAGACATAGCACAGTACTCATGGTAAGTAGTCACTGTGAAGTGTGGGCCATCATATGATTTCTTATGCATTGTCAACCCAACGACTAAGATTCAATTCCTCTATAGGGTTGTAATTAACCTCTTCATTCTTATCCTATTTCGAGCATTGTTTATTAACAGAGAAAATTGTTGTTTATAGCTTGTCCCGCTCCCTCTTATTCCACAGACGCCTCTAACAAACGAAACAACAGACACGGGCAATATGTAAATCCTAACCCCTAGTGCCGTAACTTCAATTTGTCAACCAGCTCTAACTTAACGTTGTTCGGGTTAACTTCGATCCTTTCTACTTAAATACGTAGTAGCCTAATGGTTTGAAATACTTCCTTTCAAGCAGAGGGTCGGGGCTTTAAATCTGGCTCGCACCTCTTAAGTACAAAATTCAAATTTAATTAACCAAGGAACTTTTCAGTCAAAGGAAACATCACGAGAAGACCTACACGCATCTGCGAAGTTATTCAAAGATATGGTAAATTCTTTTTTAATACAGTTGCTCAAAAAGTGCTACTTTACGTAGCTGTTTAGCGTGCGCAAAGTTGGTTTTTGCGAACTAGTGCTTTTCTCTTTTCCCAGTGACTCAATCTTCACAGACATGTGAGATTAATAATTCAGTCAGCCAAACACTTAATTTACCAGCAAAAACTTTCAATATCACACTCAATAATTGTACAAATTGTGCCATTAACTATTATGTAAATAAAGATAGAATATTTTTTATTAGGAGTTTTTTTTTTAATTTTTGTAGAACTTTATTATTTTTCAGTTCTATTGCAATTACAAAATTAATAATATAAACGTTTCTAATTCCTTACTTGTTGTTTTTCTTATTTTTTCGCAACTGTATTAAAAAACGCCGTTCGATACACGTGCGGAGGTGTCATTCTTCACTCGTCCCGAGTCTTGCCACTCGCCTACGGCTCGTGGCAAGATATATCGTTACTCGTGAAGTAATGACACACTTTCCGCACTAGGTGTACACACTAAATGTACTATTTCTGACGTGTAAAATGCCCGTAGGGACACTTTTGCCCCTACGTATGCGGCCAATTTGCTGAATAAATGATTGAATTGAATTTAAAAAAGGTGTGAATATGAAGTCCCAATTCCGCACTGGGGCCGCGTGAGGGACTATAGCCCAAACCATGTCGTGATGAGTTGGGACGTTACTTAGCTGCTTTGAGTAGGTATTTCATCATCATCATCATCATTTCAGCCGAAAGACGTCCACTGCTGGACATAGGCCTCCCCCAAGGCTCGCCACTCCGACCGGTCCTGTGCCACCTGCTTCCACCGGTTTCCCGCGACTTTCCCGAGGTCGTCGCTCCATCTTGGAGTAGGTATTTGCTTATTTATAAAATTGAATCACACCAGAATGCAACGCTAGTTGGAAACTATTTCTCTATACCGGGCGTATTTGCTAGAATATTCTCGAGTGTCAGTGTTTGCTTAATAATTTGGAAATGTGCATTTGCTCTTCATTATTCAGTGAAACATTTTGTCGTGGAATGTTAAGTAAAATTAGTATGTTATTTTAGTCAAGATAATAACACTAACGATGTTTTACATGCATTTGAAATGAAAAGGTTATTTAAGGACAATCTTCGTAATGTAGGTACTTATGTTTAAACTAGCTTCTGCCCGGAACTTCGCCCGGCGCGTGGAATTCGGTTATTGCGTTCCCGAGAGAACTAATCATTTTTCCGGGATAAAGTAGCATATATTGTCCTTCTCCGGGACTTCATCTATCTCTATACCAAATTTGGTCTAAATCGATCCTGCGGTTAACCGCGGAGAGGTAAAAGACTGGCAGATAATATTAGTGTATTCTGCTAGTTATGTAAACTTTCAGCTTTTAATTCGAAATATGACTGTAAGTTTTTTTCAGATTGATCTGACATGGCGTTCTGAATTCAGATTTTGAAAATTTTCGAACGCACCTACTTCCATAAAACCTCTTATGAGCAAACACACATTGCCCGGAAATGGTCCGTATCCAGAAAATGAATCATCACTTCCGATTTGAAAGATTTTTTTAAGACATTTGTGAGACTAGGCACTGGAATTCGGTTACGAACTTCAGACTCATGAAAAGGTTATATTATAAAAGTGCATAGACAGGTAGGTATAAATTTTTGCTACAAGTCCTTCTAATAAGAGAGCGCAAAATATTAAGAGATTTGCGCTCGCGATTCCGCGATTCCAGCTCTGCCAGCACGGATTGACTAACCTTTCCATGGTGTGTCCCGTTCTCATGGCCTTCAATCAGCTCAGGCTCCTCAGTGGAGATGTCATGGCCGTGCCTGTGGCTGCTGCCACCTGGTATCTGCAACAAGAAACGCCACCTTTATTCCCTTCCCTAAACAAACAGTGACATTTCACTTCACTTAGGGCCGGTTCCTATATCCACGAAACGCCTCGTTTTGCCTACGGACGGTTAAAATTTGACAGATTCTCTATGGAACAAATGTCAAAAATCAACCGTCCGTAGGCAAAACGAGGCGTTTCGTGGATATAGGAACCGGGCCTTAGTGTCTGTTCAGTGTGTCCTATTTGTCTACGTCACACGCTACGATTGTTTTCGTATCCCCCGCCACAGCCTTTGCACACAGCGAATACAACGCATGCATTCAGCGTGCGTGTCACAAAGTTTTGAGGCTTTACTTCGGCATGCAGTCTTCACAGGTAGATCAAGCATCTTTCGGAGCTAAAACAAAAGTTATCGTCATTTTTATATTCCACGTGGAAGTAGTCGAAGGACAGAACTAGTTTATAATATTAGTCTGGATTATTTAATTTACAAACCGTTTTCATTTACAGCTAAATAAAATAATTCGCCCGCGGCAAATGTACATAGATAAATTCCACTACTAAGGCATCAATATAAACACTGCTTATGTTTCATTTTCACACTGAAATCTACCTCAGCAAATATGTAGTAGAAAATGCTAAGTCATGATCTCGCAATACATACCTTGCAACCGCAAATAAGATCGATTTTCAATTTGGAATCTTGCAAAATGATGCAATTCTAACTCCTTACCGATTATACTGAACATGCAGAACTTGAAAATGTGCTTTATACCCGCAGGGATCTAAGGTATAATGTTGAATGTTCACGAAATGCGAAACTGCCGAAATGTATTCGCGTTCAGAATCGAACAATCCGTTCAATTGAATGGAGAATTTGAACTGAAATAGAGTAAATATTTTAACAAATAAAACCAGTATTGAATAAGGAAACCATACCTAAAAATTATAGTAAGCAATATAATGATTAGAATGAACGTTAGAGAGAAGTCCCCAATCCGCACTCCGCACTGGGCCCGCGTGGGGACTATAGCCCAAACACTCTCATGATAAGGGGAGACCTGTGCCCAACAGTGGGACGCAAATAGACTGTAGTAGTAGCTACCTACTTAAGTGTCGATTTCCAAGAATTTAATTAAGTTCTAAAATACTAATTCCACAATGTGCACAATTTTACTTTACTTATCGATACAAAAAATGTCTCGAATGTTTTTTATTCCACACTGGCAAAATTTTATATACGCCTCGGCTTTTCACAGAAGGATTAAAAAGGGAACCCAATATACATATATTTTTATTTTCTTTAAAAAAAATCATGTAAATCTTATCAATCCTACATTCAAACTCAAAAAGATTTCGCCCAATTCTGTTCCGTCATTTTTGGCATTTGTCAAATACCTAGGTAATTTTTAATAGAAATCTAATGTTAACCATTATCTTCTTTTATCTATACTATAATAAAAGAGCAGAACCTGGCGTGTCTGTACATAGAAAGAAAAGTTCAAAAAAGGGACGGGGGGTCTAAAGATGTATGGTAGACCACAAAACAGCGATTTTTAGAAATCTTTTCTGTCTGTTTGTTAGAGTTAATCTCCGAAACTACTGAACCGATTAGAATGCAGTTTTCAAGGGTAGACGGATGTCGGAAAGAAAAGTTATCGGTAATTTTATATTCAACGCGTACGAATGCGCGGGCAGTAGCTACCTAGTTATTTGAATACGAAACAAACCACAACCCACAAACATACCATCCACATAATTTAATGTGCATATAGAGCGGGAACCTTAGTTAATGTAGCGGGAGTGGTCATTGGGTCGGAAAATGTGCGGTCCCGGCTTCGATGCCGGCCTTTCAAAGTTTTGTTAATACAGTTACCCGACGTAGCAAAGTTGGATTCGATTATTAAAGGGCTATCTGACCGCATTTAGATACTGGTTAGATAATACAAATACAATAAGGTTAGCTGGAAGAAATTTCTTGTAGGGATAAGCTCGCCTTTGTACATGTATCTCTTCTCTGTATTGATAATTGTATTTGTGTGTTTTTTTTCTGTACAATAAAGTGTTACTTACTTACTTACAATATCTACTAGGTACTACTACTACAGCCCATTTGCGTCCCACTGCTGGGCACAGGCCTCCTCCCATCACGAGAGGGTTTGGGCTATAGTCCCCACGCGGGCAAAGTGCGGATTGGGGACTTCACACACATCTTTGAATGACTTCGCAGATGCGAGCAGGTTTTCTCACGATGTTTTCCTTCACCGAAAAGCTCAGTGGTAAAAATTGAATTTCGTACATAAGTAAACTTAGAGGTGCGAGCCGGAATCGAACCCGCGACCCTCGGTATGAGAGGTGGTAGGTCGAATCAATAGGCCAACACACTTTTTTCAAATACAACATGGCTGTAAATAATTGTTGCAGGAATTCGATCGCATTCCTGCGTCTTTTTGCGCGGGGGCTAATAAATGCGAAGACTTAAAATAGGGATCTCCCTTTTCCCCATAGGATCGCTCACGCGTCGCGAGATCTTTAAGCAGCTAGATTTAAAGTTCAAATTGACGCGTGAGCGATCCTATAGGCAACAGGAAAATCCCCATTTAAGACTTCGCATATAGCTCCAGGTCATTTTTTAATTTCCCCAATATGAACCTACTGGGCTCGCATGGGGACATATCACAAACCCTCTCCTGATGAGAAGAGATATGTGCCCAGCAGTGGAACGTAAATAGGCCGATGCGAATGAGATACTATACAATGCGTAAACGGCTTAAATTTTGAATCATAATTATCATTTCCCTCCGACCTCCCTAAACTCCGTTCAAAACCTCTTAACATCAAACCACTGATAACTAGTACAAAACGGTAACCACGACGACGTATAATCAATAATCAGTTGTCAAACGATATTGGATCAAACGAGTTGCTTATTTGAGCAAAAATGGTGCGTCTCCTTGTAAAACGCGGTGATGAGAACCAATTCCTCTACGACACTAATGTAGACAACTCAGTAGACGACGTGGTGAAGGATATAACAGCGATTTTCAACGGGCGGCTCAAGATTACCAGAATCTGCTATGAGATGACGGAACTACAGGAACATGGGACGTTTCTGCCTCCCGAAATGCAGGGATTGACCGAGGATCAGGTATTTTTTGCTTGCTGGGCCGTCCCAAATCCAGGGAAATATATTGGTAGAAGAGCCGTGGTGGCCTAGTGGCTTGAGCTCCGCCTCGCATGCAGATTGCAGAGGGTCGAAGGCTCGAATCCGGCTCGCACCACTGAATTTACTTATGTGCGACATTCAATTTGAATATCATTGAGCTTTTCGGTGAAGGAACACATGGTGAGGAAACAAACATTTATTCAGCAAATTGGCCACATAGGGGCACTTTTACAAGTTAGAAAAAGAATTTACCAGCGCTTCCTAAACCCATTGCTACAGAAGAAGCGCCGCAGCAAATTCAGCAGAAGGCCTTTTTTTAAAAACCTGCACGCATCTGCGAAATAGTTCATGGATGTGTGTGAAGCCCACAACCCGCAATTGGGCACTATAGCTATAGCTCAAACCCTTTCATGATGAGAGGAGGCCTGTGCCCAGCAGTGGGACGTAAATAGGCTGTTGTGGTGGTGGTGCGAGCCGGATTAGAACCACCGACCCTTTGGACGGGAGGAGGAGGTCGCGCCACTAGGCCAACATGACTACTTTCATATTCATTTTACACCGACATGATATCATAAGTAAAGATGATATTGGAAGAACATCTTATTCCGAGCAGGTTGAACGAGAGAAAAACTTGACTTTCATAAATGGAAGTCTGTCAACCATATAATTCTGAGTGAACGCACCGATACATTCACAATTATGTTTGATTCGAAAGACATTCATTGCAGCAAAAGTGTAGTTTCTTTTGATGTGCTCAAGTTTTATAGGTACACATTTAAAAAGCCGTGGTGGCCTAGTGGTTCGACCTACCGCCTCTCATGCAGAGGGTCGAGGGTTCGATTCCGGCTCGCACCTCTAAGTTTACTTATGTGCGAAATTAAATTTGAATTTACCACTGAGCTTTTCGGTGAAGGATAACATCGTGAGGAAACCTGCACGCATCTGTGAAGTAATTAAAAGATGAGTGTGAAGGATCCATTCCGTACTGGGCTCGCGTGGGGACTATAGCCCAAACCCTCTCGTGATGAGAGGAGGCCTGTGCCCAGCAGTGGGACGGAAATAGGCTGTAGTAGTAGTAGTAGTAGTTATACACATTTAAATCTCAGCTTCTTTTTATATCTAACCAGCTTCTGTTCGCGACTTCGCCCGCGTGGGATTCGGTTAGATCGTTCCCGCGTTAACTAAGCGTTTTTCCGGGATAAAAAGTAGCCTGTCTTTTCCCGTAGTCATAATCATACCAAATTTTATCATAATTGGTTCAGCGGTCCAGCCATAAGAATGTAGCAGACTGGTAGAGAAATGGGCAGATTTACTTTTGAGTTTATAATATTAGTACCTAGGTATGAATTTAGTTGAGATTTCTTCAGTGGATTGGAAACAAGAAATATTTGTAGCCAGGACTTAGTCTAATTTATGATCTCAGCACTTTAAGTGGTCGAAATTTTTGGACAGGGACTTGCCCTTTTTCATGTTTTGGTGGGATCCAGTTTCATATCAAATTTGAAGAAACGCGCGGAACGAAATAAGAATGAATTAAATAAAATCGCTTCACTCTCCTGCCTAAAAGGTTTATTTCGAGCCTTATTATATTTTCTGTGCCCTTTCTGGAGCGACCGTTCCTAATAAAAATGTAAGAGAAGGCGGCGCAAAATTAAAACGTTCCCTTGAAAATGTTTACTTCTCGAGTCAATAGCTCGGCTTTTTTCATTTTATTGGAGCACGAATGATAAGAACTTTCGCCAAATTTCCTGTTTTATGAAATTTATTTGGATACTAGCCGATGCCCGAATTCGTCCCGCGTCGACTTAGAGTTATAGTTATAAAAGTATAAAAAAATTGGTTTGGTTGAAAAACCCGTTCCCGTGGAAATATCGAGATAAAAAGTGTCCTATGTTATTGCCCGGGTCTCAAACTATCTCCATACCAAATTCCATTTAATTTGTCATACTAGTTGCGATGTGAAGGGAGGACAAACAAACAAACACACTTTCACATTTATAATATTAATATGGATATCAGACGATGGTGAGACGAGTTGGACTCCTTTTTGATGTACTGGACTGTATGAGGATCTAGATGGCGCTGTACAGGCCAAGAATGGAAAGATTAAGCGCCATAGCTATTTCCGATGTACGCCGTAATGTAAGGAGATTGACAGCCTAATCTTATATAATAACCTTGTCTCTGTTACAAGTCTACGCAGGACGAAGTTGCGGGCAAAGGATAAAAATTCAAAATTTTTACGTAATTCCCCTTTTCTCAGATCAAAGAGTTAAAGCTAGAAGACCCATGGGCTAAGCGCTGTGCCCCTCAAGGGTATGTCGAGAACAAAGACGACATGGGCAGACGGTGCGGCCTCGCCCCCCCGCCTAACCTTCAGGAGGTGCTGAAGAAAGCGGCTGAAGCTGCCAAGGAGTTCGTTCACAAGAAAAAGGTATGGTCTTTTAGGAAATTTACATAGCTTCGATCACGTACTGTATCGCCGTCGCCAAAAAATTACTATCCGCATTCATTATAATACCAGCCGCAAAATTTTCATAGAGAACATCGAAAGCCTGTGTTTCCTGCAAAAGAATGCCTCAGAGACATTTCATTTTGGAGCACTTAAGACTGGCCGATTTTTGCACACTATTTGCATTACACCGCTAAAAAACAAAGAGCAATAAGTGACTTGTCAATAGTCCGTGACTTTATTCATGTTATAAATACGATAAAACTTTTCCCAGGTGGATCTCCGCGAATGCCTCACGCAGAAAGACGTGGCGCGAGCGTTGGACGAGCTCCTAGGAGCGACCAAAATCGTCTTCCCGGCTGGTCTCCCACCGCACGACCCTGTGAGGATGGAACTGGACAACGTGGAAGATCTAAGCGGCACCCAGGCAGCTACTGAGGTCATAGATCCATCGAAGGCCTGCCTCTGGGCGTGTGGGAAGAGATTAATTAGTGGCAACAAGCTCAGTGATCATTTAGGTGACATATCTACTTTAGAGTTTATCAAATTATTGATCGACACCTTGGGTGACAATTTGAATCCCTCGGTAGCTCAAGATTCTACGTCATTTTGGAATCTCGCTTCGCTATATAATTTGGATTCAATCCGTCAGCCGCGGTAAAATATACTATACAACTTTGCTCCCTAGTCCTACAATCTAATATTAATTCGGCACATAAGTCATGCGTGCTCTGCAGTGCGAGCATGGATCTCGCAGTTAGACTCTATAATAGAAGTAGAAAAATACAGAATTGTCACAATTATAATTTTGAATTCCAGGCAAAAACGACAAGTCAAAGGTGACGGTGAAACTCTGCTCTTCGTCCGAAAACGCACCGGGCAGGGAACCGGTGTTGACTGAAGAAGAGAGAAAGCAGCTGATGCTCCACGCGTACAGGTAGTGTTGT
The DNA here is from genome assembly GCA_963971205.1 of Aethes cnicana. Lineage (NCBI taxonomy): Eukaryota > Metazoa > Arthropoda > Insecta > Lepidoptera > Tortricidae > Aethes > Aethes cnicana. Next base: position 1,375,388 of record OZ020296.1, on the reverse strand, counting down.
TAAGAGACTACTTAGCCTTAACCAATAGAAACACTTCATTTACCTGAGGATGGGTAAATGAAATGTTTCTATTGTTTCATGAAAAACACTTCCCTCGTAACGCATGCTCGCACATCCCTGGAGGAAACGTAGACTAAAGAGTCGCAAAGTGTCTTAAAGATGGAAGCCTTAAAGGTTGAGCTCGATAAGAACTCTAAACCTTAATGACTAGAGCTCTTTATGAGCTATTTTAAGAGCAAGCGTTCAAGACTCGAGCTCTCATAGCTCAAGCTATTAGAACTAGAAACCTTGCTTGGCTAGATGGAGCGATAACTTACACAAAGTTGGTGGCAGAAACTGGAAGCTAATAGCAGAAGACCGAGCTAAGTGGCGATCAATGGGAGAGGCCTATGTTCAACAGTGGATTGATGCGGGCTGATGATGATGATGATATACTCTATAGATAATCTGTCGAATTTTACGCGTCCGTAGCCAAAACAAGGTGGTTTTTGGATATATATGGACCGAGCGTTGGTTTACGCCTCAGGGCTAAAACTCACAACTCTACTTACAGGAGACAGGAGGAGTGGAAGAAACTGGAGCAGGATGATGAGGATCACTACCTGGATTCGAAGTGGGCCGATGGACAGGGAATGAAGAGGGCCTTCCATGGATTGAACGACATCTCTTGGAAGGCTGGAGGGAAGATGTGAAATCGGTTGGTTGTTTGGCTACAAAACGGGTTAAAACACAAAACTGTGATACAATCTGAAGTGTCGTGTATTTGAATGTATATGACGCCGCAGCGCAATTTTGTGTTTAGTTTAACGCACAAGTGCGTTGCAAGGCATTCACTGCCACTTCTGTTTTACGAACTTTCGTCAGGTGCCACATCTGTCATTAAGGGAACATTGCAACGCACATGTGCGTTCAAGGCACTGCGGGAAAGTCAGCAAAACGCACATAGAATAGAATAGAATAGAATAGAATAGAATCATTTATTATCATATCTGTTACAAATTTTAACATAATAATGCGTGTACAAAATGTGTTAAAAACGAACAAGACATGATTCGTCAATTCGGTAGAGTGCGATTAATATTATACGAAACAGGTAAGGCAAGAATTGTAATTGTAATTTGGTCTATAAACTATTCAATATTAACTCTTAACTCATTGCTGAACTTACTATAGTCGTTAGATAGGTATATATCGCTTTATGCTATATATCGTTTGATCTAATAACATTGCTTTGACGTGTTGTCGGAATACGTTATAACTTTGAATGGCCTTAATGTTATATGGTAACTTATTATACAGGACACGCCCCATGGCTTGCGGTGTTTTTCTTGCCATCGTTAACCGCGATGGCGGACCAGGCATAATGTCCAAAGAGTTTTTGGTGACTCTGGCATTATGGTCAGACCTAACTTTAAAGTTATCAAAATTAGACCTGACATACATAGTCACTTCAAATATGTACAATGCCACTGATGTCAATATCTTGTGTTTGCGGAAAAGATCTCTACAGGAGTCTCTATATTTAGCACCTTCTAGTATTCGGAGTGCACGTTTTTGCATTTTTAATATCCTCTCATTTTCCGAACAACATCCCCACAAAATAATGCGCATATGCGTCGGTGGCAGTGAATGCGTTAAAGTATGCAAGATTAAATAGGAAGTAGTATACGCTAGAATATTTTGCACTATTTATAGTACCTAGTTTATATTTTAGTTCAGTCTTTCCTTGCTAGCGTAAGTCGTTCGTCAGGTACCTACATGAGTGAAAAAAGAGAAATTATGTTATCTTACAATATTTTTGAAGAGGCCTAGACGTCGATGTAATATATTTTAGTTTACTATTTGCCTTGTTTATTCAGAATAATTTCATTTTAATTAATCATGAAACTTGTCCGCCAGTAATTTATACTTGTTTACATTTGCATGTTGAAAGTGCCCAATCTCTTAGTTTTTTAGGGCCATGCGGCTCCTTTCGGAGACTCGGGCACTTAGGGGAGATTACTAAAGGTATTATTAATAATGAAAATGTTAAAGACATTGTCTAAGCCTCCGTCTGTCCCTTTACATTATTGTTATTCTCGAAATGTAGCATTTTCAATTTAGAGCCCTTGAAATGTGCTTGAAGATGATTTGAATGTTTTATTTCATTTTGAATAGACAGTTTGGATTTGAAACGATGTTTCATTTTGGGGAGAGGAAAATATTTTCTGAGTTTAGGTAAATGTCCCTTGAGATTTGGTTAAATTAAAGTAACTGGACATTTTGCGTCGTACTTCTTAGTCGTAAAGCTTAATTTTGGGTAGGTATATAAAATTCTCGTGTCACAGTGTTTGTAACCAAGCTCCTCCGAAACGGCTCAACCGATTCTTATGAAATTTGGAGCGTATGTTCAGTAGGTCTGAGAATAGGACGTAGGCTATTTCTCATACCCAAAAAAAATTTCTAAGGCGGTACGAAGTCCACGGGGTCAGCTAGTATTAGTATGTAATAATTTCGCAATACATAAGTGAAATATCTAAGCCGGTTACAGTCTTAGAGTCGCCATTAACTTAGCTTAACCCTGACATAGCATTATATTGAAGCAAAAAAAAAGATATTCGCTGTGTGCAAAGTCAGTGATGGGGGGTACAAAAACGATCGCAGCGTGTCACATGGCCAAATATTAAATTTCTGACAGACACCAGTGAAGTAAACTGACACTGTTGCGTATTTATTTGCATTGCATTAAAATAGAGCAACGTTATTCAAAATACATTTATTTATTTACTGAATCTAAATCACAAATGAATACCTAACTATAATTGGGTAGGTAAAGTTTTTGGAAAAGGTGTAAATTGTATTTTTATTTAATAGAATAGAGGTCCCTCCAGGGATCGCGAAACAGTGCAGAATATGTTTTTGTTCCGTATAATTTTCCCGGAAAGATTTTTTAAATAAATCTTGTGATATTTATTACCATTACTTACCCGACCGTACGGAACGTGGCCTTGATCTTCAATAAAAAAAAAGTTTAATTGTCACCAACCGTCAATGTCAATTGTCATGTTACTGTCACTATACTTATACAGTCATTATTGCAAAGGCCGCCAGCGTATTGCCGGATTAGTAAGTTAGAACTAGAGATCTTCTACTATCTAAAGTCCCGCGTCTTCACATTTCAAAACGCTTCAATGTATTTAAAAAGCACCACCAACACTCTCAACAAATGTGTGCGTGCTGAGACAGCTATCAACTATGCGTTGAGAGTGTTGGTGGTGCTTTTTAAATAATAATAAAAAAATTGAAGCGTTTTGAAATGTGAAGGCGCGGAACTTTAGATAGTAGAAGATCTCTACTTCTATAGACGTATCTGGCAGTCGCCTCGCCTGCGGCTCAGCCTTCTAACTTACTCATCTGGCAACATCTTATACTGTACACGCGCTAATCTTGTATATATATTTCTTTATCCAAGGGATCTCAGAAACGGCTCTAACGATGTAGACGAAATTTAGAATATAGGGGGTTTATGGGGGCGACAAATCGATCTAGCTAGATCTCATCTGAGAAAACTCACTTCTTAATATTATTTAAGTAGCCTCATAACATGTTAATGTACTATTACATCACCCTTGGCCGTAAAGTGGGATTTTCTGCCCGCTACGCGGAGAGAAAATCTCACTTCTTGGCCAAGGCAAGACGTAAAACTTTTGACAAACCACGGGCGGTAATTCGTAAAGCCCCAGATCGCATATTTATGGCCCTCACCTTCGGTTCGGGCCACAGAAACCTGTGATCTGGGACATTTACGAATTCACCACCCTAGGTCTGTAATGTACTATTAAAGACTCGCTGGCTCGCGGTCTGGTAAAGGGTTGAATGTAAAACTATTATAGGAGGCATCAGTCATCTGTCAAACGTGTTCGGAACTGCTTCGCGTCGCGGTTGACTGCAAATTGCGGCCCACGTGATCAACGATCGTTTGCGACATACAGACACCGCTTAGCTCCCTTATTATTGTTACCCGCAAAGCCTTTACCACTGAGATTTTGGGGGTAGAAATACCAGCACTAACACAGCATATTTATATCTTACTCGGTACAGGTCTGCTCTTAGGACGAGAGGGTTTTCGCAGGCCCAGTGCGGATCATCATATCATATCATCATCATCATCATCAGCTGAGCCTCTTTTCAGATTGGAGAAATTTAAATCAATGTTGCTGTCTCGCAGGCGCGATAAGGACAACTGCAGCTCCGTTGAAAAATCCGCCGTAAAAAACACAGAAATCGAGGTTTCGTTCTCAACATTTTCCTCCTCCAAAATTAAACCAATCGCAATGAAATTTTGGGAACTGGATGAGAAGGAAATTATCTTTGTCGGACCGTTTTGATTTTTGCGTTTATGGGAGGAATATGTCGAGAACGTTTGTATGGAAAAATGACCACTCGCGTGTCCTCTTAAGAATGAAGAGGCCTTTACTCAGCAGTGGGTGCATGTAAGCTGACATGAAACCGTAGATTAATCCAAGCCGAGTTCAACAAACTTGCAATTTTACAGCGCACGGTCGCGTCTGTAGCTCTCAGCACAAACACGCTTAGAACGTCTCGTAAAACCCAAATAAAATAACTATTCTAGCTGAAATGAAGGGTGTGTTTCGGTAATGTTTCGCCATTTGGTTCCCAAACGTATGATTTCAGAAAATCAGTGTCTCTGATTTTCGTGTTGTCTTTTCGAAATGTCAGCGTTCATTCGATCGTAAGACTAGTCAGTCACCGACCACCACCTCAACAGCCTACCTAGCTATTTACAGCTGGGCGCTGCCTCCCAAAATAGAGTTATTGAAAGCCACCGTAGCGCAGTGAACCGTCTTAAGGCGCGTGGTAAGGTGAAATACCACATTTTAGTCGCTTTTAAAGGCCTAAAACTAAAAATTGGCCCAAGATATAGGTTTCGAAAAAACATATATGAAGAATTGATATGTCCTCTTTAATCTGAGCTGCGGAAATTGCGATACGTCCAGGTCGTCCTTGCAAAAAAAAAGATCAAGTAAGGCATTTTCAACCTTTTAAATCGCTACTGCTCAATATCTAGACTATGATTTTAAACGGGCTGTCTAGAAAATGAAACGTTATCTAGTTTTTCATAATCTGAGCTGTAGATATTGTAAAATAATGATTACTTTGGTCAAAAACCGTAAATAACTACCATTTCCGTCATAAAAGTTGCGGTGGGACGTGCGCGGACAATGCTTGTATACGTACCCACCGCAACTTTTGAAGAGCATATATCAATTCTCAAATGTATTTTCTCAAAAATGGCGGGGAAACTCGTCATTGTCTGCTTTCTATCAGACCGCAAAGTGCGTCTTTGACAATCAGTCAAAAATTAAAAAAAAAAACTCAACTGCATGCCCCGGAAATTTGTATGAATTTACTTCCGCGGCATGTATAAGCGCAGGGAATGTTGTATGAAATTTCATTATCGTACAGGTACTTTTTTTTTAAACTGATAAATACGCGAAGGAATTCCCAAACAGCCAAGTCTGCATGTTCTGTATCTGTCAATTGACGCGAAACCAAACGTTTTTATCCGTGTCTGAAACAGCGCAATGTATTTCAGAACCTTTTCAGAACGGAATTTAAAAAAAGAACGATCCATAAAGAGCGGGAGTTCTTGTCTTGTATCAGATTTATTTAGCAAAATTTCATGAAAATAGTTTACTAGTTTGGTTTAAAAATTAATAAAAGGTCTTAATTTTTATAAAAAACGAGAAATCTACATGCGAGTTTTTAACTTGCCGTGTTAGTGTGTCTGTTAAAGTCAAATATCGGTGAATACGAAATAAGACTGGCGTTCCATTGGATTTGTTGTAAGTACTTGACTACCTTTGCGTGCGTGTCAATGCTGTATTATGAATACCTAATATCAAGGTTTTTTTTCATTTTTGAGAAAAGCACTATATAAGCCTCGGCACGTGAAAGGCTTTGCAGGCTTCGTACATATTAAAGGGCCTCGGCGAAGCCTCGGCCCTTTAAACCAGTACTCAGCCTGCAAAGACCTACTTTCCCGGCCACGGCAATAATGTACTATTTTTCGAGACGTATATTTCGGCCTAATTTTTAGTTTTATATTTTTAAACGTGCCCAAATTGGGGTTTTCACCTTACTACGCACCTTAAGGTGGAAACTCCATGCCAAGGAAGCAGTTCAAGCCTAAAACTTCGATAGGCAGGTCCAAATCAAATGAAGTAAGTCCCTTTGATTCCTAAATGAGGCTAGGGCAAAAGAGATCTAGGGAATAGGAAGTCCCGTGCCTCCAGAATGCAAAGTAAAGTTTTTATAAACCACGCGCACGCGTGTGCGTGTTGAGACAGCCGTCATGCGCTGAGAGTGTTGGTGGTGCTTACTTTAAATACTTTAAAGCGTTTTGAATTGTGAACGCGCGGGACTTTTCATAGAAGATAATTTAGAGTTTTTTCAAAAGATCTCCACACTTGCCAGCCGTGTGTATTGTATAGTGATCGCTGTATTAAAGCCATACGTCATGCCACCGACTCCCGCGTCTCCCGGCCTCGGTGATCCATCATCAGGCTCATTTGAACGGCCTTTGTGCTTTCTGTTTCCTTTATACGAGGAAGCGTAGGATAAGAAAATGCGTTGAATTAGGTACTGGAAGGTAAAACGTCGACCTTGAAAAGGGCAAGAATTTTTTTTCATCCATATCTACCTATGTACTAGTAATTATAAAGTATGCGAAACTAAATCTATCCGTCTTGTCTGTTCACTTTTAAGACGCTAGATCGATTTACATGAAATTTGGTATGAAGATGGTTCGAGTTCCAGGGAAGGGTATTGGTTACTTTTGATCCCGTTAAACACGCGTAGTTCCCGAGGGAACGTGATAGCCGGGAACACGGGTGAAGTCTCGGGCATTTCAATATCTCAGCAATATCTGTGTCAATGACTTCTACTACTACAGCCTATTTGCGTTCAACTGCTGGGCACAGGCCTCCCCTCATCATGAGAGTGTTTGGGCTATAGTCCCCACGCGGGCCCAGTGCGGATTGGGAACTTCACACACATCTTTGAATTACTTCGCAGATGCGTGCATGGTAAATTCAAATTGAATTTCGCACGTAAGTAAACTCAGAGGTGCGAGCCGGAATCGAACCCCCGACCCTCGACATGAGAGGCGGTAGGTCGAACCACTAGGTCACCACGGCTTTTTTTTTCTCCCTCTACTCGACATTAGAATTTAAATAATGTACATATGATAGATGTTGTTAAAAGATAAAACTTAAAAAAAAAAAATTGAAAAATTTTTCCTGCTTTACAAACTGCCTTTCTGCAATGCAGTCTTATTACATAACATATTGAATATACCACGATTTTCCAAATCCAATTCCAGGTTATTTATAAACTAGTGAATTGAATGTGGAACGGATGCTCGAGCAAATTCAGGGGGAATAATTAGGTATATCTCGGTAAGTGAAGCGACGTGATAGCAGGGACGTGCCAAGGAGACGGGTGCGTTGTTCGTAAGAGTGGACTGGTGCCAGTGAATGGAAACAAATAGTGGAGTGGTTGCGAGTAACTGGAAGCGACCAGTTAGACATAATCATGATGGTATGATTCAACTAGAGTTCCCAGCGAAGGATATGTCCGTATCTTGGAAAATTCAAGTGGAAAAACAATTAATTAATGAATGTTTTGCTGATAGGTTCGATTATCAGTAAATGAATCATTTGAGAATGATTCATGTACTGAAAAAAGATTAGATAGGTTATTGTTGTATGTTTCTTGTGTCAATAATTTAATTCAATTTAGTACTAACACTAGGATAAGTCGTTACATTTTTACTAATAGGTACAATATGTCCCAAAGTTTGTCAAAATAAATGATATTACTATTATTATTATTTGTTAGTACATTTACATGTCACGGGCCATGGGGATCCGGTCAGTATTATTATTATTATTAAAGATTTATTATGTACTTACCTAGTTTTAATAATGATGTCTCCTTCCCATCATAAATGCATTGATACAAAAGTTGTTATAGGTGCCCCATAGGTGGAATCCAAGAGGGGGCACACTGCTACGTGTAATAATATCTTCCTATCAGAGAACATTCGTAATAACGACCAAAGATTTATTTGTTATAGAAGGACGAGATCGAGCGATTCTAATTGTTAGATATCACGCACATTTCAGCTTGGCAAACAGATTAGCTCAAACGAAACGGCAGTCTGGCGTTCCACAGCAAATTTCCAGATATTCCTTTCAATATTTATTCGTTATCAAGTTACTGTCACACAGTCCAAACGCTCCACAATCTTAGCTATTGGCATCACGTGCCGCTGACTGCAGATTTTTCCTTCGATGTCGAGATATTGATAATTTCCTCTGACCGCTTTGTGGCTATGATAAGCTCCCTTTCTACTAAATACGGCGGCACGCTGTGCTAGATAAGGACGGAATTCGGAAGCAAATACTGCAGCATTCTGGAAAAATATTCATTCTGCTTCAGGGAGAGATACTAGTTTTTGATGCAATCCTTCTCCTTTCTTTGAAGAATAATCCTATTGTAGAGATCTTCTCAGTGTGAAGTCCCCAATCCGCACTGGGCCCGCGTGGGGACTATAGCCCAAACCCTCTCGTGATGAGAGGCATGTGCCCAGCAGTGGGACGCAAATAGGCTGTAGTAGTAGTAGTAGTAGTAGAGATCTTCTACTATCTAAAGTCCCGCGTCGTCACATTTCAAAACGCTTAATGTTTAGGTAAATAGCTTCTTTTTTAGGAAAATGTCTCTAATGTATGTCCGGATTTGACTCGAAAACTACTGGACGGATTAAAACAAAATTTGGTATGGGGCGGAGATTTAGCACTGGTCAACATATAGGCTACTTTTTATCCCGGAAAATCACATAGTTTCCACGGGAACGCTATTTCCGAATCCCACGCGGACGTAGTCGCGGGCAGAAGCTAGTTTTGTAAATAAATTCGTAATTTAACACGTTCACGGACACAGACGATCTCATATTTTTTTTGATATGACACAGAAATTTCCCATACAAAATAGCATGACGTCTGAGGACGGATTCTCATATTACACTATACTGCAAGTATGTGTTGCGGCAGTAACGGCCATAGACGTACGCCTGGAGGCGGATATTCGTATCAAGCGAGTCCTAAGATATGTGTTACGGCACTGACGGCTATAGCCGAAATCGTCTATAGTAAATCGATCGGCCACAGGCGGGATGCCGCAACACGTGCTTATCGATGTGTGTGTGACAGAGGTAGCTTGTGTGCAACAGAAAAAGTGTTTGCCGTGGCACTAGCGGTTTGTCTTTCAGCCTAAAACGGCACAGAGTCACCTGCTTCCCATTAATACTATGGACAATAGTCGGCTATCGACGGAGTTGCACTTTTAGTGCTAATTAAATTGCCGCCTGTAGCCGTAGTGCTATATCATGAGGGTCATCGTTTACGGCTCTCGGCGGAGTGTCCGTGAACGTGTTAAGTCTTGCTCAATACCACAAATATTATAATAGGTACTAGCTCCTGCCCGCGACTTCGTCCGCGTGGAATTCGGTTATCGCGTTCCCGCGGGAACTATGCGTTTTTCCGGGATAAAAAGTAGCCTATGTCCTTTCCTAGGACCCCAAATATCTCCCTGCCAAATTTCATCTTAATCGGTCCAGCGGTTGAAGCGTGAAGAGGTAACAGACAGACAGAGTTACTTCCGCATTTATAATATTAACTAGCTTCTGCCCGCGACTTCGTCCGCGTGGAATTCGGTTATCGCGTTCCCGCATGAATTGTGCGTTTTTTCGGGATAAAAAGTAGCCTATGTCCTTTCCCAGGACTCCAACTATCTCCATGCCAAATTTCATCTTAATCGGTCCAGCGGTTAAAGCGTGAAGAGGTAACAGACAGACAGAGTTACTTTCGCATTTATAATATTAAGTATGGATTCGTTTTATTTCAATAACATGAAATATACTAAACGGCAATGAAAACGGGTCACTTTGTACAGGATTTTCCTTACAAAGTGACCCGTTTTCATTGCGGTTGAGTGTAGATTCACACCCGCACATCCATCTAATTCGCGTATCACCGTCACGCTTCATTAGGACCTTGTCATTATTACCGATACTTCGAAGGATTTATGTGCGTTCCGCGTTACCTTTCGTAATTGACGTATCTAATCAAGATTGATGGGGTCCTCGTAAAATGACAATCCTTTTTAGGATCGATGGTGATTATGATAAATATGTATGAAATCATCCACGCATAAAATGAAATTTTTAGAAAGCTTTGTTTTCTATGGGATCGCCCTGTTTGCTGGGTGTTTGAGCACAACGAAAAATCTGGAATTTTTATTTAGATTTTTGAAGGCCTATAACTTTTTTTATATTGCTAGTTAATAAAAAAAAGGAAAAAATAGAAACCTAGAATTAGCGGTCGTTGAATTTTAGGAAAATCCTAGTGCGGATTGGGGACCTCACACTCATCTTCGAATTAATTCGCAGATGCGTGCAGGTTTACTCACGATGTTTTGACACTTCTGAAAGTAACTTGAAGTGGTACATCATACAAAAAGCAGTGAAGGAGAAGACGGTATAACGTCAAAATTATAATTTTTCGATTTTGTACAGTTACTACCAACACTAGTAACTACACTGCCGTGCCATGACAAAACAATGTATCTAAAAAACACCTATTTTTCAGAAATCGCAAAAAACTTTTTATTTCTTTAATTGGCCACAGAGCCGCTAATATTTGCCCGATTGTAATGAAATTTGGACAAATTACGGATAATGTGCTACTATTTATGGACAAAGAAAAATAATGCAGTAATTTTATTTCTTTCATGCATTTTAAAGCATAAACGTTTTATGTCGTTGTGTACTTTACCAATAATATGCACGAGATGCAGTGACAAAACACTGTAACTAATTAGTTACAGTGTTTTGTCATAGCATCTCATAGTTACTATCATATGGAAATTCTCATTATCAACATCTCTAATAGTGTTTATAAAGGAAACAAACAAAAATAATAAAGGAAAGTGTTTAGACATAGACATAGACATAGACATTTATTTCTCAATATCAAATTACAGCATATTTTACATGTCAAAATAAGAGAATTTCACATTGAGATCGTCAGAAAGAATACAAAATAAAAATAAAATGAAGATCAGGAATAAAATGTTTCACCGTTAGGATCGTCTTTTCATACCAAAATAAGAAATTGCACATATGTAACAGTTTACAAATCTGGAATTCTTAAATCAGAAATCAATATCTCGCTCAGATGCTAAGTCAGGAACATCAGACACCATTAGTCCTTCGAAAAAATTATTTCTGGATTGTGGCATATATTGGCACAATTTTAGGAGGTCTTTCTTTTTTTCATCACTGACACCCCTTGGATTTTCTTGCTTTTCAATGCCACTTAACAAACTTTTTTTATTTTTATCAGTTCTTTTAGAGCTGATTCCGCAGTTTTCTGTAAAAAATATATTTCTTTGTATCTGGTTTTATCATAGGTTGTTTTTACAAATAAAGAGAGGTAGCGTCTTTTGAACTGAAGAATCTTGAATTTTTGGATATTAAACCCAGCTGGATATCTACTTGCTCTCATTTTTAATTTAAGTTGGCACAGTTTGATTAATATTTTCTTTAAATTGAGTCTCTAGCTGTGCTTGATTAGGTGAAGGTATTGAGTACTCACCATCCATACCTGTTTCATCGGCCATTGTCGAGCAGATGATCTTGTTTAAATCCGACACAACATAATTGACACTTTTCTTATTAATTTTGGCGTTTACAGGAAGTTCACCACTTTTTTGAACTAGAGAACTGTTTAATTTGGCGAAATTAGTTGGCACATTTAAATGATAGCCTTTATTATGGCGTTTAACATTAATTTATTACGTTCTTTACTCATTATTATTTCCGCACAAACTAAATAAAACCACGTCAACTTGAAGGAAGTCCCGACTTACAATAAACAATAACCTTCGAATCAAAACACTGAGTCAAAATTTCTCGTCGGGTTGTTACGACAAAACACTGTAACTTTAGATAGCGTCTGAAGAATAGGTGAGTTTTGTTTTGACAAAACACTGTATCTGTAGATGCAGTGTTTAGTCAAATCACGATCCTAGGTTTTAAGAGTTACAGTGTACATTGCTTTGAAGTTTTTCAATGTTTTTGGTAGAACATCGGTATACTTTGAACATGTATATATAGATTAGGGTCCGAAAAGCTTATTTAAAGGTGTTACCACAAAACACTGTAACTCGAGTTACAGTGTCTTGTCATGGCACGGCAGTACAAGCCTTCTGTACAAAATCGTATTAAAAGGACAAAACGCGAAAAACAAATATTTTCAAAGTTAGCCTAACCACGTTTCACACCGTTATTCTCGGACATTTCGCCAAAAACACCGAGCGAAAGTTGCAAAAGCAGCGTAAAAATATTATTTATTATTTTATAACACGTAGTTTTCAAACTGGGAAACAATTGGCCTGGAAAAGTTTCTTTAGTCATGTCCTTTGTTTACCAGTTCACCTCGTATTAAATTTTAACTGGACATTTTCATTGTTTCTTCATTCGTACTCGTATCTGCATTCTCCTTAGTCTAAAGATACTGAGGGAATTAGTCTCTGATTTCTTTGAACTCTTCGCGTAGGGTTCAAAGCCTGTGTTGTGAAAGAACTTCGTCCGCGTGGAATTTGGTATTAGCGTTCCCGCGGAAACTATGCGATTTTTCGGGATAAAAAATAGCCTATATGCTGACCAGTGTTATAAACTACCCCCATACCAAATTTGGTTGCAATCTGGCCAGTAGTTTTCGAGTTAAATGCGGACATCGTTATTTTGTGTCGAGCATCGTTTATATAGTCCTCTCGACTTGATAGTTTCTTTTTATTTTCAAGTTTCAGACGCGACTTCTTCTACAGACTTATTGGTCCAGTAACCTTGTCGTTTAAAAGTATGGACACGTATGCGCGAAATCCGGTAGTTCTGATTTTTTGCAGGCGTGTTTATTGTTTTGGCCTAATGTATAATCAAAGTTTGTGACCTATAAAATAATAAAAATAGATTCTTAAAAATCTTCAAAATAAATGGAATGTTAATTTGGCTTCAATTAATTACTTATCACATTAAAACACAAAAATTCCTATATTATTATGGGTTTCTGTAAACCCATACCTACACGAGATTGGGTACGAAATTGGAAATTGGAAATTCTGTAATCAGTGCATTTTAACACACATATTTCCAATTTCGTATCCAATTTCGTGTAGGTATGTCCGTTGATCATACAAAGGTACGTATATGTCTGTCTGTATACACTGAAACTCCATGTAATATCATGAGGATAAGCAGTGTAATTTTCATCACAATCCCACCACATTCGGACGGCCATAACAATTTAACGAATAACAACATTACGTTCGCAGTAGATTGCTCGCTGTCAATTCAATATTTATGTGGGTCGGTATTTACGGGCAGCAACGGATATTGCCATGTCCAGGGACTCGAGGCGTATCTCATCATATTACTGGGTGGATGTAAACGGGTTTAAGGAGGGCATTAAGCGAGAGTGCAAGATTTATATTTTATACAAAAAATTTTTTTCTATTTTTTGTGTCAATGGTATAGGCAAACAAGCGCTCAACCCACCTGATGGTAAGTGTTCACTGCGACCCATGGCCACCTAAATCCTATGATCTCCCACTAAGAAACCATAAGATCTCGAATGCGTTGCCTACCCTGAGGCCTAAGATGGAATGCTTCTGTGCCAGAAATTTCACCGGCTGCCTTAACCCCTTACCAGAATACACAGTGCGAGCACTGCTACTTGGCGGCAGATAAGCGGGAAAAGACGGTGGTTCCACCCTGGACGGACCTAGCACCAAGGCCCTACCACTAGCAAAAAATCAACTAGCAAATTTATGAGAAAACGGTGGATGTGAGTGGCACAAGACCGGTCTGAGTGGAGTGAGAGCCCTATGTCCAGCAATTGACGTCTTTTGGCCGAAATGATTTAGATGACATGATATTTTATGTTTTCAAAATTAAATATTACCTACTTGTAATTTGCAGCTCGCATTACAGCTAGAAAGCGTTCTCTATTCTAACAGGTAAGGGATATACTAAGTTCAACTTTAGAACATAATGGTTTTCGTTACTAAATAAGCAAAATAGTTATAACTTGGATCTTTTCAAGTCGAGAGTGAATAGGTAAGTACTATCTAAGTAAGCATGTATCACCTCCGACCGCATCGTCACTTTGCCATCAGGTAAGATCGTTGTCAAATGCTTGCTTATAATAATAATAAAAAAGTAGATTGTAAATGGTAACCCCAATAACAGAGGTTGATAGCCTAGTAAACATTTGATATCTAAACCATCACAAACACGACACAAAACTACCAAAATCTCAGCACAATCACACGGCGGACACGGCCTATAAAAGCACGATTTCGAACACAATTCGAATGAAGTGTCAATGTTTGCATGCGAGGACGTCTGTACACTTGTAAATGTGTGTGTATGACTACGCGGGCCAATGACTCACTCTCCATTTCCGGATGAAACAAATGACGTAAAGGGCGAGTTGCGCGCCGGCTAGATTCAGGCGGGTGATTCCGTGGCCATTCTGTATGCGGCATCCAAGTGCTGGAACGATATCCCTCCTCCCATCCAAGGGGCGCCTAGTGGTTACTCTTTTAAGCAAAAGCTGAGAGGATACCTCTTGGCGCTCCAAAAATCGTAACCCAGCGTTAATAAGAATCAGCTACTACATAGGCATACCTACTCAACTCTTTATTTCCCTGCCGTCGTACGCGTACCAAATTGACAAGCAGACGTTTGTATAGATTGTTCACTATTTATAATAATGATTGTAAAATAAATGTTAGTTACTCTTCCTGTATTACTAAATATAATATCTTATTTATGTATGATTATGTAACTATTACACCTATAATAAAATAGCATATATTTATTTATTTTTATTAATGTATTCCTTCATTTGTATAACGCTCCGTGGGTCACACAATGGTTGTTGGCTGCAAATCAGCGCTGCAGGTGTTTCTCACCTCAGCATAAATGCTGAGCCACCCTTTCACCGCCGTGAGGACACAGGCTCCTTTGTAATCCCTTTTTTTATACTGTTTCTTTTGCTTAATTTATTGTAATCCCTATTGTGTCTATTATGTACCTTATGTATGTGTCTTCAATGTGCGTAGTGAATAAATGTTTATCTTCTTCTTCTTCTTATGTAATACTATTAAATATTCTGTGGCACGATACAACAAACGACCAAGACAACTCATCATCGGACAATAGCTACATACTGCGTAACACTCTCCCGAGACTAGGGGTGTCGATTTGGTGAAATTGGCCCGCGGGCCTCGATTGAGCCGTTTTATTGCTCAACGTTCATTGTATCGCCCTTGATGGACAACCCTGAGTTAATAGTACCTACCACAAGACCTTTTCTTATCCGACTGTGCTAGAAGAAGAGTTATGCTGTGAGGTGTATGTAGGTAGGATATAGGTTTATTTTATTTTTATTTGACATTGGGATAGGCAAACGAGCGCGCAGTAAAATAATAATAATATTAAAGGCAGATAGCTGGGTTAAAGTATAAAATACTGACTATACATCTCCATCACATTGGCCCGCGTGGGGACTATAGCCCAAACCCTCTCGTGATGAGAGGAGGTCTGTGCCCAGCAGTGGGACGCAAATAGGCTATAGTAGTATACACCTCCAAGAACTTACAACAAGATTTAAGTTTAAAGTAGGGACTATACATCCCTGAAAATGTAATTTCTGTAAGAATGGCTATTGTGAAATTGTTATTGTGAAAAAGGCTTTCTGCTGCGTTTGTTTGGCTGTCATTTTCTCAGCAAATAAATGAGCAAACGCTGATAGATTCATTTACTTTTTTGACGTGAAAGTTCCCGTACAGGTTTACACAACTTAGAAGGCGCGTGGATTAAGCAAAAATAGACTCTGCGTCAACGGCTTAAGTGCTTCACCGCGCGCCTTCTAAGTTGAGTCGTGCTGTACGCTGCTAAATTGCTGAATAAATGAATTTAAATTGAGTTTGAAAATATAAGAATTGACGTACGAGCCCACATAAATATCATTGGACTAGAAGAAACAAGCGAAGGCGCTTCTTGTATGAAAACCAAACGTGCCGATTTCTTTGACACCTACAAGACTTCAAGAATCAATTTTGATGGGAAATATAACCGCCGCGTTGGACCGATTCAAAGGGGCCGATCAGATATCGATTCTTTTATCTTCTATTTGAGTGAAAAAACATATGTACAGTCAGCAGCAGAAGTAGATAAGCTGTCCAGGTGTTCAAAATGACCTACACACGACCTTATTCTTAAGACGTTAAGGGCGTGTGTAAGTCATTTTGAACACCTGGACAGCTTATCTACTTCTGCTGCTGACTGTAGGTTACCTGGAACGACCCGAGTGTGAGTGAGCGAAGTTTGGATTTTTGTCCAAACTTTGTGAGTTTTTATGGCACGCGAAGTACGAGCATTTGTTGAGTCTTATGTGCGAGCCGGATTCGAATTTCCGACACTCTTCTTATTCATCATTGACCTATAATAACCTCCATGTGGCCGTGGTGGCCTAGTGGTTCGACCTACCGCCTCTCATGCACAGCATCGGGGGTTCGATTCCGGCTCGCACCTCTAAGTTTACTTATGTGCGAAATTCATTGAATTCACCACTGAGCTTTTGGTGAAGGAAAACATCGCGAGGAAACCTGCACGCATCTGCGAAGTAATTCAAAGATGTGTGTGAAGTTCCCAATCCGCACTGGGCCCGCGTGGGGACTATAGCCCAAGCCCTCTCGTGACGAGAGGCCGTGCCCAGCAGTGGGACGCAAATAGGCTGTAGTAGTATACTTACCTACATACTTGTAATAGATCAATCTAAATATATAAAACTCAAAGGTGACCGACTGACTGACATAGTGATATATCAACGCACAGCCCAAACCACTGGACGGATCGGGCTGAAATTTGGCATGCAGGTAGATGTTATGACGTAGGCATCCGCTAAGAAAGGATTTTGCAAAATTCCCACGGGAACGGGACAAATCGGGATTTTACTTTTTAATTTTTCCCGCGCATACGAAGTTGCGGGGAAAAGCTAGTTATTCATATATATTCACAACTCATTCGCAGCTTTCTTTTTTCCAGTCCAAAGAACGCTATGATTGTGCAAATGCCGGAGCTCTCAAACGAATTTTATAAACAGCCAATAAAAATCAGACTTCCTCCAATATTTGCATGCCGACTACAGACGCGGGGACAGATAAGTCAAAGGATTTCAGATCGCTCGGCTTTACACGGTAGGTATTTATGTAGTGCAGATTTTCTTGTCACCAAATCGATAACATGGTTCCTTAGAACAGATCTTTGTATATCTTATAGCAGACCTCATCCACTTCCTTTTAAATGTCAAAACACATACAGATTGTTATCTACGGAACACTCTGTAGCTTAAAATTGAATGCGACTTCTAATTGGTTGTTTTCATTTACGAATATATACCGGTACATATACCAAACGAAGTATATAGTTCAAATGTGAAATATGCTTATAAATTCTGTGTATTACTCGTATAACACAATGAAATTCGAAGTCAGCGGTTGCTATTTACACTTTTGTAGTATACTTAGCTGTTAACCACCGACTGCCAGCCTGGCAGCCATGCGATATTTGGGCATATTCGTTCGGGAGAAACGTTGCTTTTAGTACAACTACTTTATTAAAGTCGTATGAATTGTATTTCACGTGGCTTTGAGAAGGCATGAGAACCGTGGCATTCATTCTTGATTCTCAGGGTTGGCAATTCATTCATCGCATTCGCAATCTTATGATTCGTTATGACATGAGACCACTTACCATCAAGTGGCCTGTTTGGCCTGTTTGCCCGTTTGACAGCTAAAGCCATAAAAAAAAATTGATTAAATTGCGTGCGCTGCCCGTTCAAACTGTGGCCGTACCTCTAAGGTTTGTGTAATAAATCAATATTTTATTCAATGAAATATTCCGCTCCGTTGGAATCAGAAGAGGAATGTCAAAGCGAAATGCGTTTTTTCATAGGATTACAGAAAAAGCTTTGAAAGCTTGGAAACGCTCGTATTGTGGGTGTCATGAAGTATAAATGTAGCTTCTGAAGGATTCGTAAATATAAATACTTAATGTTAATCGAAATCGATGTTTCCTTTTGAGTATTACACGCCCGACTTTCCTCCAGGCGATAAGTCGCCAAGTCGTAAAGTAAGTCGTGGTGGCCTAGTGGTTCGACCTACCGCCTCTCATGCAGAGGGTCGGGGGTTCGATACCGGCTCGCGCCTCTAAGTTTACTTATGTGCGAAATTTAATTTAAATTGACCTCGGCGCTTTTCGGTGAAGGAAAACATCGTGAGGAAACCTGCACTCATCTGCGAAGTAATTCAAAGATGTGTGTGAAGTCCCCAATCCGCACTGGGCCCGCGTGGGGACTATAGCCCAAACCCTCTCATGATGAGGGGAGGCCTGTGCCCAGCAGTGGGACGCAAATAGGCTGTAGTAGTAGTAATAAATTAAAATCCATTTTATAACATCGAATCTGATGGATTAAGTAATGACTTTCGATTTGAGAACATCTTCGAAAGACAATACCCGCTTATGTTCTTGAGTCAGACAAAACGAAAGTTCGTTCGAAATTAAAATATCGGCTCTATTTAGTCTATGCTTGAATCTAACGCAGGTATTCGAACTGCCGCCATTGTGGACAGTTTATGAAGCATCTTATAGGATTAAAAAAAAAGTGTTGATTGATAAAGTTGTGTATGCAACTGTACATAATTACACTCGTGTGATCTGATTATGAAACTCACCTTCGGTTCGTTTCATAATTCCACTCCCGGGTTATAAGGCCCTTTAATACGTACAGTCAGCAGCAGAAATAGATAAGCTGTCCAGGTGTTCAAAATGACCTACACACGCCCTTAACGTCTTAAGAATAAGGTCGTGTGTAGGTCATTTTGAACACCTGGACAGCTTATCTACTTCTGCTGCTGACTGTACCTAGCAGTTACATATACTACTATTTTTAGATATTTTTCATTCCCAATCGAATAACTCTAATAAAACTTCAATTAATCAATATTCATAAACTAAACACAAATGAAAAAACTATGAGCATAATTCACGAAAATATCAACTCATCAACATTGACATAATTCCGTCATCTGTTATCACAAATCCCAGCATTGAGAGCTGTCAATCTGTCAATTTTCCACCCAATAAACGGCTTTATGTTAAACAAATTACTTTATAAACAAATCAGAATATATTGTGAGTGAAAATTGTGTATATTGAATGCCATATTTTGACATAAAGAAATAATTTGGGCAATAAATTCGTCAACGTCATTAGCATTTCGCTTTAAATAACCAGTAATGGCGGGTGAGCGAGTCGTAAAGAACGTGACATATTATTTTACAATACGTTTCAATTTTCAACTTCATCAAAATGTTACTAAGTCGAATTTTCCATAAATTTTACATGACTTAAGTCGTTTTGAAAGATATCACGTCAATTAAATACAGTGTGACAGTTTGGAGTTGTCTACGTTTTGAAAATGATTTCTTGAACAAAATTTCGTTTTAATTTTTATTCATATCGTTTTTGGTGAATTTTTTGATGGGCGATTGATTATCAATAAGTAGGGCTTGAGAATTAAAGATTCTAACATACACTTTCTACGGACACGAGCCCGTAATAGTTATTTTTGTCAGAGTTAATCGGTAATAAGGCCGTTCCTATACCCCCCAAGTAACACATTAGCGACATATAGAGCTTATTTTATAGCCTTAGGTGCTACAAGGGTGCTACAATAGCCACCATTAACTGTTACAGCGATACAAAAGGCTTAATAGAGTTTACTACCACTAAAGAGCGTAAAAAGGGTCTATAAGAGAGTTATAATAAGCTTAAACTCGTATAACAGCGACTACAATCACTCTTGTGCAGGTTACGCAGTTAGTGATATCGCTTTTAGCATGATATAACTCTTTAAGTTCTATAAAGGATATAATTTCGTACTTTTAACCCTAACAGTGCTATAGTGGTGTCTACTAACTCCTTCAGGTCTATAACAGCGATAGAAGAGCGTCTGTTATCGCTATTATACAGCTGAAGCCTGCTGCCTTACAGGCTATAGTGATTATTACCACCCTAAGCTCTAAAGAAGAGCTTTAGTTGTAGAAGAGTGCTAGCGAACTCTTTTGGAGTTAAAAATACTTATATAGCGCTTAAAGTGATATAAAACTCAATTATATCACTTTGGGTGCTACAAGAGAGATTTCTGGAACTGTTGTAGAGCCATGAGTGAGTTATAGCGCCTTTGTGCAGGTATAGGAGTTAAAAGCCACTCATTTGGCGGCCCATACAGGTCCGCCATTTCTATTGAAGTAATAAATAAATAAAATAATCTACATTACACACAAAACATTACAAATGACCTATAAAATTCTTAAATGTTTAAGTATATAGCATAGACACGGAATGCCGATGTTCTTTTATAAAGAAAATGAATCATTAAACTTATTTTTATCGGATATTTACATATTTGTAACAATGCTCTACACCAATACATTTGTTATGATTCTGCAAAAAGCCACTAAAATGAAAGCCCTTTCAGAATTTGATAATAATATGTATAGTATTTCACAGTAAACTTACCTGCGCAATTGATTTCCTGTGGAATCACAAGCTCACTCACGAAATGTAAAGTACCTTAATTTAACTTCACTTTCAGCCATTAAATTATCACAAGACACTTTATAAATGCAACAAAACTATAAGCTGTCAAACTAAAATATTCTTCGATATAACCTTATGTATATATCGCCACTTTAAGAGTTTAAGGCGTTCATTTTGGAGTATTGTAACGCTTTCAGAGCTAGTAATCGCTGTTGTAGCGCCGTTGTAGAGCTTTAAGTGTTAGTAGTAGCTATTGTAGCGCCACTCTAGCACTAAGAGCGATAGTACCGCAACTCTGCCACTTTAAGCTTTAATTATGGAGTATTGTATCGCTTTAAGAGTTAGTGACCGCTTTTGTAGCGCCATTGTAGCGCTTTAAGTGTTAGTGGTTGCTATTGTAGCGCCGTTGTAGCACTTTAAGAGTTAGTGACCGCTTTTGTAGCGCCATTGTAGCGCTTGATAGTGGCCACTAACACTGTTATAGCGCTATTATAGCACTTAAGGCGCTAAAAAGTTATGCCAAAATGGCGCTATATCGGTGCTATATCGGCTTATAGCGCCGATATACCACCTATTCTAGCGCTCTTCTAACACTGTTAGTTAGTGACCGCCATAATACCACCCTTATAGCACTCAAAATTAACTCTTAGTGTTACTTGGGCCAGCTCAGCCGTCACGCGTAGCGACGCACAGAACGCCCGATTTAGTTAGTATTTGACGCGTTTTAATTTCTATAAAAATACTGTCTAAAAACATGGCATATATATTCATATTCATATTCATTATTATTATGAGAAGGTCCAAAATGATAAAAAAGCATCATTTTTTTTTTTAATTTTACTGTACAGTTTTAAGAAATGTATATCCTAACAACAAGAGTTTCTTTCCCATGTATCATATAATAGTTTCGGTTAAACTATAAAAACAATAACACTACCTAACAGACATTATCTTCGTTACACTATATGGCCAACATAGTGGCCCATTCTCTACTACCAACCTATTTCACTTACCTTAACGCAACGGTTATGATGGCACTTAGGTACTGTGCTTTATAAATAGGATAATGCCGCGGTTGATGATAAATATGACAAACACCCCCATATTCTTTCACTATTAAACATTTGATAGGTACTAGCTTTTGCCCGCGACTTCATTCGCGTGGGTTTCGGTAGGAGGGTGCCACCCCTATACCTATCATTATTTATGGCAATCGGACCAGTAGTTCTCCTCGAGTTAAAACCTCCATACATATTTAAAAAAAACCGGCCAAGTGCGTGTCGGGCCACGCGCAAAGTATAGGGTTCCGAAGTTGACGATGCCCACAGTACCTTTCTAAGACTTATTACGAGTAGCATCTAGCTAGCCTGTGGTATGACGTGCCCGCCCGACGCCCCTGCCGCTCGAGAAAAATCATCATCATAAGTTGGTCGACTATTACTCGTAAGTTTGTACAGCCTACTTAGCTGTGATAGTTTTCCTTTCAACTACGTTATATATGCCACAACCGTGATTTTTTTCAGCCATCCAAATATCACCATTTAGCTGGCAGGGGGGGGAGGGGGACGTAACCCTAATAAACAATAGCACTTTAAAGCTTAATATTTCACAAACGCATCAATTAATCAAAAAATGGTTTTAACAAACCCACAATATTTTTTCAAGACCTATTCAACGATATGCCGCACCATGGGGTACGCAAGAAAAAAAAATACATCACTACTTTACGAGTAGGGGAGGTACCCTATAAAAAAATATATTTCAAAATGTTATTGTACCACTTTGTCAGTGTAACTAATATGCATATTCATGCCAAATTACAGCTTTCTAGAACTAAGCATCTCCGAGCAATAGTGCGGACAGACGGACGGACGGACGGACATGGCGAAAGTATAAGGGTTCCTTGTGGACTTCGGAACCCTAAAAAGGACAGAATATATTTAAAAAAAGTTTTTTGTGAGTTCAGTATTGTTCATGTATATTATAGTTACCTAGGTAGTATAGATAGATTAATTAAGACTTACATAAAACTTAAAAGCTCACAAAATACAAAACTACAACATTGTTCAATTGAAAAACGTCATCATTATCGTTTTATTAGAAAACGTACAAATTAACAATTTAACACGTCCGCGGCGTCTCTCGAATTAGTAATTCTACAGAATTAGCATAACTCAGTTTGACTGATTAGAAGTTCTGAATAACTAATTGGATTAATTGATACGATTTAATTTGTCGTTAATTATGATTATTAAGTGTTAATAATTGGTTTCAAGATGATTAGTAGATCTGTGAGGATAATAGTAAATTGTCGCACCGGGCGGGAATTGTAACAGAACAACTCAGACATAATACTTAGGTAAGTACCGTTTTGTAAGTGATATATTGTTTTCTCGTTCTATGATATGTACATAATATATTCAAAGATTGTTTATAATTGGTGGAGCCTGCGAAGAAATACGGTCATACACAATTAATTAACGCCTAATTTATAAAATAGCAAAATTTACTTACTATAACTAATAGAATAGCATCCTGAAAATAATTTGGTCGACCATTAGTAACAAATGAAAAAGATTTTTACTATAAAACGATTTCCTTTTTGATAGATAGATAAGTCGTTTATTTTGCCTTTTACATATGCACATTGTATCTAGTTTACATAAATGTTACATGCACAGCTTAGATTTAAAACAATAAAAGAAACATCTACAACATCTACAAATACAAGCACATAGTGCGTTTTTAGGGTTCCGAACCTCAAGAGGTAAAAACGGATCCCTTATAGGATTACTCGTGTGTCTGTCCGTCCGTCTGTCACAGTAGATTTTCTCCGAAACTACTACACCGTTTAAGTTGAAATTCGGTACGTATATGTAAGTTGGTGACCCAAAGACGGACGTGTAACGAAAATAAATGAATTTTAAACATAGACCCTATTTTTGGGAGCTAAATTTGAAAAAACATTAATTAAGTTTTCCAAACTGTATGGTGTGACATATCAAATGAAAGCACTTTTTATGAGGATCTCAAATATATGTTTTTATTCCTTTTTTGGTCAATACTTTTCAAGTTATTTAAGAAAAAAATATTAAGAAGTCCATGGTATTTGAAATCTATCACATAAAAGAACTTATCCTATGAATCGGTTTGAAAATGACGTCATTAAAAATAATCAAGGGTCGGAACCCTCTCCACGCGAGTTTAACTCGCTTCTTGGCCGGTTTTTTTTTAAATGCACTTACCGCTGAAACACAGAGGATGCCGAGGAGGATGCAAGCGCGAGTCGCCATGCTGTCAGAGAATGCCTTCCCTTGTCATATTCTCTGGTTCTACGTCACTGCAACAAAAAACGCTTATTTCAGTACAAGGAGAATAACGTACAATCTATCTATACTATAGTAAAAGGGTAATTTTTCTGTCTCTTTCTTTCTGTCTGTCTGTTTGTTAGAGTAAATCTCCGGAACCACTGAACCGATTTGAATGCAGTTGTCAAAGGTAGATTGAGCGTCATTCGGAGCTACATATAAGCTATGTATGTACTAGCTTCTGCCCGCGACTTCGCCCGCGTGGAATTCGGTTATCGCGCTCCCGCGGGAACTATGCGCTTTTCCGGGATTAAAAGTAGCTTATGTCCTTTCCCGGGACTCCAACTATCTCCATACCAAATTTTATTCAAATCGATCAAGCGGTTGAAGCGTGAAGATGTAACAGACAGAGTTACTTTCGCATTTATAATATTAGTATGGATGTTTGATTAAAATCCGAGGGCGGAAAGAAAAGTTATCGGAAATTTTATATTCCACGCAGACGAAGTCGCGGGGCACAACTAGTGTTTAATAATGTTGGACTTGAGTTGAAGCAATGAGCTAATTGACTATTGGCTCTGAGATCTGTCGACTCGCTGGTCTATTTTAAACATAGCTTGTAACAGTTTATTTTCTGAACACAATGGCTTCGTTATTAAAAAAAAACTGAATTAACAAAAAAACAATGTAATTTTCTAACCTGGTTAAAAAAATCCACGATAATCGGTTGAGAAATGCAACCTGTGGAGAACAAACACCCGGACAAACGTACGAAAGCATAATTTTTGCGTAATTGAAGCGGAGACGCTGCGCTTGCTTCGTCAATGGATGAAAACAACGGGAGGAAGCATCTGCGCAGTAATTCAAGGACGTGTGAGTAACATTATCATTTTCTGATGTGTAAAAGTGCCCCTATGTGGCCATTTTTCTGAATAAATTATTGACTTGAATTGATGAGAGGAGGCCTGTGTCCAACTGTGGGACGCCAATAGGATTGATGATTGTAGGCAATATAAAACGTTATCAGTAGGTAGGTAGTAATGTGGATCATCATCATTCGCTTGCCCTTTTCCCACGTTATGTGGGGTCGGAACAACATGTTTTCTTCTTCCATTCGCTCCTATTATACACATATCATCCTTCACGCAATCCATCCACACCTTCCTAGGTCTACCCCCTCCTCTATATCCATCCACATCCATAGTAATGTGGATGTTTCCTCTTAAATCTACATTCGTATTTTTAACCCCGACTCTAGCAGAAATCGATTCGTTTTAGCTATTAATGACTTCGGCGCTCGGCGACATGCGAACTGCCGACTCGTGTTTATGTTTAACCTACTTCTGTATACGAAATATTTATATATAAAAATTATCGGTATGCGAAAGTAACTCTATCTGTCGGTCTGTTACCTCTTCACGCTTCAACCGCTGGACCGATTGAGATGAAATTTAGCATGGAGATAGTTAGGGTCCCTGGAAAGGACATAGGCTACTTTTCATCCCGGAAAAACGCATAGTTCCCGCAGGAGCGCGATAACCGAATTCCACGCGGGCGAAGTCGCGGGCAGAAGCTAGTATGCATATAAAACATGATCTTCCTTCTGGCGCAGTCGGTTAAAAAGTGTCAACGCGATGTATGACCTCACCAACAGTTTGCTTTACCGAACAAGCTTAAGGAGTCCGTTTGTAATAAGTCACAAACAAGGCTTCTGTTTATAAGGCTACGAAACCCTAAAAATCGCTTGATTGCTTGCCCCAGATAATGTTTTATTCACTCACATAATCCCCCCTTCTGTGACACGACATAGTCACCGCGTTTCCTGAAATAACTTGAAACTTTGGACACTTAGAGAGATATTAACGCCAACTTTTCGATAACTGATAACAATCTAATGGCATATCCCTGTTACGTCAGCTTGATAATATGCCTTGATACAACACTTATAAAAGTTGTGGGGATAAAATATAAAACAGAGAACCCATATTGTTAAAAAACGCGACATTTTCTTGTTAAGACATTATGCACCAATTACATCCTTGTGTCTGTTCCACTGATGGGCACAGATCGCTCATCACAAGTGGATTTGGGCTCGCTTCATAAATGTAGTGACATTCTGTGATACAAAAAAAAAACTATGATGACCGATTTCACAACAATTACACGATTTATCTATTTGAGACGAGCTACACAGCTCTAGATCAGCTCTGTAGGCCTCCAACAAAATGGAGTGACGACCTTGTTAAAGGTCGCGGGAACGCGGTGGATGCGAGTGGCACAGGACCGATCGGAGTGGCGCGCCTTGGGGGAGGCCTATGTCTATTTTCAGCAGTGGACGTCTTTCGGCTGAAATGATGATGATGATATTTTTTTAAATTATTCATGTATTCTTTTTAAAAGCGCTTGATAAAAAACAAAATTCTAAAAAAGTGTATAGTTTTACTCTTAAACGTGTATCAATTTGTAATTACTTCATGTTCTAACTAACGTTCGATTCTGCCAAATGAGCCTGTGAGCAATACAGCAGCTATCGGAACAGTAGGTATTGAAGCTGACCTGTGGCTCAATAAACAATACAGTGCACCATAATTTGCTTCCGAATTTCCATGCCTCATGCTATATTTCAGCCTAATAAGCGCTTTACGCCTGGCAGTAGTAGGGGTAAGTATTTTCAAAATGCATTGCGCGATCGATAGGTATTATTTTCACAGAGGTTAGTTTCAATATTAATACAATACAATATACTTTATTGAACACCACACAATCAAGAAAAAAAAATTACGGTTTTTACTACCAAAGACCAGCCAGACAGGCCACCTGGTGGAAAGTGCACTTGGGCAACCATGGTCGCCTATATCGGTCCCACGGGATAACCCATTTCCCCCGTCCTCCTAGGAGGTTTTGATATCGATATCAAAGTTTGTCTTTACATACAATAATGTCAATGTCACTGTGACATTTGGTGTTTCGGAGACGTTGGTATTGCCAATGTATCGTATAACATGGCATATAATGTGCTAAATTGGCAAAACTGAATCTCACACGACACAAGCGCCTCTAGCTATGAATAGGGATGACGACAGAGTGAAAAAAACGAAATTCTTATTAGTCCGTCAGTCAGGTAATAAAAAAATATTAGACACGTATTTTTTGTTTTATCAAATTAACAAAGAATGACTAAGTTAAAACGAATTAAAGTTGGAGAGTGGGGGCTAACTACGTCACCGTTAGGTATAAATCGTACCTAACCATGACGTTACGCGACATTTCAACTCAATATATCTCCGTATAAGTTTGATTACGTGAAAAATGAAAAAATACGTGTCCAATACTTTTCAATAATCTTCCTGATAGACTAAGAAAAAAAAGTTGTCGTCATCCCTATTCATACCCGATAGCTCTTATTCTAGAAGTCCAGGACAACACTCCGTTCCAGCTCTCGTTCCATCTGATCTGTTAGGGCCTTTACTTTACTTACTTTTGTAACAATGCTACCGCGCTACTCACGTCGCTATCCTTTTCACTCTTTAATGTAAAAAAAGGATAGCGATATGAGTAGCGCGAAAGCATCGCTACAAAGTCGCCGTGGGCGACGGCCCTAATAGGCGTTTATCAATACAGTGCACTCGCTGTTTTGCTAAGCTGTTATTTAACTATAATCGGGCAATCTAAATGGCTATCAATTTATTCGATGCGATAACCATGTTTGTTAATATGCTAGGCATTGAGTGGGGTTTATCAAAGCGATTAGTAGGATCAATAGTGTTGATCCAGTTTTTTATGGAGATTATTTATTTATATAAACATCATATCTCTAGTATAAAAATTTAGTAAAGGCGGACTTAATGCCCAATGGTATTTATTCTCTACCAGTAATAGTATTCTAACTAATTCATTCGAATAATGTTTGTGTCTTTCCGCCAAAACGGCTGGACTGATTTTAATGAAGTTTAGTTAAGGCCCTTCATAGACCCAGCTCGGCCGTCACTGTCACTCGTGGGACGAGTGAAAGAGAAAGCGCTACGCACAGAACGCCCGATTTAGTTACTTTTTACCACGTTTTAATTTCTATAAAAATACCGTCTAAAAAATGGCATTTATAAAGCTGTCGATGTATGCATATAATATGGATATTTTTTGTGTTATATTTAGTTTTACACTGTTTGATATAATAATCTGGAGTAAAGTTGGATTAGCGGTCCGAGTTAGAGGTTACTTTGGAATTAAATTGTATCGAGCAAAGTTTCGTGAAACGTGTATCGAAAGCTGTCAATGTAAGGATGATTAAAAATCAAATATAACAGTTATTAGTTGGTTATTATAGGTCAATGATATACCGGTATTATCATGGATTTTTATAATTGGTTTGTTCATGTCCACACAATAACTAGCCCATACAAGCAGTTACAACGTAATTGCTGGCATTATCGACCAAGGCCACAAATAGCGTGACGTCGCATTGATTTTTGATCATAAATTCATGAGCTGGTCACCGGTTGAAGTTGATTTGGTGGCACGACACGTGTTTAAGCTGAGAATCGACTAAATTGATTTATATCACCGATAGATGTCGCTGTTACGGGCACGTCGATTTTCTACATCGCGCTATCGTTGTGTTCACTTAGATTACATAAGTTCAGCGGCGAATTTATTATTTTGAGAATTTAAATGGAGAATAAAAACAGTTTAATTGGATCCTGAGTATTGCTTTGACTTTCTCACCGAAACCAAGTGTGCGACCTTGAACAACACGCCCATAATACACGCCGCAAGCACAGAATATTTAATAGTACAGTCGAGTTCATTAACTCACTCACTGCCACCGACGCATATATGCGTTTTGCTGACTTTCCCGCAGTGCCTTGAACGCACATGTGCGTTGCAATGTTCCCTTAATGACAGATGTGGCACCTGGCGAAAGTTCGTAAAACAGAAGTGGCAGTGAATGCGTTAATATGTGTACACTTTTGGACCTTATTACAACGTGGTAAAGGTGCAAAAGTGTGTATATATTGGCGAACTCGACTGTACTACGTACAGAATGGCCACGGAATCACCCGCCTGAATCTAGCCGGCGCGCAACTCGCGCCCAGCTCGCCTTACCGTCATTTGTTTCATTCGGAGAGGGTGAGTGAATCGTTGGCCCGCGTACTGGTACATACATTTACAAGTGTACAGACGTCCTCGCACGCAAACACTGACACTTCATTCGAATTGTGTTCGAAATCGTGCTTTTATAGGCCGTGTCCGCCGTGTTCATTCAGGCGGATGATTCCGTGGCCATTCTGTATATAGTAGGTACTATTAAATATTCTGTGCCTATAGATGAAATTTGGGCCAACTTGCTATCATCGCGTAGTCGCGTTAGACGATTCCAAAGTGACGAATCGGCGCCATACAAAAACACTTTCACAATTATAATATTAAGTATGAATACTTACTCGTTTCATCATTTCAGCCGAAAGATGTCCACTGCTGGACATAGGCCTCCCCCAAGGCTCGCCACTCAGACCGGTCCTGTGCTACTTGCTTCCACCGGTTTCCCGCGACCTTCACGAGGTCACGAGGGCTTGCTTGTTTAATAAAACGAAAAACCGCTCACTCTCCCATCTTGGCCTATACCTCGTCACTCTGCCAAGTCACGATCCCATCATAAACAGCGTCTATATAACAACGGGCAACATCACACAGCACAGGCCTCGTAGAAAACAGCCTTTACGTCCTTAAGCCCTCAATAGACCGATCCGACCGATGGTACGACCTCCCCTTAAAAATCAGGGTGCTGGCCTAGCTTATTTGTGTTTAAAAAGCAAGTTCGTCCATTTCTATGTAAGCACTAACCAGAATTGATCATCCTGATTCTCACTTTTTTTTCTTTGGCATGTTCCTATGACTGTATATGTATGTATAATTTATTAATCTGTGTATTTATTAATTTGTAGATATGTGTATTTTTTTTGGTGTCTACTTATTCTTAGGCTTTCGTTGCACCGCGATAACAATTTCTGTTTTGTCCAAAGGTTTAACTGGTAGAGAATGCCTTATGGCATTAAGTTCGCCTTTTGTTTTAGTTTTTAGGGTTCCGTACCTCAAAAGGAAAAAACGGAACCCTTATAGGATCACTTTGTTGTCCGTCTGTCCGTCCGTCTGTCAAGACCCTTTTTCTCAGGAACGCGTGGAGGTATGAAGCTGAAATTTATATCAATTACTCAGGTCTACTGTCCCTTGAAGCTGTGAAAAAATCAAACTTCTAAGCCAACGCAATCAAAAGATACAGCCGTTTATGCCGCAAATTTTCGACACTTGCAAGGGAATCAAAACCTACAGGGTGCTTCCCGTGAACTCAGAATCTTGAAATTTGGTACGAAGCAACTTCTTATAGCATAGATAAAGGAAAAATTACGAAAACCATAAATTTTTAGTTACATCACATAATATATTTTTTTTTAATAATTTTAACCTTACTACCCATTTCCTCATAAACGCGTAGAGGTATTAAATTGAAATTCATACCAAATACTCAGGTCTATAATACCTTTAAGCTGTAACAAAATCAAACTTCTATGTCAACGCAATCAAAAGAAACAGCAATTTAAGCTGCATATTTTGAAACTCGCAAGTACTCGCAAGGGAATCAAAACCTAAAGGGTACTTCCAGTCGACCTAGAATCTTGAAATTTGGCATGAAGCAACGTTTTATAGCACACATAAAGGAAAAATTCCGAAAACCTTAAATTTTTAGTTACATTACAAAATATATATTTTTTAAGATCTTTGTCTTAAATTTATGCTACTCCATCTTTCCCCATTGTAATGTTATGAATTTCATTTTGCAATAAAAATACCATAGTTATGACTCGATTGTCGTAAAGAACTTTGTAAACCTTACAGGTTTGTACGGAACCCTCGGTGCGCGAGTCCGACTCGCACTTGGCCGTTTTTTTTTACTAATGAATGTGCAATAAAGTTTAAACAAATAATAAATAAATAATAGACATGATGTAGACAGGTAGTAAGTAAGTTTGAAAGCATTGTATAAGTAACCATTTGATAAAGACAAAAAACCTCTGATGATTGTGTGTAAAGTATTATAGAAGCATTCGTATTGTAAAGAGAAGTATCTGATATTGGTCTATAGTGGTTTGTTTGATCTCTACACTACATCAGACATCACCTTTCATGCAGGGTTCAATCAAACCGTGGCTCATTAGACTCGATTCCTGTATCCACCTCGTTTTGGCTATGGAGGTTAGAATTTGTCTTGAATTTGTCAGATTCCGTTTAGAAGCCGTGGTGGCCTAATAGTTCGACCTACCGCCTTTTCACGCAGAGGATCGGTGGTTCGATTCCGGCTCACGCCTCTAAGTTTACTTATGTGCGAAATTCAATTTGAATTTACCACTGAGCTTTTCGGTGAAGGAAAACATCGTGAGGAAACCGGCATGCATCTGCGAAGCAATTCAAAGATGTGTGTGAAGTCCCCAATCCGCACTGGGCCCGCGTGGGGATTATAGCCTAAACCCTCTCGTGATGAGAGGAGGCCTATGCACAGCAGTGGGACGCAAATGGGCTGTAGTAGTAGTAGTAGTTGTTGTCAGATTCTCCATGAAAATGACGAATTTTAACGGGCTGTTTTGTGAATAAATGAACGGCCATTAAATAGTTCACTTATGAGAAAGAACGATCCTCTTTTGATTAAGTACTAATGAACATATTTCTAAATAGTCATGGTCTCTTATTTAAATTGTCTCAAAATAATCACCATTAAAACGTCGAACAGCGGGATAAGTCATCATCCCTAGAGACTAATGTAAAAATATAAATACTGCACAAACTTCGACACAAATCCATAGTGGAACGTAAAATCTGTTCTCTCTGTAAACTTGAAAGCCTCGCCGGCCCTCGCCGGCAGATTTCGAAGCCAAAGCTAGTTTTGACACGTGCCGAAAGCGGAACACATGTTCGAGGAATTCAATTCACCATGTATTTTACAGTAGGTATAGCAAAACAGAATCACATAGAAGAATTAAGGCACAAGCCCGAATAGACCCGCGGTTTAATTGTGGTAAGTGTGACGGCCGGATTGGTCCAGTTGGTAGTGACTCTGCCTTCTGTTCCGTCTGTCGCGGGTTCGAGTCCCGCTCGGGGCAAACTTTGTGTGATGAGCACGAATGTTTGTACTCGAGTCATGGATGTTTAGTATTTATATACGTATGTATTTCTCTATATAAGTATTTATATATATATTTTTTTTTATGTAGAACTGACCAGCCATTAGCCTCCATCTCACCTGATGGAAAGTGACGATGAGGCCAAAGATGTAGCTCACTGGGTCAGTAAATACCTATTCACTCTAGTCTTGAAGACCTGTAGATTATAACTGTCGGGGAAAACAGAGGACGGAAGAGAGTTCCATTCCTTAGCAGTCCGCATCAGAAATGACGATGCAAAGCGCTTTGTTCGAATGAACGGAGTATGAACTACAAAAGGATGCAAACTCTCCCCCCGTCTGGATGTCCGGTAATGAAAAGGTGACGGAGGAACCAGGTCATGTAACTCCTGAGAACACTCACCAAAATGTATCCGGTAAAAAACGGAAAGGCATGCAACTCTCTCAAGATTTTGTAACCTGACCATCGGCGCGTCACCAATAAGTCTCCGAGCTCGGCGCTCCACCGAATCCAAAGCAGCCAACTGATACTTGGCTGAACCGTCCCAAAGGTGACAGCAGTATTCCATACACGAGCGAACCTGAGCTCGGTAAAGCTCAGCCAGCTGCTCCCGTGTGAAATACCGCCCCACCTTATAGAGGACACCAAGTTTTTTAGCAGCAGTGTTTGCCATGGACTCGATAGTAGAGCCAAAATTCAGATTGGACCTGAGATCCAGACCTAGAAGTTTTAGGTGGTCCGTGATCGGTACGGATACATTCCGGAAAGTTGGAGCCAGGGTGAAAGGGCTCCGCTTCGCAGATAACAGACACGCCTGAGTCTTGGTCGCGTTGAACTCGACTAAGTTTTGATCGCCCCAGTTGGAGACACGCTGCAAGGCTAAATTCAAACGATCGACCATAGACTCTCTGAGAGATTGAACCTCGTGACTACTGGCCTGTGCACTTGAAAAATATCTCTCCGTCACTGTGCTGTCATCTGCATACCCGAAAACTCCAGATTCGAGCAGATCATTAATATGCAGCAGGAATAGAGTCGCAGAGAGAACTGATCCCTGCGGCACCCCGGCATTAATCGCCATGTGATCAGACGAGCAGCCATCCACAACCACCCGAATTGATCGATGCCTCAAGAAGTCATTAATCCAAGAGCACAGACCAGCAGGAATCCCACCCATAATGCACCCATAATACAAGCGTCGCTTAGTTTGGGACTAGGTCAGTAATGTGTGATATGTCCCAGAATATTATTATTATTATATTATTAAGTATGTAAAAAATAATGGTACGAAACTCGAGACTGCAACAAGAATCACCGTTTTAGAAAGTTGTCAAAAAAAGAGAAAATATTATGGAGTGTGGAATGTGTCTTAGTAAGGAGCGCAATATTTATAGTTCCAAAGGTGGACACCAAATCGGGTAGGTTGAGGGCGCTGCGGTCGCCACAAGTGTCAAGCCACCTAGGCGGATATTCTGCAGTAGCGCCTTCAGATGGCGCTGCTGAGGCACAAACGCAGCGAAAACGGTTGTGAGGAGAGTGTGTTTTGTTTTGTTGCTTATCAAATCCGCTGAACACGTTTTCAACTATTTCGCCATTTAAGATTGCGCCTTTACTTCAACCCTCCATAGAAGAAGAGATCATGTGTTTGGGGTTCCGAAGTCGGCGTATCTCCCCAATAACTTGACGCATGCATTCGAATCAGCCAATCAGAGTTGACCACAGATAAGCCTACGATACCGATCAATGCCCCTATTGCAGATTTGGCCGCGCGCCAGCGGACAGCGCCATCTGTGATTGACATTTTACTGCGGATTTTGAATGTTTACGAGCGGATAGCGGATAATATGTGTTTTAATTAATTCATGTTGTGGCACAACGCTACATACAAACCACATAATGTATTTATTTCACGCGTAACCTTTTAGAACATTTCCCACTAGATATTAAACTACCTAAGTTAACACGGCTCGCCCTTCCGAATTACTGTCTGTCCGTCTTTTACCTCTTCACGCTTAAACCACAATACCGATTTAGATGAAATTTGGTATGTCGTGGAATAAGCCGAGGTGGCCTAGTGGTTCGACTAACCGCCTCTCATGCAGAGGGTCGGGGGTTCGATTGCAGCTCGCACCTAGTTTACTTATGTGCGAAATTCAATTAGAATTAACCACTGTGCTTTTCGGTGAAGGAAAACATCGTGAGGAAACCTGCACGCATATGTAAATTAATTCAAAGATCTGTGTGAAGTACCCAATCCGTACTGGGCCCGCGTGGGGAGTAATAGCCCAAATCTCTCGCGATAGAGGAGGCCTGCGCCCAGCAGTGGGACGCAAATAGGCTGTAGTAGTTGTATGTATATAGTTGAAGGCCCGAGGAAGGACAAACATACTTTTTAATACGGAAAACGCATAGTTCCCGAGGGAACGCGATAACCGAATTCCATGCGGCCGATGTGCTGTGTGAACTACTGGACGGATTGCAACAAAATTTGGTATGGGGGTAGTTTATAACACTGGTCAACATATAGGCTACTTTTATCTCGGAAAAACGATTAGTTCCCGCGGGAATCTTACCTAATTCCACATGTACGAAGTCGTGGACAGAAGCTAGTTCATAAATAATAATAAATAGATGTTTTCAGCACAAAGCTCTTAGAAATCAGACGAAAAGAAAAAATAATGTACCAAAGGAATTACTTTTACTGTAATTCTATCACGAGGCAGGTAATCCTGTCGCGCTAATATATGTTTTGTTGACAGAGAACAGAGTCCAGTTTTCTGTGAACCGTGGGTACCTATCGACAGGAGAAACAATACCGATCGCGTGTTGAGAACAAAGGTGGCACAGTGAGTAGAAGTCAAACAGTAAGATAATGAGAATTAAACATTTAAAACAGTAAGAAACGAATTTTATTATACAACCACCTTATGCCCGCGACTTCATATGCGCGTAAACATTAAGGCCGTTCTATACCCAGCTCAGCCGTCACTGTCACTCGTGCAACGAGTGAAAGAGAAAGCGCTACGCACAGAACTCCCGATTTAGTTAGTATTTAACGCGTTTTAATTTCTATAAAAATACCGTCTAAAATACAAATACAAATACAAATTCGTTTATTTTCCAACAACATGCAACATTCCTTAGCTTTAACAATCATAGGCATTTATGGAAAAAGGGTATGGGCACAGCTAATGCTGATTTTAAGCCCATCCGACGTCAATATTGATGGCAATTATGTTCCAGTTTTATAACAAACAAACAATCAATGAAGTAATGTTTAAGTAGCACATAATACTATTAAAATTACATTTTCTTATACAAAGCAATTTTATATAATAATGGGTTAGAACTTAACTGATGGCAAAACATGGAATTTATAAAGCTGTCAATGTATGCATATACGATGGATAATTTTTCTGTTATATTTAGTTTTACACTGTTTGATATAATAAACTGGAGTAAAGTTGGATTAAAGGTCCGAGTTAGAGGTTGCTTTGGAATTCAATTGTATCGAGCGAAGTTTCGTGAAACGTGTAACGAAAGATGTCAATGTAAGGATGATATAATCAAATATAACATGTGTTTTTTTTTCATATTTTTAACTTTTTACATTTATTAGAAAAGTGTGATCTTACATGAGCAATTTGACGATGCTGGGTCGGGAAACGGCCTTTACGGTAAAAATTAAATCCCCTTCTTTCTCGTTCCCGTGGGAATTTTGAGAAATCCTCACTTAGTGCGGCGACTTACAGTCGCGGTCCTTCCCCGGGACTCAAAACTATCTGCATACCAAATTTCATCTAAATGTCCAGCGATTAAAGCGTGAAGAGGTAACATACAGACAAACAGACAGAGTTACTTTGGCAACAATAATATCACTAGCTTCTGCCCGCGACTTCACCCGCGTGGAATTCGGTTATCTCGTTCCCGCGCAAACTGTTAGTTTTTCCAGGATGAATATTAGCATATATCCTTTCCCGTGGCTTCAACTATCTCCATACCAAATTTCATCGAAATAAGTCTAGCGGTTATAGCGTGAAAAGGTGACAGACAGACAGAATTACTTTCGCATTTATAATATTAGTATGGATGGATAGTGTGGAATTATGGATAGAATGAAATGTGGTATTGTATGAAGTCCCCAATCCGCACTGGGCCCGCGTGGGGACTATAGCCCAAACCCTCTCGTGATGAGAGGAGGCCTGTGCCCAGCAGTGGGACGCAAATAGGCTGCAGTAGGTATGAAATAGCTCTCTGAAATTTGACTGCATACTGTTTTAGCGTCCGCCATTCCAGAGTTGCCCGTTAGAGATTGAATTCCCGGCGCCGGGTCGCACCGTAAAACGTCTCTGGTATTCGACCGGACAGATTTCCGGCATCCCAACGACTCCCACGAAATGCTCAAATTAAAATTCATCATGTTTCGTGTTATAATATTATTTGTAGCAACGGGCTGCTTCGCACGGATGTCATGCCAGCCGAAAGACGTCCACTGTTGGACATAGGACTCCCCCAAGAACCACTACACAGACCGGTATTATGCCACTCGCATTCATCGGATTCTGCGACCTTTACCAAGTCGTTGAAAAATGGAGATGGGCTAGATATGATGGCAGATGGGGCAGGAAGGTTCTGGAATGGAGAATCGGAGGTCGAGAACCGGAAAGCGCACCATAGGCCGTCAACCAGCACGAGAGACAGATGATTTGGTGAAGGTCGCAGGGAGGAAGTGGATGCAGATGGCGACCTGCCTTTTGCTGGTGGTGCCGGCCGTCCGGGTTGGTACCACCGTCTTTCCCCACTAACCTGCCGCCAAATAGCAGTGCTCGCACTGTTGTGTTCCGGTTGTAGGGTTGTGTGGTATTCCTTTTTTAGCTGGATTTGATTCTAAAGATTTAATTTTAGGCATAGTTTCTTTAAGATATTTAATTATATTTGCTTTTTTTATATTATAGGGGTTAAGGCAGCCAGTGAAATTTCTGGCACAATTCTAATGTAGTAACATGGAATTTCTGTTACTGACTGACTGGTAACAACACACAGCCGAAATTACTGGTCGTAAGAAGCTGAAATTTGGCATGTAGGTTCCTTTAGGAATGTTGGGTGACTAAGTGAGCATTTCTCGAAATTCCCACGGAAATGGGAAATAATGGGATTTTGCATTTTGACATTT
Source organism: Aethes cnicana (assembly GCA_963971205.1). Classification (NCBI taxonomy): domain Eukaryota; kingdom Metazoa; phylum Arthropoda; class Insecta; order Lepidoptera; family Tortricidae; genus Aethes; species Aethes cnicana. The sequence goes on along the minus strand of OZ020296.1, from coordinate 1,337,939 downwards.
ATGCGCATACGAAGTCGCGGGCAAAGGCTTTTACTATAAGTACCATCTACTACTACTACTACAACAGCCTATTTATGGCCCACTGCTGGGCACAGGCCTCCTCTCATCACAAGAGGGTTGGGCTATAGTCCCCACGCGGGCCCAGTGCGGATTGGGGATTTTACACACATCCTTGAATTACTTCGCAGATGCGTGCAGGTTTCCTCACGATGTTTTCCTTCACCGAAAAGCTCAGTGGTAAATTCAAATTGAATTTCGCACATAAATAATTTCAGAGCTGCGAGCCGGATTTGAACCCGCGACCCTCTGCATGAGAGGCGGTAGGTCAAACCACTAGGCCACCACGGCTTCATAAGTACCATAATAATCCTTATTCACATAACTATACAGTACAGACACTTTACCCTAATTAAAAAATAAATAAATTTGGAATACCTAAGTTCTTTTGATTTCAACGTTTGAATCGTTTGGTCTCGACACGAAAAAGTAAAAAGCTCTAATTGAAGCTTTCTCTCGTTCAACTGAATTAACCAAGCAAGTGCAATTAGTTATACTTAAAATGTCGGTTATTTTCTTTGAAAGGTCGGAGCGATGAAAACGTTAAATGTTAAACTTTAGTGCAAAATTAGATTAGCCAGTTTAAAAATGTTGAATGAATTAAAGCCTCTAATTTTCTTCAATTAGTCATGGGTTTAAAGGCTCCCATTTAAAAAATGACATCTCTTTTATTGCTATTAATACATCCAGATGGATCTTCTATAAAAATTCCAAATTTTCCAATGCCGATTTTTTTATCGATGGAAGCAAAGTATTAGTAGAAAATTAAAAAAACTTACTGTAGCTGGCAGACATCTTCTTCTGACATATAAAATTCTCGTGTCACAGTGTTTGTAACCAAACTCCTTCGAAACGGCTCTACCGATTCTTATGAAAAATGGAGTGTATGTTCAGTAGATCTGAGAATAGGACGTAAGCTATGTTTCATACCCAAAAAATATATTCTAAGGCGGTACGATGTCAGCTAGCATTTTATAGAAATAAAGTGACACATCTCTTTATACCCTGTTTATTTATAGCCAACTTATTTTATTTACGTTTTAGTCTCACGATGTTCATTCAGTAAAAAGTTTTGCCACCGCACTGATCTTTCAAAAATTTATTTACCTTGAAGTTGAACCTCAAGCGCTGGGCGGACACGGCCTATAAAAGCACAATTTCGAACACAATTCGAATGAAGTGTCAATGTTTGCGTGCGAGGATGTCTGTGTGCGTGCGGCTACGTCTGTACAATTGTAAATGTGTGTGTACCAGTACGCGGGCCAATGATCCACTCCCCATCTCCGGATGAAACAAATGACGGTAAGGGCGAGATGGGCGCGAGTTGCGCGCCGGCTAGATTCAAGCGGGTGATTCCGTGGCCATTCTGTATGTAGTACTATTAAATATTCTGTGCCCCAAGTAGGAAGACTATATCGTAAAGATTGTAAAGCCTTTATTATTGCAATATTTTCACCTCATTACTTCCCTTCCGACACAATGCCCCAATAAACCTGAATATCGGGTTGCTAACAATGTGTAGAGTTTCACGATTTGACCCGGCGCGGCGCCATGACTTGTATTTTCACAATTTTAACACACCCAGATGGTACGGTTTCTTATGTAAAGGCACTTGGCTGTATTCGTTTAACACTTTGTTTTATCTCTATCATCATTCTTTAATCAAGAAGGGCTAAGGGCCGGTACACACGGACTGCATTTGAACGATAATCACTATGAAAACTGCAAACCAACTGCATTTGAACTGCACAGCCCTCATAGAAATTGCAGTTCGGTTGCAGTCCGTGTGTACCGGCCCTAAGACAGTAGGTATATTTGACACTTAACTGCCAAGTAACGTCGCATTTTTAAAAGAGAAAAGGTAGATTATAGACGGGTTCTAGCAAAACGTTACGAAGATATTTTAACGAGAGAATCAGCTGTCGATTATAAGTATGTTTTTTAGGTTTTTACTTATTTTTATTTGAGTTGGTAAAAAAAATGGGATTATCCTTACATATTGCGGCGTACATCGAAAACGCTCTGTTTGTGAGCAATATCCAGGGAGCGCTTCAAATTTTCATACAGGCTACTTAAGCAGTGACATCTATTATCTCATTTACCACTTACCTATTTCAGCCGTACGCCGCTGAATTGTATGAAGGTCGTCATTCTTGGTTTTTCTATGATACAAGGCAACGCGATTGAACTCGCATGAACTCTAGTGAACAAACCCTTCTGTCTACCATCTACATTGCGCTACTTTCAAGTGATTACTGTGCATTATGCTATTTACACTCGCTTGTTATATGGAGGTCATAGGTGATAAATGTAATGCCTGGCCACGATTAAGCCTAGAATTTAATTTAATAAATGTTGGGCACAATAATACTTATACATTGTCTCAAACTTTCGCGATACACACTCATATTAAACACACTCTCACCGGGACTTAATCGCGGCCGAAACGTCGAGGTAAAATATAAATAGTTTTTACGCGATTAAGTCCCGGTGAGAGTGTGTTTAATAATACTTATAGCTTCTTTGTTTCTTTGTACCCACAATTATAGCATTTGGATTGACGTGGGGCCTCATTTGACTCCATTTATAAGGATATCGGATTTTCCATATCCCAAAGGATAGATTCCAATTTTAGCGAGAGAGCAAATTACTCACACAATACAATTCCAAGAAGCATACTTTATCCATTCGTGCGTCTCGCTCATACTGGGCGGGTCAGCTATCTCGGTTCCCCTTGTTTACGCATATTTTTTTTTGGCAGAATTCGATTTTGCATAATCAGTATAGGCATAATAGTGTTTACGCCGAAACTAATCTCGCATAACGATTTTTCGTCGAATTCTATTACGCATAATTTATTTACGCCGAATAGTACTCACGCATAATTTTCGAACTGCGAATATTATTTAGGCAGACAATTACTTTCGCCGAAATTTGTTACGCCGAAAACTACTTTCGCATACCTTTATTTTCGCTGATTTTATTAAATGAGTATCCTGTATAACATCGATGATTATCTATATTGGGGAGGGGGGGGAGGGTTGGGGATTTTAACTAACTGATAATTTCGTTTACTTATATTAAAAAAAACCTAACCTAACCTATGCGAGTCGGCTTTGCTCCAAACTTTGGGTGTTACCACACACCGTCCCTACATAAATTGTTGTTTCGGACATAAATTCGGACAATATTTCGGCCTATCCAAATTCTGCTAAATTACTAGTATGCCAAACAATATTATGCATAATAAAATTCGGCCAAGTCAACATTATGCCAAAACAATATTCGGGTAAACACCCATTCGGCCAATAAAGAATTATGCTTAATAAAAATTCGGCAAAGTCAAGATTCGGCGTAAATAAATTATGCGAAGCCTGTTATGCGTAAACAGTTTCGGACAAAAAGAATTATGCTAAATAGATGGCACCCAGCTATCTCACTTTACGCGTCGAGGGGATTTACTGATTCACTTAGCGGTCACTTTTGACGTCCCGAATAACAGGTTTATCCGTGAAGCGATAGGGAGATTCCTTCCCGTGTATCCGTTCCCTATAGGATCACTTCGTGAACTCGATTAGACGCCCTGTTTGTAATGTGAAAAGTTCTATATGTATCTCGATCAGTGTTTCAACATCCTGTCTTCCAAAATATGCACGAAAAACCTATAGTAGGAGGTTTTCGCCCCAAACGGATCGCCGGGGTAAGCGGCCGGAAGTCGTCGCGATGGCAACTTCCGGTTTCCGGTAGCTTTTCGTTCAAACAATACAATATTGTATAGCGTTTGTGTGTGTGAAATATATTTGCCAAGATGTGGTTGTGTGAAAAATAACAAAGAGATTTTATTTTTTGATAAAATCATTTTGGGACCAAGCATTGAAGACATTACAATGTAGGGACAGGTTTTAGCAAGGTAACTTGTATACAGGGTGGGAATGAGTACCTAACCCAACAGGTTTCGACCATATATTCCTGATAGGAACTCAAATTGAAGTAGCCCCAAACTAAGGAAGCTCGGACTACAAATATTTCGTGTTTCTTAAACACACAAGTTTGCCCCAAACGGGTATGTCGAACCCGCGACCATCGGAACAGCAGGCAAGATGACTACCAACTGAGCTAATCCGGTCACCGGGTTTTTGAGCCAAACCGTATTTTTCAAGTAAAATTCGATTATTTCCTTAATTTATAAAAGTCGCAGTACCAAACATTAACTTAAGCTGAACTGTATTAAGTCAAGTACCGATTTACATATAAATAGATCTCAAAACAAACGATGCGCATAAATTAACCAAACACATACAAATGTACGTCGGAATTGTATGGAGGCGAGAATCTATATCTCTTACACAATCGACCAATTAAATCGACTAGAATAACGATGCGGCCATAGACTTCAACATCTCATAGACATGTTTAAGATTTTAATATTACACCTACTATGTTCTGCCTGAATCATATTAAATACAAAAATCATATTAATAACTTCAAGGGATCATAAAAAAAAAACTTTCCTTTATCTTTGCAAGGGTCTAAAGAAAATATCTGCAGCCCAAATTTCATCTACATACTTATTCAGTGTAGTGTTTTGAATGTGAAAATGTTATTAATAAATTATTAGGTTAGACAGAGTTACTTTTGGATGTATCCCGACTCCTACAGACTTAATCCAACTACTTGCATCCGTAAATAGTTAATTTAATACCTTTACTTCGGTGAGTCATATGTTCACTTCATACTTTCCTGTGAAAATAAAAAAATAAAAATACAGTCACTTCTAAGCATTCTACGCTCCCGTCGATACGTCAAATTGTACTGCACTAATTAAAATAGATAGCCCGATTACACTCATGGAGATTTACTACCAACGGGGATTAAAAAATGTAAATAAACGGTCGACGGGTTAAACCACCACAGGGGCTTAAAAATGTTGGTCTTCGAGACGGTATAGTTGAAAGTTTCAAATTGTAAATGATTGACGATCAGTTTTTTTTTCACTCCTTTATTATTACTTATGGACATTTTCTGTAGGATATTTAATAGTACTACATACAGAATGGCCACGGAATCACCCGCCTGAATCGCGCCCAACTTGCCCTTACCGTCATTTGTTTCATCCGGAGATGGAGAGTGAATCATTGGCCCGCGTAGTGGTACACACACATTTACAAGTGTACATACGTCCTCACACGCACAAAGACGTCCTCGCACGCAAATATTGACACTTCATTCGAATTGTGTTCAAAATCATGCTTTTATAGGCCGTGTCCGCCCTGTGCTATTATGTAATCCTTACAATGAAGAAGGCAGTCGTTTGAACTGAAAAAGCGCCTAGTGTTAAGGAATACTTATTTCATTGTCACACAAAAATATAAATTTGCCGCAAGGTTTTCATTTTCAGACTGAATTTTTGACGAGACTTCATAAAAAAAAATATTGTTTTTTTAATAGATAGATATACTGAATAATTTATTTATACTTGGATCGAATTCAACTATGTGGGCCTATTGAATCAATATAGTTTATTTTATTACCTCTATTATAACATTTATATAGAAATCCCTAGTCAATTCTGAAATAGCGTCAAAGTTAGAACCTTTCGTGCTCACATCGTTTAATTCTACCAAAAACAGCTTAAGCACTTACTTCCTCAATAACAAAAACACAACACTCATAAGTAGAATTTAAGGTGTTTAATTTAAAAACGTTCCAAGCAGTTACGTCGTTTTATTAGTAAATGAGACGATATGCCAAATGTGCTTAGTGCACGCGATCCAACGTTTTGGGGCGTTCTTCGGTCGTCGGTTATTGCTTTTACAGAATCCGAAACACCCTGGTACACGGAAAATACGACATTATTACAACGTAGTAGGATTTCCGCGAATGTATTTGTATGATAGAAGAATCGCCTGCCGATTTGCTCGGGAATTTTCGGAGATATGATTGTGTTTTGTTTCGCCAAAGTGGCTAATGGCGTGCTTGGCTAAGAGTCGGGCAAAGTGAGCGAATTAGGAGTTCGCGGGACGTAAAGTGTAATTTTCTTATCTAATGCGTGGATTTTCGAGCTGAGCTGTTTAAAGGGTGGGTATGGGTCATATAACTGTCAATAGGTACTTACTGTCTAAATACAAGTCCATTATAAGGAACATAGGCATCCTACACTTAAAAATACCGTTAAGGTGACCTATGGTAAAACTAAAATTGTCATTTATTGGACTACCGAGTAGAGCGAGGGCGACCATAATTCGAGGTATACAATAATGGCATATCAATCCCAATTTCAACGTCATAACAATAATAACAAGATGGAGCGTCGACCTCGTGACGGTCGCGGGAAACCGGTGGATGCAAGGTAGCACAGGACCGGTCTGAGTGGCGAGCCTTGCGGGAGGCCTATGTCCAGCAGTGGACATCTTTCGGCTGAAATGATGATGATGAACAATAATAAAAGGTATAAAATGACGTATGTATGACGTATAAAATGTATATTTTATAAATGAATGAATTGAATTGAATTGAATTAAACAAGAAACATTAGGCCTCCAACGAGATGGAGCGACGACCTGCACGGTCGCGGGAACACAGTGGATGCGTTTGTCTGAGTGGCGCTCCTTGAGGGAGGCCTATGTCCAGCAGTGGACGATTTCTGCCTGAAATGATGATGATAACGATATACTTACCAAGCTTCGCCGAAAAAGGAAGATCGGAAGGATGAATTTACCTACTTCGTAAGCATGGAATTCGTTGACAGCATTCCCTCGGGAACTATGTATTTTTTCTGGATAAAAAGTAGCCTGTATGTTGACCAGTGTTATAAACTATCCCCATACCAAATTTTGTTGCAATCCGTCTAGTAGTTTTCGAGTTAAGTCCACACCTATACATATATAAAGCTGATTTTTCTAAAAATCGTTTTTTTGTGTTCAGTGTCGTTTATATAGTCCCCTCGACTTGATCGTTTCTTTTAGTTTTCAAGTTACAGACGCGACTTCTTCAACAAACTTATTATTAGTATATATAGATGTTTCAACTCTAAGATGTCTTTACATAAAGACAATAAGTGCATATTACTTTATATGTATTTGATATTGAAGCAAAAATACTTACGTATTCAGGCTAGCGTGCCGTGCCGGCTCCGTGTGTGCTTTATGAGACGATTGTGACCGAATCAATATGGCCGTGCCAGTCGCCATATTCGAGTCCGATTTATCGCATTTGTTTGTAGTGTAGGTATTTTTGTGCATTTGACGACATCGAAAGAGAGAACAACCTTATATAGGCCACCTTAATCCGGCTTACTTGTTGGCGCCACTACCTTCAAGCCGCTGATAAGACCTACATTGACTTTTCTCAAACATGCAATGAAATATTCATATTATGTTCTTCTTATTAGCCTGGGAAGTATCACGTTTCAGGCGCGGCTAGACAATTGGTCTATAATGAAATTTCATACAAACGTTGCAAGCCAAGGCCGGCAACTCACTTTTTTTTAATTTCCATTTGATATATTTGTGACACAACATCTTGGCATTCCGCCATTTAGAAAAAGCTACAAGCAATATTTACTCTATGGTTCGCAATGACATTCTGCCAATACAGCTATTAAAAAAACATGAACCATATTTGCTACATAGGTATCGCAGTTTTATTTATGTAAAAAAGACAAAATATATTATATATAAAATATTATTTTATTTATTTATTTCATTGCATGTTTGAGAAAAGCACTTACATACATCGGCGGGGAACGGAAGTTGTCGGCCTCGTATTACTTAAACAGTATTAAAACGGATACTATTTGTATTGTAGCCTATGTCCTTTCCCGGGACGTCAACTATCTCCATGCCAAATTTCATCTCAATCGGTCCAGCGGTTGAAGCGTGAAGAGGTAATAGACAGACAGACAGACAGATTGACAGACAGAGTTACTTTGGCATTTATAATCTTACTTAATATGGATAGAGTAGCGCGATCTACTGCTCTCAGAGTCACTAGTGTAAAAGTGACCACAGGATCCATACAAACTCTTTATGACTCCTTGCATCCAAGCATAGAATAAAAAAGGTAAACCTAAAATGCTAACCTTCATACAAAACATTATGGAGGGTTGAAGTAAAGGAGCGCAATCTTTACAGTTCCAAAAGTGGACACCAAATCCGGTAGATTGGGGGCGCTGCGGTCGCCACTCCAGTCAAGCCACCTAGGCGGATAGTCTAATAGCGCCTTCAGATGGCGCTGCTGAGGCGAAAACGCAGCGAAAACGGTAGTGAGGAGAGTTTTGTTGCTTCTCAAATCCGCTGGACACTGTTTCGCCATATAAGATTGCGCTCCTTACCAAGACACATTCCACACTCCATACAAAACATGGTACGCCCAAAATAAGTGTTAATTGCGATAAGAGATGTCGCTGCCTAGGTAGCCTGCATACAGAACTCCATGAGCAACATCTAGATGGCGCTGTACAGGCGAAGTATGAAAAATTGAAGTGCCTTGGCTATTTCCGATGTACGCCGTAATGTAAGCAGATTGACAGTATAATTAAATTAAGTACCTTGTCTCTGCATCCAAGTCTTAATAGGATAGGATGCGATCTAAATGAGATTATATGGTTTACATCCTTTAAAGAAAGCCTTAAAAGAGGATGTCCAGGAGTTCTGAAATGATAATGATGATGTCACCCTCAAATAATCAACCCCTAAAGGCAATCGTTCTTGGTTTTTCCTTCACATTTGCATGTAAACGAAGCCGTGAGAATTACTTAATCCAGTGTTTGTGGGTTTAATCAGGCGCAACAATAAATTATCAGCTATCTTCGCCTGAGCAGAGCGTCGGCAGAAATGACAAGTATTTTTTCCTTTTTGCGTAAGTCGTAAATTTCTTACTTAAAATTGAAATAAAAAACTCTTATTTCTAAAAGGGAGTTAGTATAAAATGGTGTACTCCTTCTGCGCATAGAATAAGTTCTGCACGTAGTCCGTACAGAGCGATCGTTAAAAAAAGAGCCAAATGACGTCACATGGTCGTCACGCACCCATTAGGTACCACTAAAACATGATTTTCTCTAAAAGTAATGAAGAAAACTCGCTGAATGTCGAGCCTTGGGGGAGGCCTATGTCCAGCAGTGGACGCCTTTCGGCTGAAATGATGATGATGATGATGAATGAACAAAAAATCGGAAACTTACTTATTGAATCCGTTAAACAGATACCGAGCTGGTATTCGAATACGCCTTCACTATCACTACATAGTATAAAACAAAGTCGCTTTCTCTGTCCCTATATCCCTAACCCTATGTATGCTTAAATCTTTAAAACTACGCAACGGATTTTGATGCGGTTTTTTTAATAGATAGAGTGTTTCAAGCATAGACATAAATAATACTTCGTATGGACCCGGCCTAACGTAGATACATGTCATGTTTCCCCACTTCATTGGTGTCCAATCCAAAGTTAAACTTATATCGTGACACTAAAGCTGGGTCACATTTTTTCAACAACGAGACGAGTTTTTAGATACTGAGAAACAGTTTCGAAAAAAGTTTTTTTAAAAACGCTTATTGTCACGCACGCTCGGTGACAGAACTTTGGATTGGACACCGTGGAAGTGGGGACATATTACGTGTACGTTAGACCGGGTCTATATTATTTACGTCTATGGTTTCAAGAGAAAGGTTTTCGTATATAATTTGTTATAGTTTAACGCTCAATTCCCGCGGGAACGCTATAACCGAATTCCACGCGGACGAAGTCGCGGGCAGAAGCTAGTACACAATAAATTAAATGTTCTCAATATTTGATATCTCTTTATTTTGTTTAGTGGATCGTTTGAAGGAATAGTGTGTCTTGAAAGAATACGTATCGCACCACGTTCTAAAAATACCTTCGTTTGAGTTGAGTATCTTCAATTGAAGAAGAAGAAGAAAATATTTATTCAATAAAAACACACATAGAGATCTTAAGTGACTAAAAGGGCAAGTAATTTCAACACTTGAAGTAAATTTGTGACAAGTTTTTGCGAGATTCTACTCTTCAGCAAATAGGCAATAGGCAGGTCGTATACTTGCATTTTAGACACTTGTAACTTGCCCTTCATCAGTATTAACATCACATTACCAATTTGGTCGATTTACGGCACTTGCAAAATAATGCCGAATGAGGCCGTTTTGGACATAAGAACAGAACTGTTTATAGTTTCAGTTTATTTTTCTAATAACTTTCAAATGGCCACTACTTTGCTCAGCGAATAAGAATTGCCATCCAGCGCGGCAATGTTGCCAGCCTTTTGGGAGGCTTGCCGAGCGACACTGATCTGTGCCATTTTTTTTATTTATAAGTTATATTTTTAGGTCTAGTTTTTAGTTTTATTTTTATTGTAAGTATTTTAGTTTGTGCCTAGAAAGATAATAAATAAATTCAAATGAGGATAAATTTGACATTATTATTTATTTACGGTAACATAACTTTCATGTGCCACAAACATTTTTTTCTCTCTTTCAATATACATAAGTAAACTTAGAGGTGCGAGCCGGGATCGAACCGCCGACCCTCTGCATGAGAGGCGGTAGGTCGAACCACTAGGCCACCACGGCTTATGTGCGAAATTCAATTTGAATTTACCACTGAGCTTTTCGGTGAAGGAAAACATCGTGAGGAAACCTGCACGCATCTACGAAGTAATTCAAAGATGTGTGTGAAGTCCCCAATCCGCAGTGGGCCCGCGTGGGGACTATAGCCCAAACCCTCTCGTGATGAGAGGAGGCCTGTGCCCAGCAGTGGGATGCAAATAGGCTGTAGTAGTTTCAATATACTCCTGAAAAATCATTTCATTAAATTTATCTGTTTGTTTGCTAACGGTACAGATGCCAGCAGGCACGATGCTATCTATCCCCGGCTAGACAGTTCCAACCTAACCCACTGGGTACAGTTAGCAGAAGTAACTGAGCAAATGAAAATTACAAAACGCCAAAGATACGTTCAAAGTTACGCCTGTACCTAAGTATAGTCTAGTCTAGGACATAAGAATATTTTTTAAGATGACCATGCTTTAAAATACGCATTACAGAAAAAAATTTGAATACCACATCACATAACTGATAATGGACCTTTAAAGAGTGAAACTAAATGATAATAAAACTGATAAACGGTTTATGTTGATGATTTTCTAACGTCGTTCACCGAGATTGGCCTACAAATAGATATCTCATTATCATATGTTTCCAACTTTGTTGGTGGTAGGACCTGGTGCTGGGTCCATCCGGGATGGTACCACCGTCTTTCCCCGCTAACCTGCTGCCAAATAGCAGTGCTCGCAATATTGTGTTCCGGTAGGGGGTTAAGGCAGCCGATGAAATTACTGGCACAGAAGCATTCCATCTTAGGCCTCAGGGTAGGCAACGCATTCGAGATCTTATGGTTTCTTAATAGGGATCATAGGATTTCGATGCCGCAGTGAACACTTACCATCAGGTGGGCTGTGCGCTCGTTTGCCCATACCATTGGTAAAAAAACACTATTTTGCTGACGCTTCGAACGACGTGAAGTTAATCTGATCGGTCATATTTCAACTGGGAATAGAAGTGTGGGCAGACGGATACTTCCTTCCTATAGTGTGCTAATGGTTTAAAACCTAGATGTACTTAAAGAAATGGGGAAAATGCGTTCAGGGTGATGTAAGGGAACGTACCTTAAACAATAAATAGGCTAAACCCTTAGGAGGGTTTATCCCGAAAGTTGGCAACGTTCCATAATAATAATCGTTTTTAATCGTTTTTCCGGGATGAAAAGTAGCCTATGTCCTTTCCCGGGACACCAACTGTACTACTAGTCTCCATGTCAAATTTCATCTCAATTCGTCCAGCGGTTGAGGTGTGATGAGGTAACCGGCAGACAGACAGACAGAGTTACTTTCGCATTTATAATATTATAGTATATAGTATGGATTACTCAATTATGACGTCACAAACTCCCACTGAAGGAAGGAAGTGGTCTCTCTAAACTCCCACTCCCGAGGTTAGCAGAAGCTATTAAGCTAAATAAATGATTGGATGTATTTTTTTCGACTTAAATTGCGGATCCCTAAAGTATCCATTATAATGAAACTCATAATCGGCGTGGCTATTACCGCCAGTAATAAGAATAAGAAACCTGAGCTTCGAACTCCATTTGGACTCAAAAAGGAAGGAAAGGTGTTCCTTAATCTAGAAACAGCGGGCGGTAGGCGTGTAAACGCACGGTGGTTCGGGGTTTGAATATATTTGGACAAAGAGCGAAAAATATTTTGGTATCACAACTCAATTTGGAAATGTTGATAGATAAGATGATTTGTAAAATGTTATGTATTTTTCAACGGTAAATATAAAAAAGAGAAAAGCAAGTAAGGCGGTTTTTTTAATTAAGAAAACCGCCTTACTACACAAGACGAAATAAAATAAATTAGCAACACTTTAATACTGCACGTAAGTTTTGAAATAATTCTTATCGCATGTATTTTTTAAAGTTCATCGAATACGTTAAACATTTTTGAAGCTACTTAATGCTCATAAAATATGTTTTCTAAAAAATATTATTACTTATATGTTATTATCAATCACGAGAAGTCTAGACATGAGCACTTTTGGGACAAAATTAGTCCATGTTTTGTAGTTTAGTTTACTTTATAAAAACCACTTTTTGTTTAATTAACTTTCAAGAGTACAACATTGATAGAATTTACGATGTATTTTGTTTCAATATGTAAGAGACAAAATGTAATAATCTCACACTTAATTTTTTCGTCCAGATCTTCCAACGGTCGGGCCCACTGGGCGGCGCTCGCACAGCGGGTGCTCGCACCCTCGAGTGTGGAAAAAATAAATTATCCATCCTTTATCTCGGCGCGTGTAATCGCGCTCATCACGCGTTGTTTACAATTTGTAGTGACTTTAATTTGGTACAGTCGCGGTCGAAAGCTCTTTCGACTTTATGATGATTTTTAACTGAAAAAAAAACCACTTTGACAGAAAAATGTCGCATTACTTGCAAGTACATTGGCGTTTTTGATAATTATTTTGTATAAGTATAATGGCACTGAGCATCAGGTATTTCCTTGTCTGTGGGCATTTCGGAAAGGTATACAAGCTACTGGGTTCCTCGAGATTATAAGAATAGTCCAATTACGATCTTCCTTAGTTTAATTACACTAATTACAATCACCATTAAGAGCCACTGTCTTCAATAGGTAGTCCAATAATAATCCAAAAATAACTATTTATTATATTACAAAAGGATTGCGAACCTTAAGTGGCAGTGGGCAGGGAGATTGCTCGCAAGACTGATGGCCGATGGGGCGAACCGGTAGACGAGCTGTCGGTAGGCCTCCAACAAGATGGAGTGACGACCTTGTAAAGTTCGCGGGAACGCGGTGGATGCGAGTGGCACAGGACCGGTCGGAGTGGCGCGCCTTGGGGGAGGCCTATGTCCAGCAGTGGACGTCTATCGTGTATAAGGGCGGTAAACGAGGAATTGTAGTCGAGAGCATTTTATAAGCCCGAAACCGAAGGGCTTTAAAGGGCTCGAGACTGCAATTCCTATACCGCCCGTGATACACACAATGTTTCTCATCACACTCGCGAGGAAAATATAGGAAATATTTACGAGGACGACCTGTGAACTTGTAGTCTGTAGGTTAATCGGCATCGCGAACAATCTTTTTTTGTTTATACTTAAATATTCAATTCGTACTGGCCACTAACAATCGTGCCGCCATTTAAGTAGTTTTACTTTTCAATTTGTATTATTTCGAAGAAAACAATTGAAGACAGATACATTACGGCCCGTGGGCTCATAAGAAATCTCGAAAGCCCGTGGTCATAATCTGGGCCTTAGAGACCGCTTTCCCTGCCTGTAATGACACCGTTTTCGAGCAAGTGTGATGAAAATTTATTTAAATATTCAATTTCGGACTTAAGTGTACTCCGAGATACACCGTGCAAACCAAAAATTTAATCCGACCCTCTACGCGAGAGGCGGTGGGTCAAACAACCACTAGGCCACCATGGCTTACCAACCGAACTTTAATAACACGAAAAAAAATTATTTTTTTCAGCATATTTACCATCTGCTTTATTGGCTAAAGTGGGAAAAAATTTAATGACACGTATTTTTCAGCAAATTCAAATTCAATCATTTATTCAGCAAATTGACCACATAGGGGCACTTTTACACGTCAGAAAAAGAATTTACCAGCGCTTCCTAGACCCTTTGCTTGAGAAGAAGCGCCGCCACAAACTCAAGCAGAAGGCCTTTTTTCAAAATTTCTACATAGTTACAAAATTTGCATTTACCTTTCATGTATAAAATATACATATAGGTACGTCCTAAAATTACATTGAAGGGATGTATAGTCCCTAACTTAAACTTAAATCTAAGATCTTAGAGATGTATAGTCTCCAAGGGTCCAGAAAAAGAAACATGGAGATGGCCTCCATTGTCAAATAAATATAAATTCCATAGATGTCGACAGTCTCAAAATGTCAATAAATAATGAAATACATCATGTATAAAATAGTTCATTAATACATGTCAATAAGAACATGATGAGGTCTGAACGTATGGCACATAGTCGAAAATGACGTCATACCTAACCCACAATGCTATTCCTTTGGAAGGATTGGGCTATGTATGCCGTCAAACGTAGAGTACCACCTGTTTAGGTACACCAAAAACCCGCTTTTACCATTCCTGTGGGAAGTGTAGGGAACACTAAGAGCGAACTCTACATGCCGAATTTCAGCTTCCCACGACCAGTAGTTACGGCTGTGCGTTGCCATCAGTCAGTCAGTCAGTAACGGAAGAGTTTTATCAACTCGTATATCGATTTAGGTACCGAAATCGTTTTCGCATTATGCTTAAATACAAATTCGAAACATTGTCAATTGCAGAATGTTGATACCTACATGCATATCAGATAGATCGATAATCAATGGATGTGACGGCATGTGTATAGAATGGAATAGATAGATAAGCAAAGCAGAATATAGGCGCGTAAGCAATAGGCGCATAATGATTGCAATGATCGCATTATGACACGTATGTGATACCAATTTTGACGGCCAGCGGTTGTCAAACTATCAAGACTTGGGAAAAAAATATCGAGAAGAAATTACCTTGACTGAGAAAACTGCATTGGTCAATTTTCAGTTTTCGCTCTTTCTCTAAGCTAGAGACAGTCAGCGTAGTTGTAAAAATATTCGTCTTTAAATCCAAATAAAATAACAATGAAATGATGCTCAACCGCAGCTCTATTAAAATCTATAAATATAAAACAAAGTCGTGTTAGTTCCACCACTTACAACTCGAGAACGGCCGTACCAATTTCGACGATCTTTGATTTTTTGATTTTGTCTCCGCCCCGAATAGGATAATAACCATTAAAATTAAAATATGATGATTTTAAATTATGATTGAAAAAAGGCTTCCTCCATCTGGCAATGGACAAGAATACGCAAAGCTCGACTCAGATGGCGCTGCAAACGCTTGACCCAAACCAATACCCAAACACTGCAGCCGTCAAATTTTTACGGGTTTTTTTGTTGAAAATTTTAAGTAGATTTGTTTAAATTGTTAAATATTGACCGCAATTTTAATTTTGGTTCAGTTATTTGTGCTGAAAATGAAGACATCCCAATGCAATTATACCTGCCCCAGATACATACCAAGTCTTTCGGAAATACGTGTCGTCCGTTCTCATTGCATCCTGGACCTGCACAGCGCGGCATTTTTTAATAATTGAAGTAAAACCAATAACAAAAACTATTTCTCTATGTAATTGACAGATAGTTTGGGTCAAGCGATCGCAGCGCCCCTAGTGGCCAAATTATGCAGATTTCTTGTCCATTGACAGCTCACGTTACAATCCGTTCACACGATGTCAAGTTTTGTCGTATCTCTGGATCTACTAGCGGAGGATCCTGCAAAACGGGGGCGGTACGAAGTTCGCCGGGTCAGCTCGTTTACAATAAAGGACCAAACCTTCATGGACCTAACACGAAATATCTGTTGTAAGCGACCACGCAACTTCACATACAACTTTGAATTGCATAGCATATGACTTCTTCTTTACAATGTTTTCCTTCACCGAAAATCTCAGTAGGTAAGTTCAATCATTCATGTTAATAAATGATCAATTAATAAGCGATAACGTAAATGAAACCAAATTGTTTCGTGTAATCAACAATCTGAAAAGTAAACCAACAATTTTAAATTCCTTTTCAGTGTTGAGCAAAATTTGTACTCATTATTTATAACGAAATGCCAAACTCTCGATGAATCTGTTAATTAAAACGAGATTAATTTGGAGAGTTATAGTTTGTTTGGTAGTTTTTCAATTGATGGTAATGTAGCTTTACAAATACGCTTAAATAACGCCAAGGTTGGAGCGTAATACCTTAAAGCAAATTTGTTTCTCTTGTCATAATAGAAAAAGAAGAAGCGGAAGAAGAAGAAGAAAATATTTATTCAATATAAAAATAGTACTTATTAAATTTTTGAATTAAATGGTAGTGTCCGTTATAAATTAGTACATATGAAAAACAATTAGTACTTTTAAAACTGAAGAGTACATTATAGGTAAAGCAAAGGTAACCTATGTTTCTTCCTATCAATGATTTTCAAAAAGGAAGACGTCATGTGACATGGCTTTGACAAACAAAATACGGCTATAAAAAGAACAAGAAGAATCATACAGACAGAAAATTCTTATGGGAATAAAATAGTTTTACAGTTACACATTTACAAAAGTATACACACACAAACCACTTTAGGTTTACAACACCATTAATCGATGGCCTTAATCGTCACGAATGCTCCTCTAATTATAGTATTTAATCTATAATTCTGAAATCAACTATATTTCTTTTTCATCAGCTAAAATAATAAAAGTTCTGATTTGGAAATCACAGTGGTTACTTCATTCTTCGCTTTAGTAACAAAACTGTAAAATGAGTTGTACCATTGTGAGCCATCTTTGAAAACTTCAAAAGCTTTAACAATAGGAATTAAGGTGGGTCTCCATTTTTATTTTAAAAGTATACAATGGCACACAAGAAGCCTTGTAGTTAGACGAAAATGCTTGAACGGGTCGAGGAAAATTCGAGCACTCAGCATGTTGCCGGTCTATTGTTGGAAGTTCGTAGCGACCTCTGTAGTTCGGGACGTACAACTTTATTATTTAGTTTTTAGTTCGAGAGGCAAGCGATGGTATTAAAGAAATATTTTTGAAGGAATTGAAAGCACGTTTGAGTGGATTAACTTCAACCTCGGATAAATCAACATTGAGATGTTTTAAGATTTTTTTACCAAATCACAAACAAAATGTAAAATAATCTCATCATTGGTTTTATCCGACTTTGAAGCTAAGCGACTTATATATTCGCATGCAGATTTGTTAATTTAATTGGACTCATTATCATAATTTTAGAAAAGAAGACATCCACTTTTCTGCTGGCCTCAATAGGCCTAGGCTGTAAGCCTCTACTAAACCCGCTATCACGCACAGTTACCTATTTTTACTTCCCATTATTGGACACAGTCTTCTCTCATTACAAGGGGTTTTGCAGATTAGGGACTTCCTACATATGTACATTACCTTTCTACATTTTCTAGGTATAGTTGTCCTTCACAGAAAAGCTCAGTGGTAAATTTAAAATTTCTTAAATTAATATATTCAAATTGCAAGCCAAAATTCGAACTCCAATCCTCTTTTTATGCCTAAGAGGCGGTGACTCAAACCACTACTACATAGCTTTAATATTTATACTTTTATTTTAAATGCGAAAGTCACTCTCGTCTGCCTGTGGAGCCACCACTTCATGGAGCAATTCATCTGACATTCTTCTTTCAATCTCAGGCAAAAGAAAGAAGAAGAGTTTGGGTTTTAGAAGAGGTTTTTCTCACGAGGTAATCAGGATAGTAATGATTCAAACGGTGCGCGCGCATTCTAAGAGTCGCAAATTTGGAATATAATCTTCGAAAGATGATTAATTTTGAATTTAGAGACAGTTATAGTTGCCAGGAAGTTCGAAATGGAAGGAGGTGAGGTATCACCGCGTCACAAGGCTACAATATTTTACTACTGATAACCGAGTTCCACGCGAGCGAAGTAGCTAGTTTAAAACAAATGAGGCAAACAAAGTTTGAGAAGCGTAATAGTCTAGCAAACGTCGTCAAAATCAAAACAGCGGCGGCAAACAGAACACCGGCGTCCGCTAGCCACACTCCTGCGCAGCCATGGTCGTGCGCGTGTGTCTGTTAATTGCGCTTTGCGCAAGTGTGTGTGCCGGAATTATTAATGTTAATAAAGGTACGTACAGTGTTTTATAAACTTATTTGTAAATGTTATTTTTACAGTTGAAAAGTGGGAAGACAAGTTGTTTTTACAGTTATACTACCGTCGTCCGCATAGCGTATGCTTTTCTTGGTAGGTCTTTTATTTAATTACCTGTACATAAAGTGTTTCGTGCTCGTTAAGATCTGTGATAGAAGACAGGAGAATAAGTCCACTTTTATGCAATAAATTTTCGTGAACTTGTAATATGAGCGTGGATCTGCAGGGATTGGTCTTTCCATCCGAATCAAAAATACCTTGTCATGTAAGTAGTACCTAGCCATAAAGGTTTCATTGGAGCCTATAACATCTTACTAACCTGTCAAGAGGCAAGCCGCCCTCAAAATTAAAGGGCAACTTTTAAATATTTTCAAACTAGCTTCTGCCCGCGACTTCGTCCGCGTGGAATTCGGTTATAGAGCTCCTCTTGAAACACTCTATCTATTAAAAAAAACCGCATCAAAATCCGTTGCGTACTTTTAAAGATCTAAGCATACATAGCGACAGACAGCAGGAAGCGTAGCGACTTTGTTTTATACTATATGTTTTCAAATATTGGTTTCTGGGTTCCAGTTTCAGTACCTACCTACAGAATTGTTTAAAGTTTAATGACTTTTCACTAATAGATGACCAAGTATCTAGAGGTGCTGTTTTTAGAAGGGAGACTATATAATAAATATATTTCGCTTAAAATAAAAGCTCAAGATCTATTATTAAAGCGTTAAGCCTGTTCAGGTAAAGGGCGTCATGAGACTAAAAGGTCATCGATATAAATACGTTTTTACAGATAGATAGGTGACCTTTTTTGTAAATTGTTGACGCATTAAAAAGTAAGCTTCTTTTGAAAAGAAATTGATGAAAAAATATCCTTTGATTCATAATGTTTTATGGAAACCTTGCTTTTAAACGGCACTTATTTATTTAATTTACTTTACTAAAATATTATAATTATATACGGAGTATTATATACTTGCTTCTACTCACGACTTCATCTGAGGGCAACTCATACTGAAATCGTAACCTTTTTTTCATCTGCTTAAAGATAATTACCCTTCAATAAAATAATAAGTAGTTTGTCCTTCAAAATGTCTCATAGAATCTCCATAATTACTGGCATTCACCAAAGCTAGTTTAGAATCTAAGATAGAACTAAAGGCGGATGTACTTCCATATTTACAATACTACCATACTTAGATCAAGTAATTGCACCTTTTCTAAAGTTGGATTCTTATTATCTACTGTTGAATTTTGCTTTATTTACAATCCGTTGTTATAACGGTATCAAGTAACCAAGCCATGTTATTTAATACTTGCAAGAACCAAATTAAATGGACCAGCAAAATCTACTCCACCGTCCGACGTAAAGACCAATGCATTTTTGACGAAGCAATTTATGCTTCCAAATTATAATGAAGCGCGATTTGGTAATTTGCGAAAGTGAAAAGGAGATCACTTTAACTGGTCGGATAATGCAACGGTGGACAATTAAAGTTTTGACTGCATGTTAATAACATTTTTTCATAATAATGACACGGAAACAAAAAACATGCAAGACAGCTTACTTGACGTTTACGTATTCAATGTATGGATGATTAAGGAACTTGTTCATATTCGTCTGCTACCTATGCTTTAGTTTAAGTATTATAGCTAGCTAGTCAAGTGTGATATTTCAATGGAGATGTTATTCTTTTGAACATAAACATATCGAGACCGGCAATGAAGTGACCTCTCTGGTAATAGGGATGACGACAACTTTTTTTTTCTTAGACTATCAGGAAGATTATTGAAAAGTATTGGACACGTATTTTTTCTTTTTTCACGTAATCAAACTTATACGGAGATATATTGAGTTGAAATGTCGCGTGACGTCACGGTTAGGTACGATTTATACCTAACGGTGACGTAGTTAGCCCCCACTCCAACTTTAATGCGTTTTCACTTAGTCATTCTTTGTTTGATACAACAAAAAATATGTGTTTAGTATTTTTTTATTACATGACTGACGGACTAATTAGAATTTCGATTTCTTCACCGTGTCGTCATCCCTATTGCGATACATACATATCTGGAACCACGGACCGTCTTTGTTATTAGTCTATAGTGCTAATTGAGGAATATCGACTTGTTATATTTAGGTAGTAAGGCTTGAAAAAGCCGTGGTGGCCCAGTGAAAATGAAAATATTTATTCAGCAAATAGGCCACATCTGGGCACTTTTACACGTCACTTTTAAATGAATTTAACAGAAATGAATTTACCAGCGCTTCCTTGACCCATTGCTTGAGAAGAAGCGCCGCAACAAACTCAGCAGAAGGCCTTTTTTCAAAATTTAAAAACATATAGATTTACATTACATTTACATTAATACGTATAAAAATACATATATAGGTACATACTAAAATCACATTTAAGGGATGTATAGTCCCTAACTTAAACATAAATCTAAGATCTTAGAGATGGTCTTATATTAGGTACAAATTAATGAAAATATTAATCAATGGCAGTACTTCAATCTAAATATGTATAGGTACTAGAAATACTTAATAATAAAAATCGCAAATGTTTAGAGATTGTATACGTCTCTAGGTATCCTAAAGTTGTACACAGTCTCTAAAATTATATCATACAACACAAGTTTAGGAGATGTATACGGTCTCCTTAGTCAATTTTGGAGATGTAAGGTGTCTCCAAAGGTGGTTCGACCTACCTCTCATGCCGAGGATCGGGGGTTCGATTCCGGCTCGCACCTCTAATTTTACTTACGTGCGAAATTCAATTTGAATTTACCATGAGCTTTTCGGTGAAGGAAAACATCGTGAGGAAACCTGCACGCATCTGCGAAGTAATTCAAAGATGTGTGTGAAGTCTCCAATCCGCACTAGGCCTGAGTGGGGACTAAAGCCCAAACCATCTCGTGATGAGAGGAGGCCCATGCCCAGCAGTGGGACGCAAATAGTCTGTAGTGATGGTGGTTATTTCCATGAGCCGGAGGGTCCACAAAAAAGCTTAACCCTTCCTTACCTACTAAGCCCTAAATATAGGTCACAGAAATATTACCTTGGCCTTTATATTGAACTACTACTACAGCCTATTTGCGTCCCACTGCTGAGCTGGGCACAGGTCTCGTCTCATCATGAGAGGGATTGGGCTATAGTCCCCACGCGGGCCCAGTGCTGGGTTGGGGACTTCACACACATCTATGAATTGCTTCGCAGATGCGTGCAGGTTTCCTCACGATGTTTTCCTTCACCGAAAAGCTCTGGTAAATTCAAATTGAATTTCGCACATAAGTAAACTTAGAGGTGCGCGCCGGAATCGAGCCCCCGACCCTCTGCATGAGAGGCGGTAGGTCGAACCACTAGGCCATAGGCCATCACGGCTCGGCTTTATTGAACTACGTGATAATAATTCCCTAGCAGTCATAACATCGTATTTTTGTTCAACATCTAAATTTCTTTGCACAGGATTTCTTTGAGCCGTAGTGGCATAGTGGTTTGAGTTTGACCTACTGACTCTCATGAGATGGGTGCGGAGTTCATATCCTGACCCGCTCTTCTAATAAGTAATTTACCAGTTGTTGTACGTGACTTAGTCTGCGTTGAATTCAATTATGCCATTCCCGCAGGAACAATGAATTTTCCCGAATAAAAAGTATCCTATTTCCCTTCTGGGAACACACACTAACTCCATAACAAATCCTACTAATATTATAAACGCGAAAGTGTGTAAGTATGGATGGTTGTTTGTTACTCTTTCACGTATAAACTACTGAATGGATTTTAATGAAACTTTACAATAATATAGCTTATACATCAGAATAACACATAGGCTACAATTTATAAAGATATTGTGTATGTAAGCTACTCGAAATACTAATCCTGCGCAGACGAAGTCTCGAGCACCAGCTAGTTTCATCTAAATTCATCTAGCGGTTTAAGTGTGAAAGGGTAACAGAGAGACAATGTAACTTTCGCTTTTATAATATTAGTTTGCAATTTCACCTCCTTTTTCACCTCCTTAAAGGATGATTTTCGCGGTAAAAACATTATTTTTCTGCAAGTTTTTAATTGAGAATTTTTTCATAGATTTTGCCATTGATCTATTATAAGTAAGGATTCACAATCAGCCGGAGAAAATGGCCCCGTCAAAACGGACGCCCGAACAGCTCGGGCACCCGTTTGGCCTTCGTTATAAAGAGGCGTTATTAGCATATTGGAACGTATTTTATAATGTCAGTTTGCTCCATATATTTTGACATATTCTGTTAGGCACTGCTCGTCCATATGTTATTTTATTACTTATTATTTTGCACGTTTTTGAATTGAGAAAATTGAGCGCATATACTGTTTCGAAGTTGGTACTTATTTACCCCCAAACCTCCATGTTGCCCTTTATTTGGTGACTGGACTTCAAGCAGGATTAATGAATGAATAGAAATAATTTGATTGTCACTTTCATCTCATTTTTTATCACTTCTCTATGCGGGTAATCATCTACATTCATAATGATTTATTATCTCTAAATTCAATAAAATTGACGTCCATTGTTGGCCAATTCATCTTGTTTGTTGTGGACAAGAAGCGTCTAGTTACGTCAGTACTGTATTTGTATCACACAAACAATTTTATTTAGGTCATTGTTTTTGAGAAATGATGACATTGTTGTTCTTTGTTTCCTAGTTATTCTGTTACCGCAGTGTTTGTATACAATAGTTATTTGTTATCCACCGCCATCACAACGGCCTATTTACGGCTCACTGCTGGGCACAAGCATCCTCTGAGAGAGATTTAGAGCTATAGTCCCCAAACGGGCCCAGCGCTGATTGGGGATTTCACACACATCCTTGTGGAGCCTCTGGAGGACCTTAAATTGTGTGCAAAATTTAATTTGAATTTACTACAAAGCTTTTCGGCGAAGGATCACTACTACTACTACAACCTATTTCCGTCCCACTGCTGGGCACAGGCCTCCTCTCATCACGAGAGGGTTTGGGCTATAGTCCCCACGCGGGCCCAGTGCGGATTGGGGACTTCACACACCTCTTTGAATTACTTCGCAGATGCGTGCAGGTTTCCTCACGATGTTTTCCTTCACCGAAAAGCTCAGTGGTAAATTCAAATTGAATTTCGCACATAAGTAAACTTAGAGGTGCGAGCCGGAATCGAACCCCCGACCCTCTGCATGAGAGGCGGTAGGTCGAACCACTAGGCCACCACGGCCTCACAAGGCCGCTGCGAAGTAATTCAAGGATGTGTGTGAAGTCCCCAATCCGCCCTGGGCTCTAGACTAGAGCTCAAACTCGTCCATATTTGAAGGAAATCGTGGTGGCCTAGTGGTTTGACCTACCGCGTCTCATGCAGAGGGTCGGGAGTTCGATCCCGGCTCGCACCTCTAAGTTTACTTTAGTGCGAAATTCAATTTGAATTTACCACTGAGCTTTTCGGTGAAGGAAAACATCGTGAGGAAACCTGCACGCGTTTGCGAAGCAATTCATAGATGTGTGTGAAGTCCCCAACCCAGCACTGGGCCCGCGTGGGGACTTATAGACCAAACCATCTCGTGATGAGAGGAAGCCTGTGCCCAGCAGTGGGACTTCAATAGGCTATTGTGGTAGTGGTTAAAATAGAACCGAGGTCTTCAAGATATTTAAATACTAACTTGATAGATAAATACTATGATATAGATAAAGACTATGTAAATCATGGGTACTTTTATTTTTGCAGGTTTCTTTTGTCAAGATCCAGACACAGGTCGACTTTATGGAGTCAACACGACATGGGCGTCAACATCATTCTGTGGCAACTATACTTGCAAAATCAGGGCTAAGAACGACACCATGGAAACCTCAGAGTCGAAGACCGTCATTAATGTCACTACTCTAACTACAGAGCCTGTGAAAGAAAAGATAAATGTCACACAAGCTCTACCGAAACCAGAAAAAGCACACGTCTTCCTTAAAGATGCCGAGTTTTTCAAAGTACAAGAAGGCGCAGAAGCCAAACCCATTTTCCATAGAAACAGTTTGAATGTCATAGACAACAACCAAAACCAACCAGATAACGTTATCAATTCACCACTGAGCGACGGAGAAGATAGATACTTGAATGGTGATGAAATCAAAACAATATCAGAGATATTGCACACAGTCAAGAAAAGTGACTTGGAAGCTATATTAGAGATTTATAATCTAGCTCAGGATATTTACAAAGAATTGGACGAAGCTGAAGCATCTAATACTATCAATGGACCTGCTAGTGGCCTTGAGAAAGAAAGTCACAACCCAGTCAAAATTAATAATATTGAAATTAAAAAGGGCCGTACTTACTGGTACGAACCGTCACTCAATGAGATCTATAGACTAGCTGACTTAAAACCAGAGGGATCAGAGTTTGTCCCGTCATCTACTATCACTCATAGACCTTCAAGCACTCCTCCTACATATTTCAATGGAGTACTGAATAATCAAGATTTCGGGAGATTGGCATATTATTATCCACTGTCAAACTTCCAAAAATTGGCATCCTACTATCACCAGAAGCCGAGACCGTATAGTACTTCTAATGTTCCTGTTCCTTTGCCTCCACAGCCATGCTCTCCTTGCACGGGATACCCTTACACCACCACCACTGTTAATGATGAAAGAAGAACATACCCCTATTACACCCCTCCAACAAAACCCGTAGAACCCTTGCTCCTTCCATACCCGTTCTCAAATCAATTAAACAATGCAACTGGTTCTGTTAATAACAACTACAACAACTACCATAAGGGCAGTCCTTGGACGTACTATGACTACTACAGGAGTAATCCTTATTACTTCTTAAAAAAGGAATCTAACGCTGCTAAAACTACTCCTAACCCTATTCAAAATGAACAGCCAGAGCCAGCCGATGCTAAGACTGTGACGGAAACACCGAAGGATGAAACAAAGCCATGGCAAACAGAAACGTTGTCAAAGGATTTGATTAATGAAATTAGGGCGAATATCGAAGAGCGGTCGAAACTCTTGAAGATGCCTTTTAAGAAAAGGATAAAGCTAGAAAGGGTAGCTAAAGTTATCAAGCTAGATCACTTGAACAGACAACCGAGGAGGTCGAGAGATGTGAAGAATGCGGGGAGCGGGGAGAATATGGCGGATTTCGAGGTGTACATAGAGAAAACAACGTAAGTAAGTTTTTTTTTATAAATTTTAGTAACTGTTTCTAATACATGTTAAAAAGAAGAATTGCGATGCTTAAGTGGAAGTGGGCAGGGCACATTGCTAGCAGGACTGATGGCCGAAACCAGTGAAAGAAATTAGCATGGGATCGGTTTTAGTGAAGAGCGTTGGGGAGGCCTTTATCCAGCAGTGGACGTCTTTAGGCTGAAATGATGATGAGTACATAGTTTTACATCACCCTTGGCCATAAAGTGGGATTTTCTGCCCGCTACGCGGAGAGAAAATCTCACTTCTTGGCCAAGGCAAGACCTTTGACAAACCACGGGTGGTAATTCGTAAAGCCCCAGATCGCATATATATTTACACAAAAACCTGCGATCTGGGACATTTACGAATTCACCGCCATAGGTCTGAATGTACTAATAAATATCAACTAATATTCAATGTTGAGTGCGCAGTGCGCACTGTTATTATTATGTAGGGACGTTTTTTTTTATCAAACGTAAAAAAATAAACTGTGTTGTTGAGGCTCTCTTTAAAACGCTGCAAATACTTAAAGATATGTCTCCGTCCCAAAAGAGAGATATATTAAAAAGAAATACATACGAAACTACATATAAAAGTTTAAATAAGGCATGAACAATACAATATGAAATAATAACACCTTTTTCTGGTGCAACTATTGCGAACATAACATAAAATAAATGCGCACAAGCAATAAAAAACAGAGTGGCGAATTTCAATTTTGCAGCAGAAACCGAGTTCGCCGCCGCAGCATTCTTGTGCTTTGCGCACATTTGACACGGCAATATAACGTCTAGGCGTCTATTACGAACGTAGCGGTTTTGTCTTAATCCAATTGCAATAAGAAAGCTGCACGCGACAGAGTTAATTATGACTTGATTGTGTACAACAAAGCAGTATTTACCGATCAATGTTCAAACAGGGTTGCAATCTCTGTTTTGAGTATACCTACAGAGTGTGAAATTGAATTTAACCACCTCTGACTCGGTTTCTACTGCAAAATTGAAATTTCCCACTCTGTTTATAACAAGCTATTTACATTACTTTATTTATATAATGTGAGAAAGTTTCCTAATTTAAACTAACTAAATGAAACTTTATACAAGTTGTATTTGTTAGTCGCAAAATGACACTGAATAGATTTTGATAAATTTTAGTATTGATAGAGATAATATCACAAAGATTACTATGCTAAACAAGTATTAAAACTACTTAAAAATAACGAAAATACTTAAAAATACATAAAAATTAAACAATATCTAAAAACGATTAATTAGCACAAAGATTAATTTATTTCTACAGACCCGTGAACTTCTATTAAGTAAATTATGGCATGGAGATAGTTGGGGTCCAGGGAAAGGACATAGGCTACTTTTTATCCCGGAAAAGCGCATAGTTCCCGCGGGAGCGCGATTACCGAATTCCACGCGGGCGAAGTCGCGGGCAGAAGCTAGTTAATATTATAAATGCGAAAGTAACGCTGTCTGCTACCTCTTCACGCTTTAACCGCTGGACCGATCGAGGTGAAATTTGGCATGGAGATAGTTGGGGTCCCGGGAAAGGACATAGGTTACTTTTTATCCCGGAAAAGCGTATAGTTCCCGCGGGAGCGCGATAACCTAATTCCACGCGGGCGAAGTCACGGGCAGAAGCTAGTACATACATAAATACGGTCACGTGACTTCTACAGCCTCTAACCTAAGATATACTTGTAACTGTCATTCACGGAATTCACGCTCATTCTTTTATAAGTATACGGAAGGGTTATATAAATAAGGGTAGCCGAAATAAGTCCTTTCCGAAAAAACTTGACAAATTGCTTGAAGAAACATCGGAATTCACCCCTGTCGCGACATGAACACTTCTCTGTAAAAGAACATTTTTTATTTGCCTATACAGACACAGAATTTTTAGATGCAAGAACTAAGGTAACTAATTAACATCTCACACAATATTCTCAACAGCTTCAATTAGTACCGCGTATCATTGTTTACCCACAGCGAGTGTTTACAATTGATCGAACAACCAGATAATAAACCGTAGTTACAACGATACGATATATACTTAGATGTAGCCAAAATAACAATCTCCTTGAAAGCTATCTAACTAACAAATAAGTTCTGACACAGAATTTTTGATTTGATTAGGATTAACGAACGGACAGACAGAGACAAATCTACTGTTTTTGTATAGAATGGTTTTTTTTTCAGGTGTGTAACAGACAATGAGCTTGGTTACTTCAGGGTGGGTAATATGAGCCAACCATTCCCAGACTGCTGTCCGCAGAAAATCCCCGTCCGATAATATTTATTGAAACTGCCACTAAAGTGATTATATAATAATTTAAAATAAAAGTAAAATAAGTTATTTTATTTTATTATTATTTACTTTATAAGTTGATTTAAATTGGCATTTCCACAAACCATTCACGAAATGTTTTGTTCAATGTGTACCTTGCCGTTTCATACATATTATTTTGATTAATTAATTTAGTTTCAGTAAGTAACACATACACCATAGAGAGAATTTATCTATGGTAACACCAATGTATAAATATTTGTTTGTATGGATTGTAAAAGTCGCTACAAAGATGTTTTAGTTTTGTGATTCCATTGTCAAAGCTGCATTGGACTGAAATTAATACGAGCGTTAATAATTGTATGAGAATTTTAACGTCACTTATTTATTTATTATTTATAAAAGACTTAAATGAAACCTATCTGTAAAAGCATAACTTTTGTAAATATTTTTAAACTTTTTATAAAAATAAATAATTTACTACCTTTTTTAGTTTCAATTGACCCCGTAAACGTGGATTATCCATCATTCCCAATTAAAAATAATATATCAAATTTAATCTCACAAGAAAAATAGCGTTTGTTAAAAGTACATTAGTCTCATGGTTCCAATTAAGGCAGAAGGGCAAAGTGAGATAACTTCCAATTTTAAATTAATCACCCACCAAAAAAAAGTCAATAAATCAGATAGGGTACAAACGCCGCCCACGACGCGTTACCAAAGTGTGGTATCACAATAAAAACCATTTTTTTGTGACAGAAAACTTTTGTATGCAGACATAGTTTGATTTGTTATTTCGATAACTAGGTTACTTGGTAAAGTTTATGCTTAGCTTAGTTTTTTGTTTCACTAAAAAGTTCATTTAAATATTATCCCTTTAAAGAAAAGGTTGCAAGATTAATAAACGTCAAAGCTTAGTAAAATTAAAAACCGGCCAAGTGCGAGTCGGATTCGCGCACGAAGGGTTCCGTACTATTATCAATAAGAAATACGTTTGTTGCATGGGAACTCCCTTAACTATTTATTTCGTTCTGTTTTTAGGGTTCCGAAGTCCACAAGGAACCCTTATAGTTTCGCGATGTCCGTCCGTCTGTCCCCACTATTGCTCGGAGATGCTTAAGTCTAGAGAGCTGTAATTTGGCATGAATATGCATATTAGTTATGCTGACAAAGTGGTACAATAAAATTTTGAAATATTTTTTTTTTATAGGGTACCTCCCCTACTCGTAAAGTGGGGATGTAATTTTTTTTTCTTGCATACCCCATGGTGCGGCATATCGTTGAATAGGTCTAGAAAAAATATTGTGGGTTTGTTAAAACCATTTTTTGATTAAGTGATGCGTTTGTGAAATATTAAGCTTTAAAGTGCTATTTTTTGTTAGAGTCGCGTGTCCCCCCCCCCCCCTGCCAGCTAAATGGTGGTATTTGGATGGCTGAAAAAAATCACGGTTGTGGCATATATAACGTAGTTGAAAGAAAAACTATCAGAGCTAAGTAGGCTGTACAAACTTACGAGTAATAGTCGACCAACTTATAATGATGATTTTTCTCGAGCGGCAGGGGCGTCGGGCGGGCACGTCATACCACAGGCTAGCTAGATGCTAATAAGTCTTAGAAAGGTACTGTGGGCATCCTCAACTTCGGAACCCTATAATTTGCGCGTGGCCCGACACGCACTTGGCCGGTTTTTTTTTATTGTTTGTTGTTATAGCAGTAACGGAAATACATCATTTGTGAAAATTTCAACTGTTTAACTATCACGGTTCATGAGATACAGCCTGATTACAGACAAAAACGCCGAAAAAATCACGTTTGTTTTATAGGGGCTCCCATACAACAAACGTCGGAGTCCTCTTAAATATTTATTCTATCTGTTTTTTTTGTTTTTTTTTTGTTAGAGCGGCATCTAAAATGCATCATCTGTGAAAATTTCAACTGTCTAGCTATAACGGTTCATAAGATACAGCCTGGTTACAGACGAACAGACGGACAGCGGAGTCTCAGTAATAGGGTCCCGTTTTACCCTTTGGGTATGGAACCCTAATAAAAACGTTTGAAATAGACACCACATTGTCCAAAATAATTTACAACAATGTCCGAATTAGAAAGTGTTAATTATACGAAAAATAAAAATAAAAATAACTATTTTAAAATCTCCTTCCAATCTTTCGCAGCTATCAAATCAACGAGAACTTATTCTAAAATGTTTACGACCGTATTACTTACCCAGTTTATAGCCCATTACACGTTCTACGGTCATCAAACCATTTCAACCCTACCGACAATACTGCGTTAACGAAATACCATAATTAAAATCACTCTACATTAAAATTACCACCCAATCCTAATGTTGGAACATGTAACAGTGTAAAAAAAGACGTAACTTTCTGGTTCACTTAAAAAAGCATTTACTCCAAGACAGTCTGTGACTTATCGCGGTCCTTAGAAAGAGACAGAAAGAAACAACCCTAAGAAGGAAAGAGCAGGAGCTACGCATGGAAATATTTAAATTAAGTCCTTTCCTTTAATGTTCGACATTATTTTTTATCGGCGAATAGATACGCACGGAAATGTTCGCGGGAATGTTAAAAATTACACTTACAGGGTTTCGTTAGCGGCGCATTGTTAACGGGAACTCGATATGTTTGTTTGTTTTTTATATGGTTGTTTGTCGCCGAAATCGGACGTTGCCAATATATGTTCCTGTCGGGTTTTGATGCTTGTTTTTTCGGATACTGACGAACTGTGGCAGCAATTAAAAAACATGCTCGTATTTTATATACATAAACTCACGCTTTTTTCGCTTTGGGGTAAGCGAGACCAAAGAGCGCCATCTGCTTCTGTCTAAGCATTTTTTCCTCGCTTTCTCCACGTTTATTGCTGCCGGGGAGGTACCACCGTCTTTCCCCGCTAACCTGCCGTTAAATAGCAGTACTTGCACTGTTTTGTTCCAGTAGGGGGTTAAGGCAGCCGGTGAAATTTCTGGCACCGAGGCATTCCGTCTTAGGCCTCAGGGTAGGCAACGCATTCGAGATTTTATTGGGGGTTTCTTAATAGGGGATCATGAGATTTCGCTGTCCAAGGGTAGCAGTGACCACACTTACCATCAGGTGCGTTGTGCGCTCGTTTGCCTATAGGTACCATTGATGTAAAATAAATCATCCATATTTTACTGAAAATATGGATGATTTATGTAAACAAAACGACTTTTTTGCAAATAACTGTACCTAATAACTCCTTTACATGTCATGATTCCTAACGTATTTAACATGATATTTCCTGAGAAGAAATAAGCATTACATCTCTTCTAATGGAAAGCACCACCAACATGATCTTAAACTCTGTAGCAAGCACAAAATGAAGCCATGAATTAATCGTTTCACCTGTCACCATGCAGAGAACAAACGAGGGTTCGAGTACAGCTTTCGCCTCTGAGTGTCATCACTTTCTCTTCAGCGAAGGAAGACATCATGAGGTAACCTGGACTATCAACGATCTGGACTATCATATGCAAAGTAATTGAAAGACGTGTGTGAAGTCCCCAATCCGATCTGTACCTTCGTGGAAAGTAAGTACTGTGACGAGAAACTGGGGGTCGTCAGATGGTAGCGCTTCTAGGTACTCCTTGAGCTTAAATGGAAACAAGGACTAAATTGATACTTCTTACATTTTTTTTTATAGTGGGACCTAAGTACCAGTGCACGTTACTACGACGAGCTTCTCTCTAGACATTCTAGAACCGCTTTATTTTTAATTTTCAAATGATTAGTAGTTCTAGAACGTTTTACAAAACTACAGCCCTAAAGAGTTCGTAGGTATAGCGGGGCCTATACCAACTCTACAGTACCTATCTATTGGCCAAATCCTCCCCTATGTGGTGGTCTGAACTGTACCCAGTTGGGACTTAAATAGGGTGATCTGGCAGACTTTACGTACGTAAGTATGACAAATAGGTACTGTTAATTATTAACCGACTGCGCTAGTTACCCGACTGCGCCAGAAGGAGAGTTATGTTTTTCGAGTGTATCTAGGTATGTATGTACATTTCTTTGGCACGCTCTGTAGCCTAAATGGCTTGATAGATACTCGTACTCATATAGCTTTTTTTCTCATTTTCAGATTTTAGCATGCGATGTGTCGTTAGATTCGTCTTCATTGTGTGAGTGACACTGGGTATATTAAAATTGCAAAAAACAAAATGGCTGACTTTTGGAAGCATTTTAAACGTTTTTAAAAAGTGTTTTTTGTCAAAGGCGTCGAGTGGGGTATCAAAATAAAGGGTTTAATGAACGGATTGATAATGAAAAGCTTGTTTGCAGTCGGTTATATTTTTTTTTTCAAAAATCGAGTTATTAACTTTTATTGCATTATATTCCTCAAACACGAAAAGTTTTAGGCGGTTTCACATTATCTGATACGATATCGGTGACGGACGTAAAATGTATGATATCTAAGAACGTTTTCACTTATTTCATACATTTTCCGTCCGACACCGATATCGTATTGGATAATGTGAAACCGCTCTTACGATGATACCTTTCGATAACCATTAGGGCGTTTAATATTATTATAGTGATTGGTGGTGAAGATGATAATTGGCATTAAACACAGGCCCAAGGTAAGTGTAACACAACAAAGGCCCTTGCCTTAATCCCCACCTTCTCAAAAACCCGTGTCGACCCTGCTCATCCCTTATCTATGGCACAGATATTTTACCCCACGGTTGGCTGACTCAATTTGAGCCTGGCTTGATACAAGGTGGCTTTCATTTAAAAATAGAACCGGAAAGTGGATGGTTTTTTTTTGCTGTAGGCTGTAGTAGTAGTACCTACCCCTGTGACCAAATATGTGCCAGGTGCCCGGGGGTGAGGGGTGTAAAAGGCTTTTATCTCACTATATCTAACCTCATAACGAGTGATAAAAACAAAAGACCTCGGTGAAATTTTGGGCACGTTTTGAATTCTGAACTAAACCGACCTTCTTTCGTGCTCTTAATCAAGTTTACTTTCTTATTTGTACTATGTTAGGCAAACGAGCACACAGGTCACTATGGTAAGCGATCACTGCGGCCCATGGATACCGAAATCTTATGATTTCTTATTAACAAACGATAATATATCTACAATGTGTTGCCTACCCTGAGGCCTAAGATGGAATGCCTCTGTGCCAGTAATTTCACCGGCTGCCTTAACCCGGAACACAAGAATTTGAGCATTGTTTCTAAATTGACACTACTCACTCCAGATGTACCTACTTATTACCTCCATGATCAAGACAGTCATCAAAAGTAACGACTACTCGATATATCAGTAATATTGAGTCTCAACAATAGGTTCATTCTGGGCCACGTAAATCATAAGGCCTCCTTGATGGTGCGGGAGCTGAGATTGAAATAGTAAGACAAGAAAATAATATTCAAAGATTAATACTTGAGCACAGGGTGGACACGGCCTATAAAAGCAAGATTTCGAACACAATTCGAATGAAGTGTCAATGTTTGCACGCGAGGACGTCTGTACACTTGTAATTATGTGTGTACCAGTATGCGGGCCAATGATTCACTCTCCATCTCCGGATGAAACAAATGACGGTAAGGGCGAGTTGCGCGCCGGCTAGATGCAGGCGGGTGATTCCGTGGCTATTCTGTACTATTAAATATTCTGTGACTTAGGTTAGACAAAGAAGTGTCAGAAATGTATGTAAGTACCTACACATTTAAAAAAAATATTAGTTTCCTTTATATCTTATTTTTAATATTTCATCTCATAAAATGGCATAGCAAAATAAGTTTCATTGAAGAAAGTCACTTCAGCGTTACTTCTTACTCAGTACATGAATGAAATTAATTAGGCATTAAGTTTGTTTACTAACTTACATTAAATAAAATGTACTTATAAAAAAACTAGATTATCGGCGAAGTCGACAATGAAGTTATTATTGTAGTTGGCACTTTTACTGGTTTTTTTATGGAATTAACTTTATTAGGTACCTAATAAGAATCCCCAGTTTGTTTAGAAGACAATTTAAAGTATTATTGTTTAAATAAATTTGATTTAATTTATAATTAAACTTTCAATTTCAGCTACGCTGTTCAAATATATTATGCAATAAAATAATTTTGAATACAAGTACTTCAGTTTAGTGCAAACTCCATTTTTAACTCAAATTTAACATGTTATTTCCCTCCCAGCTCCCACTCTAAAGCCCTCAACCGAGGTCACAAAGACTTAATGAAATTCCGAGCTAGCGTAATTGGACCTATTATATCTTGTTAAATCTATTGTGCTTCAAACAATGAAATATGTTTAAACATTAATCTACGCCCTTTTGTTCGAGAGGCTCCCGGACTATGAAGTTACGGGGAATTTAGTTGAGTAACGTGTTTCAGGTTGGTGGTGATGAGCTTTTTTAACTATCACTAAAATTCATATATAAAAGTATATAAATATATAAAAGTTTTCCGTTATTGGCTTCTTCCGTGGCTTCGGCTGTGCGTTGTCATTAGTCAGAAGACTAATGACAACGCACAGCCGAAGCCACTAGTCGCAGAAAGCTGAAATTTGGCATGCAGGTTCCTTGCGAAATGTAGGGGAGCGCCAAGAATTTCAAAAATTCCTACGAGAATTGGAAAAAATTGGAACTTAATCAGCAGAACAGACAATGAGGTCCCACTGCTCGAATAAAACCATTCAAAGCACGTAAGGGTCTGGTGACACGTTTGTCAGATTTTCATCACTAAAAAGTCCAAAAGACAATTTCAAAGACACATCATTTTGTGAGTGAGACACAAAATAATCAATGCAACATTTACGATCTGAGAACAAAGTTCTCTCGAAACAGAATCCGAATAAGAACAAAAAAAAACTTAATGTACTTGTCGGACAAAACGACCCCGTCTCGATAGCCGATGCATTATAATAAAAATAGAGAAATCAGGACACTCTGGGTTATCTATGTAGTCCGTTGTCCGTGGGTTTCGGATGAGCCTGTTATCGGCAGTCGATACATTTGATGGTAGCACGTATTATTAACCTACTCAATCGTTCCTCCATTCTGTCACATATATCCTATCCTTTTTGAAGTTCATTTGCCCAAGAACATATGGCTAGTTCGCCATTATACATTATTGCTGTTTGTGAATTCTATGTCTGATTTACCCAATCAATCGTTCCTCCACTCAGTCATATATTATAATATCCTTTATGAAGTTCATGTGCCCAAGAACATATGGTTAGTTCGCCATTATACATTATTGCTATTTGTGAATTATACATTATTGCTGTTTGTGAATTCTATGTCTGATTTACCCAATCAATCGTTCCTCCACTCAGTCATATATTATAATATCCTTTATGAAGTTCATGTGCCCAAGAAAATATGGTTAGTTCGCCATTATACATTATTGCTATTTGTGAATTTTACGTCTGATTTACCCAATCAATCGTTCCTCCACTCTGTTCTATCCTTTATGAAGTTCATTTGCCCAAGAACATATGGCTAGTTCGCCATTATACATTATTGCTGTTTTTGAATTCTATGTCTGATTTACCCAATCAATCGTTCGTTCACTTTGTCACATATCTTTTATGAAGTTTATTTGCCAAGAACTTAAAGTTAATGGGTAGAAATTCTTAACACATATTAGTTCGCATTTGAACATTATTGCTTTTTATGATTTTTATGTTTGTCCACCTTTTAAATAAAAAACTTTTGATAATTCCATTGCAGGGGGTTAAAAATACAGCCTAAACTACAATTTACACCCCACTCACATCTATCACCAAGTCAAGGGCGGTTTTCCACCCTTGAAAATCAAGACAGAGGGTTAGAACGAATCCTCGAGAACCTTAAAAAAGGTCTGTAACGAGTTTGGTCAATATTTATACGAAGAGAGATTTACTGGGGTCTCGTACTGCAGGAGGGCTATGAATAAATTTATCTTACAGCTAGGTAATATACCTACGTATGTATGAATTTCTATTTCATTATGGTAAGTGTATTGTTAGTGTTCGAATTTCTAAATTAAAACTAAGTAGCTCGCTTAGATTTGTGCATTGCTTTAAGCTATGCCTTGATTTGATATTATCTTTTGAATTAGTATATTTTGTATAGTTATGTAAGTAAGTAGGTATGTATGTAAGTTTTAATACCATATTTAAAAACACATAAGAGAAGTTTCTTTATTAAACTTTAACTCTTAGAACCTATACAATTAATTAAGCAACTTAAGTCAACACTTATTCACTCTACCTACTTAAAAAATATATATCCTCATTTTTTGAACTAAAATTAAAATTAAACTGGACTCATATGAAGATAGCGCCACCATCTTTTGATTAAAAAAATAATCATCGAAATCAGTTCACAATTGATGAAGTAATCGCGTACCTACATAAAAAAAATACAAAAGTATTCAGAGGAATTGAGAACCTCCCTTTTTGAAGACGGCAAAAAACAAGATACTTACGAGTACATATAACGTATCTCCAAGATTAGTGTCACCAGTCCCTAAGATGTCAAAACTGTGGAACTCAAAGAATAAACAAAAAAGAAACAAACATGACGCACCTGACTAATCCCACCTTAGATTTGTATATTTTGTGTTTGTGTGTTCCGCCCGAAAAACAAACTTGTATTTACCATCAACCGCGGCGCTGCTATCCAAAATCTTTATACTAATTAATTCGACGCAGTGTCAGTTCCCTGTTTGACCACCTGTAGGAGTTATCTTTGTTTGGAAACAAAGTTATGTTTGCAGTTCGAAGAGCTACAGTTTCAAATGGTGTAGCTTCATAGATATATTTGTGGGTACTTGTGAACATTTTTTATGTAAATTCGGTTTCCGGGATGATAAGGGACATTCTTGCCTGGACCTACCGCACATGTTAGTATACTTTGCCATTTAACTTTAAACTCTACTTCAGTAGTTTAAGATTTACGAATTCATAGCACAAAATTCGTTACATGGAATATTTTTTGTTCTAGGGTTACGTTTTAGTAATTGAAGGTGTGTATTCATGAGCTATCATAAGTACCTATCCAGAATTATAAAATTAGTAGTTGTTGCCCGCAATTTCGTATGTGTGGTTCACCTTAGACTCTATCGTCACTTTCCATCAGGTGTGATGATTAGGTTCAAATGCGCTAGTAAATTCTTTTCTGACGTGTAAAAGTGCCCCTATGTGGCCAATTTGCTGAATAAATGATTGAATTGAAAAGAAAGCCCATTTGTAATAAAAAAAAAATAAGTACCTACCTAAAAGAAATCAAGTGTAAACCTAGCAAAACTCAAAACTTTTTTTTAAAACTACTTCAAAAAAGGAGGAAGTTCTATGTTCCACTGTAGGTTAGAATTTTTTATTGAAATCAGTTTTTTGTTTCATCAAACACGGAAGGAAGTATATCTACAAACGTCAAGTAGAAACGTCATGACTGACAGTTAACATACGTTTACAAATACTGTACAAGCTTTAGTATCTTAATTCTTAAGGTACTTATACGATAGTTGGAAAGTAATTTTCTTTTTGATGATTCAAAAGAAAGTACAGATATTTCAAGCTCTCCATACTTTCTCTTTAAATAAGCTTTTGGGACTTTACATTATTTTTAAAGTAGTGTCTGACGTGATATGGTTATTGAATTATCGAGGTAAAGGATTTCGTCTTTGGTTTTAAACTGCTTTGGTAATTATGTAGTTTACTTTGTTTCTGGTATTTTAATAGAGCTATTGTATTTAATTGCTCCAATGTGACTCCAGTTACGGAAAATAACTATTTTTAACGTTTTATATTTGAAATGGCTAACTGTTTTATGTCTCGTTGAGCAACAACGATCCTATCTTATTCTGTTCTACTAATAGAGATATGATATCATGTATTTAATATTTCATGGCATGACAAGACATCTAAGTAGTTTTTTTTTTCATGTAATTTATGTTTTTAGATTTAAGTTAATGTAGACGTAAAAATGTTGTATGCCAGCTATCTGGTAGATTGTGACGGACGCTATGATGTAACTTTTAATATTACTCACAATCTGACAGTAAACTATTTATATTTGTAACAGTTTGGGTGGATGTAAGTATGTTAGCCAATCACGCCATAATCTCTGAAAGAGTACATACAATTTTGCCCATACTAGATAATACATAGTTCTCTTTCATACAATCCATGTCTCTGTCAAATTTACATGTTGAAGATGTTTGACGAATCACACCCCAACTTGACGAGAAAATTCAATCTTCCCCCTGCGCCGCAATCTTGAAAATATCACCAATTTGTCGAAATTGTACGGAACCCCGTAGATTTAAATCGTCCGAATTAAATTGGCCCGGAACAGACCCCCGCCGGATTACAGCTCTAATGTCGAATGCTTCGGATTTATCCGTGGTTGATTAAGCGATTTGCTGGATTAGGAATCAGCGTAGCGAACTTGTAGTTCACCTCTTTTTGAGTCGGTGTTCAAAAACGCCAATAGAATCGTGTCACAGCCACCCCTATTCCCTAAATTGTTACGATGTAGCTTGTAGAGATCTTCTACTATCTAAAGTCCCGCGCCTTCACATTTCAAAACGCTTCATTTTTTTTTTTTTTTTTTTTGACATACATAATTATTTTCAAATTTAGTTCTTATTGACATCTTCACCTAATAACATAGGTACTTGTAGAATGTAAGCTAATTGTTACTAACTAAAATATGGATTTTTACTGTCTGAAAATAAATAATTTTCATTTTATTTATTTATTTAAAAGTACCACCAACACTTTCAACGCATAGTTGATGGCTGTCTCAGCACACACACATGTGTTGAGACTGTTGAGAGTGTTTGTGGTGCTTTTTAAATACATTGAAGCGTTTTGAAATGTGAAGGCGCGGGACTTTAGATAGTAGAAGATCTCTATCACAACTTGCGAAACAAAGACACCAGTTCTGGCTACAAGACGTCCTTTAAGGCTTTCAATATAAGAAGAAGTAATAAGTAAAAGGAGATACTCCTTTTACTTATTACATCTTCTAATATATAAAATTCTCGTGTCACAGTGTTTGTAACCAAATAGTCCCGCGGGACTTTACATTGAGGTTTCAAAAATTTAATTTTATTAACTATATTTTTTTTTGCTGTCATAATTATATACCTATTTTATATAATTTTGCACAAGATGCTACTACTGCTTTGCTTACTACCCCAAAATGCGCTATTACCTACTATCGGATTAAAACTCCTCCGAAACCGTTCAGTAGGTCTGAGATTATGACGTAACCTATTTTTAATACCCAAAAAAATCTAAGGCGTGACGAAATCCGCGGGGTCAGCTAGTCTAATATATAAAATTCTCGTGTCACAGTGTTTGTAACCAAACTCCTCCGAAACGGCTCGATCGATTGTTATGAAATTTGGTGTGAAATGTTCAGTCTGTCTGAGAATAGGACGTAGGTAAGCTATTTTTCATGCTCACCCAAAAAAAAACTACAGAGGTACAATACAACATTTACCAGGTCTATCAGACTCTCGAGAGATTTTCAAGTGAGCTCAAAAGCTTTCAGCGAAATTTAAACTTAAATACTATGACTCCGTATAAAAAACATCGCGCGGAAAACTGCGACGCAATTCCAATCTACATTGGCCTCTAGACCGTAGACTAATAGCCCAGATAGATCTTCTTGGGATGAGATCAAGTCTTTCAACTGTACTTGAATCAACCTACCCTAAGGCATTCAAACCAAACCAGCTACCTTGGGAATTAAAAATTTACGAGCTGCTAATGAAGCCCGCCGTGCAACATTAATGCCATCCTTGTCACTCACGCGCTGATTATATATTAAAGCAACGAGGACAGAGTTCGTGAATTGTAAATTTAGTAATCGAGCATGTGAGCCTTGTAAGGTAGATAGTAATAATTGACCAAGCGAGCGAATCGAGCCAAGATTCTGAGTTTCAACTAGGCCAAAAATGTTTTTTTTTTATTATAAGCCAGTATTTGACCACGATCTCACCTGATGGTAAGTGATGTTGCGGTCGAAGGTGAAACATGCTTACCTACTTAGATAGTACCTGTTCACTCTCGACTTGAAAAGATCCAAGTTATAACTATCGGGAAAGGGACCGGCCGGTAGAGAATTCCACTCCTTAGTGTTTCGTATGTATATGTATGGATGTTTGTTCTACTCTTCAGGTCGAATTTCTCAACCGATTCTCGTGAAATTTCGTAATTAGGTTCCATAATTAACATATGTATAAATCTGTTGTTAGTCAGTTTTGGATATTTTTCAAAATTTGATTAAATAGATAGGAATAAAATTTTGTCGATAGGCCCGGACCCGGAGACGAGCTGCCGGTAGGCCTCCAACAAGATGGAGTGACGACCTTGAAAAGGTCACGGGAACGCGGTGGATGCGAGTGGCACAGGACCGGTCTGAGTGGCGCGCCTTGGGGAGGACTATGTCCAGAAGTGGCAGCAGAGGACGTCTTTCGGCTGAAATGATGATGATGATGATCAAGATTGAGTGCCTCTATGCTGGCAGGTTCATCTGGCCATTTTGTCGGAGACCTACCAATAGCTCGTCTCCCGGTCCGCGGACGCCACTCGAGAACTTTCCGGCCCCATTGGCCATCAGTCCTGCGAACAATGTGCCCCGCCCACTGCCACTTAAGGCTCGCAATTCTTCGGGCAATGCTAGAATAGGGATGACGACAGGGTGAAGAAATCGAAATTCTAATTAGTCCGTCAGTCAGGTAATAAAAAAATATTAGATACGTATTTTTTGTTTTACCAAATTAACAAGGAATGACTAAGTTAAAACGCATTAAAGTTGGAGAGTGGGGGCTAACTACGTCACCGTTAGGTATAAATCGTACCTAACCGTGACGTCACGCGACATTTCAACTCGATAAATCTCCGTATAAGTTTGATTACGTGAAAAAAGAAAAAAATACCTGTCCATACTTTTCAATAATCTTCCTGATAGACTAAGGAAAAAAAAGTTGTCGTCATCCCTATTGCACTCAATCTTGGTCCTGAATAAATGCCTCTGTGCTAATACCTAATGATAATTTCATAGGCTCTCTGACCCCTTGCCGGGACACAACCAATGAACGTATTAAAGTCTGTTTATCCTTATTTGTTTTATTCGGTAAATAAAATTCTAACCTCGTAATGCATATTTTGAAGTATTTCTGTCTATTTAATTAAGCAAATACACTCAACAGCAATGAAAATGGGTCACTTTGTATGGAAAATCCTATACTTAGTGACCCGTTTTCATTGCTGTTGAGTGTATCACTCAGAAATACCCATATGTTGAATCAGAATGATTTGATACTGTAATGAACCTATTTTATCAAACAAAAATAGCACTTTGACATCAGAATTTGGTCTACCAAAAAAGACAACTTTACCTACTACTACTAAATATGAAAATCTACAAAAAACACATTAAGGTTGACTTAGTTAAGGTTTTCGGAAAGTTTTGTCGATAAAGGGTAGCGGCGGCAGGTGGTAAACCTATTTTGGAGCTCATGGAAAAGGGTGCGCTCAAAATAAGTTAACGAAAAGGTCTACGCTAAAAATGGATATTTTTTTTAAACAAACCATTATATAAAGTACTAGCTTCTGCCCGCGACTTCGCCCGCGTGAAATTCGGTTATCGCGTTCCCGCGGGAACTATGCGTTTTTCCGGGATAAAAAGTAGCCTATGTCCTTTCCCGGGACCCCAACTATCTCCATGCCAAATTTCATCTCAATCGGTCCAGCGGTTGAAGCGTGAAGAGGTAACAGACAGACAGACAGACAGACAGAGTTACTTTCGCATTTATAATATTAAATAATAATATGGATATGGATACGTATTGTTTATTTACTAATACTAATACTACTTCTACAGCCTATTTGCGTCTCACTGCTGGGCACAGGCCTCCTTTCATCACGAGAGGGTTAGGGCTATAGTCCCCACGCGGGCCCAGTGCGGATTGGGGACTTCACACACATCTTTGAATTACTTCGCCGATGCGTGCAGGTTTCCTCACGATGTTTTCCTTCACCGAAAAGCTCAGTGGTGGTATTCAAATTGAATTTCGCACATAAGTACTTAAACTTAGAGGTGCGAGCCGAAATCGAACCCCCGACTCTGCATGAGAGGCGGTACGGCTCTTTACTTGGGTATATTTAATTTATTACAAACAAATACATTTTCGCTACTTCGTCAGCAGGTGCATTTGGGAACGTAGTACTCGTAAATATATAAATTGATAGACGCGGATGGCATTCTCGATGGTGATATTAATTATTATTATTAACTCATCACTTACATTTACTGTCCATTCCTACGGCTTTGACGTAATTCTGAAAAGAAATGAAACTCGAGTTAATGAAAAACATTTTAAATTATGCTATAAACATTAAGGGTGTTGTGTGTTCTTTCTAAGTGTGAAAATGTTTCCTCAAGCTTGGTACGTGGTATATTATAAATGTGAAAGTGTCTTTGTTTGTTTGTCCTTCCTTCACGTCGCAACGAGTGGACCGATTTGGATAAAATTTGGTACGGAGATAGTTTGAGACCCGGGCAATAACATAGGATACTTTTTATCCCGATATTTCCACGGGAACGGGTTTTCCACGGGTCAAACCAATTTTTCAATACTTCTATAACTTTAACTGTCTATATGTATAGTATCATCGGGTACGCAAATCCTAAGTCTAAGCGGGACGATTTTCGCGGGCATCGGCTAGTTTACAATATTTTTTACAACAGCCTTACTGTATTACAATATGGTATAAAATCCGGTAGAAGCACTTTTTGATGCAGCATTCGTCCAGATGGCTACCACCAACTCACCTGCTAACGAGCCGCCAAACAGCAGAAGACGGTAAAATTACTGGAATCAATCTAAAGGACGTGAATTCGTAATGTTAGGAGTCCTTAGGTAAATAATATGTCCATGGGTTACAGTGACCTCTTACCATGAGGTGGGCATGTGTGCTCGTTTGCCAACAAATATGAATAATAACATAAAAATACATATATACATTGTGTCCCGGGGCGAAGCGCTCAAACGAATAGGGATGAAACGTGATAATATTTTATCGACGAGATTTTTTTTTTCTATTTTTGTTTTGGTTTTTTTTTTTTGTAATATGGACTTTTTTCGCATTTTTTTTACTTAAAAATCATGACTAAGCCTTTGTGTTTATAATGCTAATTTAAAGTGATGTAATGTATTGGTAAAATTAGGGTTTCGGAGCTCGTAGGGCGAGAGTGACAGTCGAGTATGATACGAATAGAATTCTGTTTATTATTAAAATAAAA
Organism: Aethes cnicana; assembly: GCA_963971205.1. Classification (NCBI taxonomy): domain Eukaryota; kingdom Metazoa; phylum Arthropoda; class Insecta; order Lepidoptera; family Tortricidae; genus Aethes; species Aethes cnicana. Next base: position 1,294,742 of record OZ020296.1, on the reverse strand, counting down.
ACCTTACATTAAATACAATAGGATTGTCGCTGAGACAAGCAATATGCGTTTATGTAGCAGTAAACTATTGTGTTACTGCTAAACACCGAATGATGATAATCAACACACTTCAGTGACGCCCCTTAGAAGGGGAGATATCTTATGTTTTTAATGTCTTTTTAATAAATCATAAAAAAAAAACGTAAGATAGATTTTTTTATCGATAAAATATCATCACGTTTCATACCTATTCATGTGAGCACTTCGCCTCCGGACAAATTGTATGATAGGGCCGGTTCCTATATCCACGTAACGCCTCGTTTTGCCTACGGACGGTTAAAATTTGACAGATTCTCTATGGAACAAATGTCAAAAATCAACCGTCCGTAGGCAAAACGAGGCGTTTCGTGGATATAGGAACCGGGCCTAAATGAGGCTAAGCGTTTACGATGCCTTTACCTTACCCTTCCAAATTCATTACAAAACTCTTCAATTTAGCCTTATAAAAACACTAGCTTGTGCCCGCGACTTCGCCCGCGTGGAATTCGGTTATCGCGTTCCCGCGGGAATTACTCGTTTTTCGCGCGGATGAAAAGTAGCCTATGTCCATTCCCGGAACTCCAACTATCTCCGTACCAAATTTCATCCAAATCGGTCCAGCGGTTGAAGAGGTAGAGATCTTCTACTATCTCAAGTCCCGCCCCTCCAAAATTCAAAACGCTTCAATGTATTTAAAATGCACCACCAACACTCTCAACACATGTGTGCGTGCTGAGACAGCCATCAACTATGCGTTGGGAGTGTTGGTGGTGCTTTTTTAATAATAATAAAAAAATTGAAGCGTTTTGAAATGTGAAGGCGCGGGACTTTAGATAGTAGAAAATCTCTAACAGACAGAAGACAGACAGAGTTACTTTCACATTTATAATATTAACTAGCTATGCCCCGCAACTTCGTATGCGCAGAAATATTAAAAAGTAAAATCCCGATTTTTCCCGTTCCCGTGGGAATTTTGCAAAATCCTTTCTTAGCGGATGCCTACGTCATAACATCTATCTGCATGCCAAATTTCAGCCCGATCCGTCCAGTGGTTTGGGCTGTGCGTTGATAGATCACTATGTCAGTCAGTCAGTCAGGCTTAAATACCTACTAAAACTACATGTATCTATACTAAGCTATTCTATTCCTACTGATATACTTTTATTATAGACGGGGGTTATGCCCTACACTCCATAGTTTATAAAATCTTAGAATTAAAAGGTTAAAGCTATGTTTCAGATAATTGTAATGTAATTTTATTTTTTGTTGAAATAAACAGTTTAATATTTTTTTTTAGTCAATCACCTTTGAGTTTTATATATTTAGATATGGATATGGATTTCAGATACTCCCCAATTCCACCGACTTACCAAACATGTAGCGCTACCGCAACCTCAGTAACACTACCATGAGTTCACAGTGACCCTACTCGCAAGCGACTACGTAAACAATTTGTATGAAGAATTTTAGTACAACGAGTGACCGCCAGGGGCGCTGTACTATTCTTCATACAAATCATTTACGTAGTCGCTAGCGAGTACGGTCACTGTAAACTCATGGTATTGCTACAGAAGGCAGCTACTTAAAATTCACTTACAACGCTGTACAAATAAACTTCGTTTCGTGTCTTAATAATTAGATTAAGGCTGATAGCATTAAGCTCAGTTGCTTTCTCACGACACCCCTCATTTACTTTATTATACGTGAGAGGTTTCATGCCTTTGCGAGGGCAAATTTTATTTGGGAGGGCTTCTTCACGTCCCTTTTGATTTGGACGTGCTTTTACATTTTTTGGGGAGAAGCAGGGTAATGAAACGTTAGGATACGGTACGAATGAGATTTCTTAGCGTCTACAATGAAATGAAAATGTTGTTTTGACTACTTACTCTCTACGGAAAGCGTGCTATTTCCCGCGACTTCGTATGCGCAGAGATATTCAAAATGTAAAATCCCGTTTATTTCCGTTCCCATGGGAATTTCAGGAAATCCTCTCTTAGTGCTGTCCTACGTTCCCTAAGGAATCTGCATGCCAAATTTCAGCTCTATACGACCAGTAGATTCGGCTCTGCGTTGATCGATCAGTCAGTCAGTCAGTCGTCGGTCATTCAGTCAGTTTCTTGTTATTTATATATATATATAGAAGATAGATAGAAACTCATGTCGGACGCGTGCCACAGTCGCCTCATCACGAGATATCTGATTCTGCGGGTAAATTATCGTCTCAACGTTTTCCTTGACCCTATACTACTACTACAGCCTATTTGCGTCCCACTGCTGGGCACAAGCCTCCTCTCATCACGAGAGGCTTTGGGCTACAGTCCCCACGCGGGCCCAGTGGATTGGGGGACTTCACACACATCTTTGAATTACTTCGCAGATGCGTGCAGCTTTCCTCACGGTGTTTTCGATGGATGGAAGGATTTAACTTACCTGAAAATATAGTTTAGTCGTGAAGAGCTTAGTGAATGAGAAAATGGTCGGTCGATCGGTAGAGGTCGAAGTACTGGACGGTTGTTTTTTTTGGCTCATTAAAAAATCTTTTAGAGAATATTTTCAATATTTAAACCAACGTTGAAAATACCTTTTTTTTGCTACCATCCAAGTGTATTGAGCAGAAGGATGGATGAAGCGTAGGACGAGTAGGTACCTATTTGTGGCAAGCATCGGGAGAAACCTATTGTTCAAGATGATTCTAGTCACTCCACCAAATTGTAACTGCCCATAATCGACCAAATAAACATTCCATACAACACGTTATTTTTCATTACTTAAACACCATAAAAAAATACAGAAAATACAGAAAAAATAGACAGGTAACATGTTAACAACAGGCGGGCTTATCTCGAAGCAGCGATGATTTTCAGTCAACCTTTTGAAAGAGGAGAACGCGAACGGAATAACAAGGGTGGTGTTAAATGAAGGCACAAATAATTAAAATAATTGAAGTACAATTCACACATTTATACAAACATGAAAATGGTTACATAATAATTGAAAATTCATCCATCAAACTTATAAAACGAAAAACGTAACTTTGCAATCAATTAATTAGAACGGGCATAGAAATCCAACACTTCCTTAATAAGTAAAAGGTAATTAGTGTTAACCGAATTAGAAACCATAATAAATTCAATTATCGCCCGCAAAAAACTTTGCTCTAATGGCCTATTCAAACTTCTGAAGCTCCCAATAAAAGCACAAAGCTAAGTAGTCCAATTAGGCCGGTTAATTTTTATATTTAATTATACGTGTCAACTTATTTGATATGCCAGTAAACGGAAATTAAATTTCCGCGAAATTAATTTTAAATCGGGACCAATTAATGCGGGTGGACCCTTAACTTGGTCGCCGTTCACACCGACGCGAACTTGACCAAGTTCTTGTTCAATTAGAAGTAATGTGTACAATAGGCCGCAAAAGTGCATGGTCGGCAGGAAAACATAATGGCATGGCGCCGGTAAGTGGCGCCATCTATGAGCACGTTCATTGATCTAAGTTCATCTAAGAATTCGGTTAAAAACTTCTCACTAGATGGCGCTGATATCGGTCATAGCATACAAAAATAAAACAATTTTTTCCCTTTCTGGAACTTGGTATTTTCGGTGACTGAGTAAACCTGCTTACTCTCCCTCAACTATTCCATACAGCAGTGTTCTTCATGTCGAATTTGCATTTTCGATTATTTCAATAAACCACGAGATGGCGAGATCTAATACCACGGGCACGGCTCAGTGTCAATATTGTGAAACTCCAAATGCAATTCACAATCATTCACAAAAATCTTCTCCGAACAATAATTACACTCGGGTGATTTGAACCCGAGCCATTCGGTGATGTAGTCTTTTCATAGCTGTCCTAAGCCACTCGACCATCGAAACATGTTGCTGAGGCATTGAAATTCATTACTACTATCGTCAATTTAATTTTATGTCCAGATATTATACGTATAAAAAAATAAAGGGTAGACTGAACATTTGAAAACACCCTAATATTTTTTTTGTTTTAATAGAAGCAATCTTCACTGGTCGTTATTACGTCAGCTCGTTGTCTGTTCCTATTTCTGTTGTTTTTCTTTTATTATTGTTGGATTACTTCATTAATAATGAGTTCTCGTTGAAATATTGACTTTGTTACAAGATCGCGACCTAACAAAGCAAAAAGCAAGCTTTTGCAATGCAAAAAGATTACAGTAATTGCTAGTCAAACCGGTATAACGTAAGTATTTTTTTTATTCCTAGCTTTCTATAAGTGCTATCACCTACTTATAATTATTCCTTAATCATAAATTATCATAATATTTCTGAAAATTGTTGCAGAGGAAAACGGTTGTTCTCTTCGTAATGAGGGTTTGCAGTATCGTGTCGAGGCTGGGGAGGCAGCTGCCCCCTGATCTAATACAAAATGCCCCGACAAAATCGATCCACCCCCCTGGATCTGAAGCTGAATATGCGCTTGCCCCCCTGAGAGAAGCTGGGTACGCCCTATGGTAGATGTGCTGGAGCAGACCATGCACGCTACGGTCGCGTGCTTCAATCGCCGCGGCCGCGATCAAAGGCCAGCGCCTTGCCTTGGAATACCACCACCACCACAACAGTCTATTTTACGGCCCACTGCTGGGCACAAGCCTCCCCTCATCACGAGAGGGGTCTTGGAATACCACCTTTAGTTTATTGAAAGTTATTGACAAGTGATCAGACCTGTAAAACTCAAGTTATAAGTGCTAAGTTTAAGTATAAATACTTGAGTAAGTTAGTAGTGACTATAGCCTGTTAGATAATTCGAGAGAAAAAATAAACAAAGATACGACAAGCACGTGATCACTGCAAATATTGTAAGTATTGTTTTACTTTAAAATAATCATATTTTTGATGAATAGATAAAATATCTAATAACAGGGTGTTATAGATTAAATGTGATATTCATCTATGTCTGACAAAAATCCGTCGTTGTTGTAAGTAACTATAGTGAAGAATAAAATATCCAACATGTGTGATATTGTACTATTATTGGATAGTGATATAATATATAGCCTGAGAACGCTTCCTCACAAGAAAACACAGCAAACAATTTCATTAAAGTAACAGAACGATTTATTCATGATTAAAAAAAATAAAGGTCTTAACAAAAATGTAAAAAAAAACCTTCCCAATCCGAAATCACGAATTATCTAACAGACTATAATAAATGATATTTTTTTTATTGTGGAGAAGCTTCAATCCTCTTTCCGAGTTCGGAAATGAATACTTAAGCTATATCCTCAATAAAATGTTATTTATAAAACAGGCCGTTCCTACAGCGAGAAACAATTGAAAGCGCTTATGCGTAGATTTTAAGTTTTAATTTGTATAAAAATTCCGTCTTAAAACATATCAATTTATTTCACCATATCAGCCGATAGACGTCCACCGCTGAACATAGGCCTCCCCCAAAACTCGCCACTCCGACCGGTCTTGTGCCGCTCGCATCCACCGACTTCCCGCGACCTTCACCAGGTCATCGCTCCAGCTTGTTGGAGGCCTACCGACAGCTCGTCTTCATCGGCCGTCAGTTCTGCGAGCCATGTGCCCCGCCCCCTGCCACTTATCAATTTATTTATAATGGTTTATGTTCTGCTATTTTCAGTTTAACACGGTTTAATAATCAAGAATAGTTTATTTTAGCATTAAAATAATTGTATCGAGCGATCAGCGAAGTTCATTATATGTGAAACGAAAACTTAAATGCGAAATAATGATATAACCAAAAATAGTATTTTTAACATTTACAAGTTGGTATTTTTATGAAAAGTATCTTAAATATGGAATGTAGCGAACAGCTGGGTAACGGATCGGCCTAAATATCACAAATTGCGTATAAAGTATAAGTATAAATGAGGAAAGATTTATTTTGTTTAAAACATAATTACTTGGTTGTATTGGTAATGGGTATTGATTATTGGTTTGGCATTTTTTGGGAAATAATATATACTTTTATTATGTTTATTTAATTCACGTATAATAGAATTTAAAAATATTAATAAAGTTTATTTTGTTTAAACCAAGAATATTGTTTTATTTCTAGTTATAGATAATTATAACATAACAATTATTAATTTAATCCACTTATGAAAAGTTCAGAAAAAAATAGTAAGTATTGAAAAAAGAAAAAAAAAACTAAAAATATATTGTCACTTGTCCAGAATCGATCCTCGGTCTATCATTTCGTTATACCAAGGCGCTAATTAACTAAGCTATCGACTCATGTTACGAGTGGCTGAAATATAGGTTCAGATACGTTTTAATTATGTTGCTTTCAAATAACAACGCCATCTTACGGCGCTGCCAGTTGACTTTTTGAAATTCACGTAGCTAGTAGCACGTAGCACGCCATCGACGCCGAACCGCTTCGTTCAGAGGAATCTCGACTTTGTGGTGTCCATGCACTTTTGCAGCCGACTGTACCTATATTCGACATCAAAAGTAGATAATGAGGTTTGACTGAGTGAAACCAATGCTATTTAGTTTTATTTTGTAATTCTTAGTCCTCAAGTTGGATAACACATTCAAAATGTTATAATTCCTTATGTCGAATGGACCACAGCAATCACTTCCCATCAGTTTGTCTGTGTGCTCGTTTGACAACCAACATCATATAAAAAAGAAAATGGAACAAGCAACCCCACGGAAAGTTCCTATTTATACACTGAAAATGTAGATATGAAAATTAAAAATCATTAACGTGAATAAATCGATCGACTTCTACTCCTAATACAGGTCGAAAACCTTTGACCTATTGTATCAACAAATCGTAATTCATTGGTTCACATTTTGTTTGGCACATGACTTATTTTCTCACAAGACAAACTGGCCTGCTATTCCCCATGACTATATACAAATTTATGTAAAAGTGCCCCCAGTGTGTGGCCTATTTGCTGAATAAATTGTTAGTATTTTGTATTATGTATCCTTTTTCTATTTAATAGAGCCACACAGTATGGTCGCTGGAGTAATCGACATATCTCTCTATTATCTGTCTGTCCATTCAAGTTGTAATAAGACGAGGCATTTATTCTTTGGCGAATCTCCTATTTGTTTGTGTAGTGTTTGGACGAAGCTTGCAGTGGATATATTAGTATAATAAATATAAGTTTTGTATTTTAATTATTGTTCTTTTCAAAGACTTAACTAATATTTATGCATTTCCTTAGCTGGACAAGTATGGCATCCCATCACACCAAAGTTATCACCCGAAATAGAAGTAACAAGTATTACGCGTCGGTGTCACAGGTTCTTTTATTTAATTTGTAATTCGAAGTTCGTTTGAGGTCAGGCCTTTATTTGGGTCGCACCTACATTAGGGCCCGTCAGTTCGGACACCGCATGATGTAGGATCATCTAAATATCTACCTACAGGTATTAATATACCTACAGGTACATTTTCCTTGCAATAAATTTTCCTTTTAACCACTTAGGTTGGCATAGTAATTTTCTTTTTTAGGGTTCCGAAGTCCACAAGGAACCCTTATAGTTTCGCCATGTCCGTCCGTCCGTCCGTCCGTCCGTCCGTCTGTCCGCACTATTGCTCGGAGATGCTTAGGTCTAGAGAGCTGTAATTTGGCATGAATATGCATATTAGTTACGCTGACAAAGTGGTAGAATAAAATTTTGAAATATATTTTTTAAAATTTAACTTGAATTAACCAATGGTTTTTCAGTATAAACAACGTTAGTTTTCAGTTTCGCAAAATAAACACATCCACGCAAAGAAATACTTCCACTTAACCTAACGTCTAAGAAAGTAAGTATAAAAAATATAAATTGGCAACATTTCCGAGCTGTCACGAGCGCGGCCGAAAACGGCCGAGTGACAAATGCGCGGGTCACTCGACTGACAGCTCGAAAAATGGCCGCTACAAAATGGGCGGCGAAACCATTAGCAGTTTTATCCGATAGTTATTGGGACTTGTTGATAGTTTCGCTGCTAATTTTGATAGCTTGGTTAGCATGATTTTTAAAGTTATATATTTGTTTAAGTGTTTTGAAATATCTCAAGTTCTCAACCTTTTCTAGTGATGAGAGGAGACCTGTGTCCGCCCACGCGAATGGTTTGTTGTGGCGATGGTGGTGGTAGTTCAAAATCAAATAGTTATTGATTCACTGAAAAAAATAATTATAATGAAAATCGACACCATTACTTATCCACACAATGCTTCGTCAGGAAAAGGACAGACATTAATATCCATCGCAAGCTTCGTCAAGACCCAAGTGAAAATCCACCACATGCTCCGTCCAAATAACATAAAATCAAATGGTTGCTTCTACATATCGATGGACAAACAAGCAAGTGTCTCACCTGATGAAGAGCGATCACCGCCACCTACTTAATAGACCTCAACACCAAATGATCCACCGTGTCAATCTCGAAGATATTTAATGAAGCATTTCAAACAGACTGCAGAAATAGAATAACCGATGTGACCAGAATAGGAGACGATCCTTCTCCAGGTTTCTGATAATATGGAGCGACGACGTGGTGAAGGTGATGGGAATACAATACAATACAAATGCTCTTTATTGAACGCCACACAATATAGAGAAAAAAAGACAGAACAAAAAGATCAGGAAAACATGTTGTTAGGTATACATCAGGCAGTCTTATCGCTAATAGAGCGATCTTCCCCAGACAACATTTCCTGTGAATCCTGTGGATATGAGTGGAACAAGACCGGTCTTAGATCACAGTAAGTTTAGCTGATGAATGATGATAGGACCTCGTGCAAGGCCCACCCGGTGATATTACCTAGGTGCCTAGCATAGACGCATTCCTTATAGGCCTCAGGGTTATTTTAGCAAGTAAAGTGCAGAGTGACCGCTTACCGTGGCCCATGCGATGATCATTCGCCTAACAAGAACATTATTAGTATTGCTAGCTTCTGCCCGCGACTTCGCTCGCGTGGAAGAAACTACGCGTTTTCCCGGGATAAAAAGTAGCCTATGTCCTTTCCCGGGACTTCAACTATCTCCATGCCAAACTTGATCTCAATCGATCCAGCGGTTGAATCGTGAAGAGGTAACAGACAGACAGAGTTACTTTCGCATTTATCTAAATATATAAAACTCAAAGGTGACTGACTGACTGACATAGTGATCTATCAACGCACAGCCCAAACCACTGGACGGATCGGGCTGAGATTTGGCATGCAGGTAGATGTTATGACGTAGGCATCCGCTAAGAAAGGATTTTGCAAAATTCCCACGGGAACGGGAAAAATCGGGATTTTTACTTTTTAATATTTCTGCGCATACGAAGTTGCGGGGAAAAGCTAGTAATATTATAAGTATGGAAGTATGGATTGTGGTAGAGCCTTGCAATAATGTTAAATTATTGCTCGAATCGGGCCGGCTCGCCCGGGGAAGTACCACACTCTCACAGAATATCAGCGTGAAGTAATAGTTCGCTATTGCGTTTCGTACGGTGAGTCAGAGGACCGGGGGCCTGTCCTCTTCCTTATACTTCTATCCCATCTTCCCTAATCCCATCTCCCCTATCCTCCCTTATCCCATGCCCCCTATCCTCCTGCACTTTCAAAATCAGCAACGCATTGGTGACGCATCTGGTGACGCCTATAGGCGGCTGTGACCACTTACCACGAGGTGGGCCGTCTTTCTGTTTGTCAATTATTAAAAACATTTTGCTAACCAGCATCCCAATACCTTCTAAATTGGATAAACCATTGTATACCCGAACATTGGCCCAAATATCCGTCATTGGTTATTGAATATTTGGCCAACGAATTGGGTCGCGGCCCAACATGACCTTGTTATTGTATGAAAATCGCTTATTTCACGTTATCGTTCATCGGAATAGGCTAATCGGGGTAACAGTGAAACATTATTACTATTTAAGTACCCTATTTGTAGTTGAATATTCAATCGGAAATTGGGGTAATGTATTTCGGATATACACTCAACCGCAATATATGGAAATTTTCTATGGAAAATCCTATACAAAGTGACCCGATTTCATTGCGATTGGGTGTAGTTAGGTAGGTAGTAAGTATATAAGCGTAGGTGACTTGACTTGTCTCAGGCAGAGAGAGTTCAAATCTTGAATGAAATGTAGCTGGGGCACAGGCATCCTCTTATCATGAGAGGGTTTGGGCTATAGTCCCCACGCGGGCCCAGTGCGGATTGGGGACTTCACACACATGTTTGAATTACTTCGCATATGCGTGCAGGTTTCCTCACGATGTTTTCCTTCACCGAATAACTCATGGTAAATTCAAATTGAAATTCGCACATAAGTGGCGCGAGCCGGAATCGAACCCCCGACCCTCGGCATGAGAGGCGGTAGGTCGACCCACAAGGCCACCACGGCTTCAACAGTGCGAGCACTGCTATTTGGCGGCAGGTTAGCGTGGAAAGACGGTAGTACCACCCCGGACGGACCCAGCACCAGGGCCTACCACTAACAAAATGCGGGCGTGCGGGTTTCCTCGCAAAGTACCTACTACGGCACTACAAACTAAAGCACTACGGTTTATGTGAAAAAGCTTTAAATATACTTTCATCTTATCTAAGTAATAGAATGCAAACTGTGGTAGTAAATGGGAGTAAGTCTAATGGTACTGGGATAAAATTGGGTGTGCCGCAAGGCTCTATTTTGGGCCCATTTCTCTTTCTTACATATATTAATGATTTACCTTTTTTTATTGAAAGTGATTGTCAGATCGTGTTATTTGCAGACGATACTTCTCTGATATTTAAAGTACAAAGGAATACGCCAGATTACACCAGCATAAATGAAACCCTTGAAAATGTATTAAAATGGTTCACAATTAACAATCTGATGCTAAATGCCAAAAAAACTAAATGTATACGGTTTGCTCTGCCTAATGTAAAACCTACGAGTACTAATATAATACTGAATGGAGAGACTTTACAATTAGCTGATAAAACTCTTTTTCTGGGTTTGACTTTGGACAAAAATTTGCAATGGAGTCCACACATAACATTGTTAGCAAACCGGTTGAGTTCAGCTGCTTTCGCTATTAGAAAAATCAGACAACTGACCAATGTAGAAACGGCTCGTCTCGTCTACTTTGCCTACTTTCATAGCATAATGTCATACGGAATCTTACTTTGGGGTAAAGCCGCTGATATAAAAGTAATTTTTGTTTTACAAAAAAGAGCAGTACGAGCAATTTATAACATGGGTTCACGTGAATCTCTAAGGGAACTTTTTCCAAAGATTGGCATACTAACTGTGGCCTCACAATATATTTACGAAACCATTATCTATGCCGTAAAAAATATGAATTCCTTTAAAAAGATGATCAACACCAGACATAAACATAAAATAGCAGTACCAAAATTTCGTGTGAGAAAAGTTTTTAGATCATTTATGGGTCAATGTATTCTTTATTACAATAAACTACCCCGAGAAGCCATGAACCTGCCCCTCCCGGAACTTAAAAAATATTTAAAAAGTGCTCTGCTGCGCAAAGGTTACTACTGTGTAGAAGATTATTTAAGTGACAAGAATGCCTGGCCTGAATTGGAGTAATAAATATGTGTGCGCTTAAGGACTTAGTTAAAATTCGATATAGTGCGTGTGATTAAAAAAAAAAGTGTGATACAAAGTAGAAGATGTAGGTACCTAAATCAATGACGAAGCTTGCAGCGGATAACGGTATGTTTTTAATGATAACTACATCAAACTGTACATAATGACGATGCAAAAGTGATTGTAAAATCCTACTTGAATAAATGTTTTTTATCTTATCTTATCTTAAAGTTTTCCTTAACCAAAACCTCAGTTCTAATTGAATTTCCACATAAGTAAACTCAGAGGTGAGAGAGCAGCTTGAACCGCCGACCCTCTCTCTGCATGAGAGGCGGTAGGTTAACTCGGCTACCGTGGCTTGCCTTGCGAAGCAGCAAGTAACTGCGAAGAATTTTGATCAAAGATGTGTAGGTAAGTATGGAATAAATCTTCAAAATTAGCTTTTACAAGACGTTTGGCCTTCATTAACGTGTGATGCTTCTGCCCGCGACTTCGTCCGCGTGGAATTCGTTAATATAGCAAACCGCGGGAACATTTTTCCGGGATAAAAGTAGCCTATATGTTGACTCGTTTTATTAACTACCCCCATACCAAATTTTGTTGTAATCTGTCCAGTAGTTTTCGAGTTAAATCCGGACATACATACATATATAGAGATTTTTTAATATCAGTATGTGTTCAGTGTCGTTTATATAGTCCCCTCGACTTGATACTTTCCACTTATTTTCAAGTTTCAGACGCGACTTCTTCTACAGACTTATTATTAGTAGGTAGGTAGTATATGATTACCTTGTAGAAACAACCTCCAAACTCTAAATAAAAGAGTGATTTTAAATAGAAGCGATCGAAGGCCGCAGGGTGCCCAATGGCGTGGAAAGTGAACAAGGGCGTGACTTTCGGAGCCAAGGGCAATTACACTGTACAACCTAAGATAAGGGAAGAAGGGATTGAATACGTCTTAATACGTTCCAAAAAACGGGCTAGCAGCCCACCTGATTGAAAGTACTCAACAGCCTATTGCCAAGGGGCTTCTTGCGTCATTCATTTGCTATCGTTATTCATCATATAAAGTCACATATCTCATGAACATTACACCCTAAATCGTCCAAAACTTTATTAATCAATAGGACACAAATAATCGATATTTATGATCAATAGCTTGGGGTTTAATAACAGATCGTTAGTCATCGAAGACAATAGGTGGCAATTATATGTCCCACCAGAACGTGCACTGTGGTCTATGGTAGTACAAACGAACATAAGTCTTATGTTGAAGGGAATATAATTTAAAACTGCATGTAGTTTATTTCAGATGCTACATTTTTCATCTTAGAAATACCTGTAGCTTAGAAATCAATTTGGTTTTCTGAAGCTTTGGAGGCTGAAAGTCGACATTTCGATGAAGATTTACTTTTCACAACAATTTATCAAAACGTATGGAAAATCGGTTTATCGTAGTATCGATTCAGTGTATTTTATTAATTTATGGAACTTTATTTATTTGTCGTACTAAATAGCGACGTAAAAAAATTCAAACGAAAAAGTTTAAAAAACCGCCACTAACTGACAAACCGAACTCCGACAGCCTGCAAAGTCGATGTCAAGTTCACTAGAAAGCATTGGGTCGGTTCACTTGGTACCGGCTCTGCAGGGTGTCGGAGTTTGAAGACGGTTTTTATATTTTTCCTAGCTGACCCCGCGGACTTCGTACCGCCATAGTTTTTTTTTGTGTATGACAACTAGCTTACGTCCTATTGACCGACCTACTGAACATACACTCCAAATTTCATAAGAATTGGTCGAGCCGTTTCGGAGGCGTTTGGTTACAAACACTGTGACACGAGAATTTTATGTATTAGACTAGCTGACCCCGCGGACTTCGTACCGCCATAGATTTTTTTATGTATGAAAAATAGCTTACGTCCTATTCTCAGACCTACTGAACATACACTCCAAATTGTATAAGAATTGGTCGAGCCGTTTCGGAGGAGTTTGGTTACAAACACTGTGACACGAGAATTTTATATATTAGATAGACTAGCTGACCCCGCGGACTTCGTACCGCCTTGAATTTTTTTTCTTGTATGAAAAATAGCTTACGTCCTGTTCTCAGACCTACTGAACATACACTCCAAATTTTATAAGAATTGGTCGAGCCGTTTCGGAGGAGTTTGGTTACAAACACTGTGACACGAGAATTTTATATATTAGATAGACTAGCTGACTCCGCGGACTTCGTACCGCCTTGAATTTTTTTTCGTGTATGAAAAATAACTTACGTCCTATTCTCAGATCTACTGAACATACACTCCAAATTTCATAAGAATTGGTCGAGCCGTTTCGGAGGAGTTTGGTTACAAACACTGTGACACGATAATTTCTTTTTTTTTGGAAATTTGGGAAGGGTTTTCATAAAAAAATACCAACCACAATAGAACAATTAATTACAAAAACAAACCCTTATAATAATTGAATTATTCAACTTTTTAGGTCTAATAAGGGGCGACAGATGTGGCCAATCCCGGGTCGCATACTAATTTATTGGTCCAAAGTTAATCCGTTGGTACAAAGTGACAAATTCGAACAAAAGAAGGGTAGATTAAACAAAAATTTAAACGAAACGAAGAATTTGTTGATTTTGTACGACTCTTTATTAGAATTGTAACAGGGAATGAGGAAAGCGCCAAAGAAATTGCAAAACGGTGTCGCGTTTCGTAACTATACAGAAATAATACAAATGGTATTAAATTGGAGTGTAAAATAAATACTTAACAGAGAAAGAGCAATAATATAACGTTAGTATTTATTCTATTGCTGCTGCTTGTATCTATAGCATTCTGCAACTAATCTGGTCGTCTCCTGCTTATGGCTATACCTATGGCCCACTGGGACTTCGTTCACATGGAGTCAAGAAACAATATTTATAACATATTTTAGTAAATGTGTTACCTGTCACTAACCTAGATTATAAGTAAAACATGTAACTAATACAATATGGACGATGTCTGCAATAAAACTTTATTATTATTATTATTATTATAGAAATCGAAACTGAAAGAAAACTGGGAAGCTTTCCTAGGTAGGTACCTACTCTAATTATTTTAGTAGCGATTTAAGAAAAAAAATGCTACTTTATATCTTTCAAATATATTCTTGGTTTTTCAGATTTCAGGGTTTTTTCCTTCCGCAATTCTTCTCTGTGTGATTAAAAAAAAACAAGCATTTTACACACAAAATTGCCTTTTGCGCTAGTTATCTAAAACACATCCCTCCAATCAGTTAAAGCATATTTTATAAACGAATCGATTTTTCTTCATTAGTATAACACACTAAGGCAGTTATTACCAAAAAAAACGTACAGACAGGCGAAGTGATTTTATAAGGTATCCACTTGCTAAGGGTAAAGATTAAAATTGATAATTTTAGTATAATTTGTTGGTATTTTTTGTGAATACTGAGATCCCAGACAAACTCAGCATCGTCAAGCAAAAGGACGGCATTATCACCTCCCAAAAGTTTTGGGGCAAGGTGGGAAAAGGGACGTTTCTGTACCTTGTTCTTACTTACGTGCCTAACGCCTGAATCACTTAGCGTCGGTTAATTTAAATTAACGTGCTCTATGTGTGTACGTGTACAGTCGGATTCGTCAATATATAAGTACCCACTTTTACACCTTACTCCATTGGAATCAGGTCCAAAAGTGTACATATATTAATGAAGTTAACTTTACTAATGAAGACAACGAGAACGACATTTTTGAACATTTGTATTTTTGTTGTTTCTGATTTAAAGTGTTTGAAATAAAATGAAATAAATAGACCGCTGTTTAACCCCAATTTTCTATACTATAATATGATAAAAACTGACACCGTGGCATGGCACACTGTCATTAACAAGATATAATAAGTTTATGTAACTAAAGATGAACAAATAAGTACGTAGATACCTATATTATTTTTTTCTTTGAGTAGGTATGATTTATTACAAGCGGTTTAATCTGTAGCTGAAACTTGAAAACTTGGTCTAAACGAATTAAAAACATTATCCCTTAATTACTTAACCCTGTTACTAAGAAAAACAGCTTAGTTAAACGTTGCGAAGCCCAATTATTTTGTCGAGCATCCTCTATGAGAATTCGCAATACATTCGACTTCGCCGAAGAAAATTAATTCTAACGCGAACTGAAAATGGGCACCCCTGGGGCGCTAAACAAAGTGTCTTAACAATACAATAAATTAAGGTGAAATGGGATGAACGCCGTTCTCTTACAATTCAAATTCATTCGCACGGCCGTTCCACATTAACGCTCTATCAGTTGTTACAAACGTACAGTCGTAACAGCCATGCTGTGTTCAATCAAGAAGGAACTTAATAAACTTAAGAAAAGAAAGAATAAGTAAGTTATTTTTTTATTGGTTTGGTATACGGTAAGGGTCACTGTGGCAAATTAACATAAGGAATCACAAGATGTCATCTTGCCCTGAGGACGAAGTTTGAATGCTTCTAAGTTACATTTTTCTTTTTTAAAGCCGCGGTGGTTAAGTTGTGCGACCTCCGCCTCGTATGCAGAGGGTCGGGGATTCGAATCCGGCTCGCACTTTTTTACGAGTACGTGTGCGAAATTTAATTTGAATTTACCATTCAGTTTTTCGGTAAAGGAAAACATCGTGAGGAATGCTGCACACATCTACGCCGTAATTTAAGAACTGAACCCTCTCGTGATAAGAGGAAGCCTGTGCCCAGCATTGGGACGTCAATAGGCTGTTGTGGTTGTGATGGTAGTAATTTCACCATCGCTCTCTTACCCCCCCTACCGGAACACAACAGTGCGAGCATGCTATTTGGCGACAGGGGTGAGATGGTGGTAGGATTTAGGATCAGGTCTTACCACCAGCAAGCTAAGGCTTCTTTTTCTTTGTGCGTGAGCGGAGTTAAGCTGTTTCTGACGTTGAAGGAATTAATAAAACCCAGATGTAAGCAACCTTGCGGGTCGCATACTAATGGCGGGTCAAAATATTGTTAATTTTCCTTTGCACGCTTATTAAGAACTCGCTACCCGTAATGGATAATAGTTAAGTGGTTGGTGATATGAAAATTAATATAATAGTTTGTTGCTTAAGTAAAAGGGTATAAGCAGTTAGAAATAACTAGCTGTACTGTACGACTATTTTTATCAAGTTAATCTGGTATCCATATTACTGATAAACAAAGTGACTAATAATTTATACATATGTATTTAAACATATACAATATCTTCTATATATTAAATTGCAATCTTCATCTTCAAAACTAATTACAACAAACATAAAGAGTTCCCCGAACACCCTGTATTCAAGCGCCCGAAGAAAATTAACTCTTGATTGCTGTGTTGCTTTGTTTTTGTTTTCCCTTGTTTATGCAAAACATTTGGAAATGCGTCAAAACAACCATTTTCATTAACAAAGGCTTTGCGGTGGATAAAACGTGAATTCAATTAAAATCCTTATCCTTACTTAATATTATAAAGGCGAAAGTTTGTTTGGATGGATGTATGGATGGATGTTTGTTCCTCTTTCACGCAAAAACTACTAAACGGATTTTAATGAAACTTTACAGTAATGTAGCTTATAGATCAGAATAACACATAGGCTACTTTTTATCCTGGAAAAACGTATAGTTCCCGCGGGAACGCGATAACCGAATTCCACGCGGGCGAAGTCGCGGGCAGAAGCTAGTTTATAATAAAGATTAGAAGGCTAAAAAACCGGCCAAGTGCGTGTCGGGCCACGCGCAAAGTATAGGGTTCCGAATTTGACGATGCCCACAGTACCTTTCTAAGACTTATTAGCATCTAAGTAGCTAGCCTCCTTTCACAAACGCATCACTAAATCAAAAAATGGTTTTAACAAACCCACAATATTTTTTAAAGACCTATTCAACATTATGCCGCACCATGGGGTACGCAAGAAAAAAAAATTACATCCACACTTTAAGAGTACGGGAGGTACCCTATAAAAAAATATATTTCAAAATTTTATTGTACCACTTTGTCAGCGTAACTAATATGAATATTCATACCCAATTACAGCTTTCTAGAACTAAGCATCTCTGAGCAATAGTGCGGACAGACGGATGGACGGACGGACGGACGGACGGACATGGCGAAACTATAAGGGTTCCTTGAGGACTTCGGAACCCTAAAAGGTACTTCAAAACGTCAAAAAAGCAAAATAAGTACTTACTTACTTGTTGGCATTCAAACCTGCGAATGTAGAATACAACAGGGGGGACACAACTGGCGGAAAATAGAGGAGGCCTTTGCCCAGCAGTGAGACACTCCAAAAGGCTAAGAAACAACAACAACAACAACAACAACAATACTCTTTATTGAACACCATATATACAAAACACAGAAAACACACAAGGAATACGCAGCTAATAGGTAAACAACAGGCGGACTTATCGCTAAGCAGCGATCTCTTCCAGTCAACCTTGAAAGTGGAGAATGCGAAAAGAAAACAATGATGAAGAAAAAAAAAGAAAAAACTTTTACCATAACATCATATAGGTAGTACCATATTATAGTACAAGCTTTGTTTAGCTTGGGGCTAGGTCAATTTGTGTAAAATGTCTCAAGACATTTATTATATTTATTTTTTTACGTCCCATCTGCTGGACATATTCCACGAACCAATACTCCATCAATACAATAAATATTAGAAAAGGTCGAAAGCGTCACAAATATAGAACGTTAGGACGTGAGCCATAACAATAATATAAAAATAAAAGATAATGCCCTAATACACAACGCAGTAATACGTTAGAGAGAAAGGGTGAAGCTAAAACGAATCATCTAAAGGATAGTTACTGCGGAACCGTTTCTTTGTCATATTGGGTATTCTGTAACGTTTGCCAGAGACCGATGGAGACCTCTGTATACTAGGAATAGAACCTCGCTCAAGGACGAGATAATACGTTACTGAATAAGCCTGAGACAATTTTTAACTAACTTAAAAAAAAAATGAGGAGGTTCTCAAGTCGTCGGAATCTTTTTTTTTAATGTATGTCCATCAAAAATAAATAGTAAACGTGAACCGATTTCGATGATTCTCTTTATGTTCGAAAGGTGGTACTGCCTCAGTTCTGATGATGGGATCCATGAGAAAATGAGGGAACTCCTCAAAATTTGCTAGCCGTAGATGATTTTGGTGTCAATCTCAAAGACATATGGACATAGACATATGGAAGTAGCACAGGACCGGTCGGAGTGGCGAGCCTTGGGGGAGGCCTATGTCCAGCAGTGGACGTCTTTCGGCTGAAATGATGATGATGATGATGGACATAGAAAGGAGATTAAAAAGGGTAAAAACTTTCGAGTTAGTTTAGTTTAGTGTTAATTAAGTGCTGCAGTGAGTGAATTATTATTTTATTGAACACAATAACAAAGTGACTTCGCCTTAATAGAGACAGTAAGAAAAGTGTTAATAGACACATTCTTCGTTTAGCAGTTTATGTCAGACTTAAAATACTTATTAGTCTTAAGACTAGATTGTATTTCAATGCAATGTTTCATTCAATAAAAAACTGATGGGCACAGGCCTCCTCTCATCACGAGAGGGTTTGGGCTATAGTCCCCACGCGGGCCCAGTGCGTATTGGGGACTTCACACACATCTTTGAATTACTTCGCAGATGCGTGCAGGTTTCCTCACGATGTTTTCCTTCACCGAAAAGCTCAGTGGTAAATTCAAATTGGAAGCCGTGGTGGCCTAGTGGTTCGACCTACCGCCTCTCATGCAGAGGGTCGGGGGTTCGATTCCGGCTCGCACCTCTAAGTTTACTTAATGTGCGAAATTCAAAAAAAAATACGTAGATGACATTATGTCCATGTAGACGATACGTATATATTTTAAAATCAGGTCTTACTACAGCTTTATAATGAAAAGAAAATGTACTTAGTCTACATGAAAGTTTTTCAAATAAGGAAAAATCGTCTCAAAAGACAGTACCTATCTACTAAATATAATCCCGGTGTTCTGTAAAAACTAGTTTCGTTAGAAATCCGTGGGAATCTCGCGCGGCCAGTTTACGAGGCGCCCTTTATATCCCGCCCTGATTGCTTCACCCTTACGTAGGGGTAGCAGGGAAAACTAAATGTAAAAAAAAAATACTACACATGAAAATGTCTTTTTTTCCTTTTCATATTGTAACACAGGCAGTCAGACATAGCTAGTGACCACACGAACGACAGAAAAAAGAAATATTAATGGAAAATAGGCAGTAACGCAGCCAGGGGGGTGACGTTAATACACCTTTTACATGACCACTGTGGTTTTGACCACAGCAGTGGTTGTTGTGGCACAGAATATTTAATAGTACTACATACATAATGGCCACCACGGAATCACCCGCCTGAATCTAGCCGGCGCGCAACTGGCGCCCAACTCGCCCTTACCGTCATTTGTTTCATCCAGAGATGAAGAGTGGATCGCTGGCCCACGTAGTTGGTACACACACATTTACAAGTGTACAGACGCCATCGCACGCACACAGACGTCCTCGCACGCAAACATTGATTGATTGAACTCGTCCAAATCGTTAGAGCTGTTTCTGAGATCGCTTGGATAAATAAATGCTTAATACTTCGGGAAGTAAATAAACAGAAATAAAATAAATAAATAAATATCTTGGGACATTTCACACATATTGACCTAGCCCCAAACTAAGCAAAGCTTGTACTATGGGTGCTAGACAACGATATAATACTTATATAGAGAAATACATACATATATAAATACTAAACATTCGTGTTCATCACACAAAGTTTGCCCTGAGCGGGACTCGAACCCGCGACCGTCGGAACAGAAGGCAGGGTCACTACCAACTGGACCAATCCGGCCGTCGAATATACAAGTTTAGCGCGGTTAAAATATAAGATATGAAGAAGATATAAGGCCATGCAATATTTTTCTAGTGCTACCACTAGCCTGGGCCTGGTGCTAGGTCCGTCCGGGGTGGTCTTCCACCGTCTTTCCCCGCTAACCTGCCGCCAAATAGCCGTGCTTGTTCACTGTTGTGTTCCGGTAGCTGTTAAGGCAGCCATCTTGGGCCTCAGGGTAGGCAACGCATTCGAGATCTTATGATTCCTAATGGGGATTATAGGATTTCGGTGTCTATTGGTCGCAGTGACCACTTTCCATCAGGTGGACTGTGCGCTCGTTTGCCTATACCAAGGATATAATAATAATAATAGGGTTTCGACTTTCGACTGTAATATTGGGTGGTAATTGTCGTGACTTGAAATGAAATGTATGAAAATTCATTTTGTATGAATTAAGGTACAGATAAATCAGATGGTCGATGCTTAATCTTAGGTATCTCTTAACCTACCCTTTCGAGTGTACACAAGTAGAATAAGAGTTTAACTTTCTTGAATACCTACTTAATTACAAATTATGGAGTGTGGAATGTGTCTTGGTAAGGAGCGCAATCTGATATGGCGAAACAGTTGAGAACGTGTCCAGCGGATTTGATTAGCAGCAAAACAAAACGCACTCTCGCTGAGTTTTCGCCTCAGCAGCGCCATCTGAAGGCACTACTGCAGACTATCCGCCTTTTTTTTTTTTCGTGGGGAAATCCTCATGGATACCACCCTGTTCTGTGGGGAGCAGGGTGGTTATGCCGGACTTCTACCGGCTAAAACCCCACGTGGTCCTCGAAACGCCTTAGTGCCGGGGTTGCGGGTACGCATGGCATTCTTCCGCTTGCCCGGCGGCGCTGGCCGAAGCCCCTTCGGTGGAGGGGGGGCACCAAAGTGCCTCCACTTTACAGTCACGAGGCCTTAATCGATGCAGATGGGTAACGGACTCCGTTAAGTATGGAGTGTGGAACGTGTCTTGGTAAGGAGCGCAATCTTATATGGCGAAATAGTTGAAAACGTGTCCAGCGGATTTGATAAGCAACAAAACAAAACACACTCTCCTCAGAACCGTTTTCGCTGCGTTTTCGCCTCAGCAGCGCCATTTGAAGACGCTACTGCAGACTATCCGCCTAGGTCGCTTGACACTTCTGGCGACCGCAGCGCCCCCAACCTACCCAATTTGATGTCCACTTTTGGAACTATAAAGATTGCGCCCCTTTACTTGCACCCTCCATATTACAAATGTCCTAGGTTAATGTCAAGGCTGCCTTGATCGACACCAACGCCACTAGCGCCCCTAGTTTTCACTCGCTGTGACCCTCTCTGCCTAGGCTTTGCTGACTGTAGGGGCATAATCTAAGGGCCCCGCGCCAGGCCGGCATTTTTGCGCAATAATCCGCTCTGAGGCCCGCACCGGCCCTTTAGGGGCCAAAATAGGAACGAGCAATTTTCTAATATGTAGAACTTTTCTCCTGTAATTGGTGAAAAAAACCACGTCCCATACTGTTCAAAATTACTGAACTGACTCGATATTGACATGTTGATATATGAAAATCGATATTGTTTATTAATTTGACCTTACCTAATGTTTTTTTTTTCGGGGAATATCTTGTTCATGTTTGCCTGGTCTTAAAGAAAAGGAGAAATAATTCGCCGAGAAAAAGCGAGCCAAAAGATAAAACCGATAATATTTCTATGCCATTGTCTTACCGTTCTCAAGTATTAAGCTCCTCACGGAATAATGGCTTCGAATCGAAGCTCAATTAGCAAAGCACAAGAGCGATTACTTTTCCGCTCTAATTGGAGCTTAAAGCACTCCACGCTTTGTTTAATATAACGGGAACATTTGAATTATTATTCCCCTAGCTTTTCCTCGCAACTTCGTATGCGCAGAAATATTAAAATGTTAAATCCCGTTTTTTTCCGTTCCCGTGGGAATTTCGAGAAATTCTGTCTTAGTGCTCCCCTACGTTCCCTAAGGAACCTGCATGTCAAATTTCAGATCACTACGACCTACGAGTTTTTGTCTACTTATACACTCAACAGCAATGAAATAGGATTCTCCATACAAAGTAACCCTTTTTCATTACTGTTCAGTGTATTTATTTATACAATAACTAGCTTCTGCCCTCGACTTCGCCCGCGTGGAATTCGGTTATCGCATTTCCGGGATAAAAAGTAGCCTATGTCCTTTCCCGGGACCCCAACTATCTCCGTACCAAATTTCATCTTATTATTTATTTATTTAAAGCCATAAATTGAAAAAAAATCCCCGAAGATCTCAATCGGTTCAGCGGTTTATGCGTGAAGAGGTAACAGAGAGACAGACAGAATTACTTTCACATTTATAATATTAATATGGATTACTACGACTGAGTTTTGAGCGTTTATAAATAAAAAGCACACGGATGTAACCAACATCCGAATATTTTATATAAACACTTTGTTTTCACGTAAAAAGTCAATTTCCTCCAAAACTTGATACTTAATTCCACATGTGACCGAATAGTGCCATAATTCAGTTTCAAGTAGCCGCCCGTACGGTCGATAATCGGTGAGCGCGCCCGTGCGGGCATAACGCATAACGTTCATATTTATGCTTTAACAGGTTACGGGACTATGGGCCGAATGGTCAAGCTGTAGCGGGATTTAAACTTTTGAAGAATGTGTGACAGTATTTGACTTTTAATTTCTTTTTCTTAGATGTTTTTATAAATGAATGGTTTATAAATTAAAGTCTTCATATCACACATCATATTCTTCAGGCAACGAATGCTCGAATTAAACCTCTGATGTTGATATTCGTGTTACCCATTAATCTTTATTATAAGTAAGAATTCACAATCAGCCGGAGAAAAATGGCCCCGTCAAAACGGGTGCCCGAACAGTTTGGGCACCCGTTTGGCCTTCGTTATAAAGAGGCGTTATTAGCATAGAAAATACGTTCCAGTATTTTCTAATGTCAGTTTGCTCCAAATATTTTGACATATTCTGTTAGGCACTATTCGTCCATATTTATTTATTTATTTATTGAATCATCATTAATGCAATTCCAAATCGTTGACAAAGGATTCCTTAATAACTAACTTAATAACTAAACATTTTAATTACAATATGTTATTACTTATTACCTATTATAGGTCAATGATGCTGAAAAATGCTGCTACCCAAGAACTCAACGGGTAAGTACGAACCGCGGAAGATCTCACACTAAGCATCTCATACCTTAGTCTTTCTGGTGTCCAAATCATTAGAGGCACAGAATGTTTAATATTACTACGTACATAATGGCCATGGAATCATCTTTATCTTTATCGCCCTTACCATCATTTGTTTCATCCGGAGATGAAGAGTGAATCGTTGGCCTGCCTACAGGAACACACACATTTACAAGTGTACAGACGTCCTCGCACGCACACAGACGTCCTGGCACGCAACATCGACACTTCATTCGAATGTGTTCGAAATCGTGCTTTTACTCGTATAGACCGTGTCCGCCCTGTGGGTGGTCATATTTCGTTTCTAGAAATGTTGATGATGATAACTTATACCTGGTCAAGCAAAACGTTGTGATGATATTTTACCCGTAGAATTAGCCATCGATTCCAAGCATGTTTTTTAGGTTTTCTTTTTTTCGAGTTGGTAAAAAAAATTGTATGGGATTCAGGTAGGTTTCGCCCACACCATCAATCTCATACTGGGCCTTACATTTATTTAAGAAAATTTAAACTTATCATAATCAAATAATATTACAAACGTTCCAGTTACAAAATACGTTTCATACAATTATTGAACTAATTATTTATTACTTCACAAATTCCATATATTCCTTAATGCTATAAAAACAATGATCATTAAAAAAAATCTCAGTTCGGTTCTGTATTGGTTAACTCTCCAGGATTTTTTTTTACTCAAAAAAATAAGTCGCTCACCGCTTCTACCTTGCCCACAAACATTATAGTTACTTTTTTAGGGTTCCGAAGTCCACAAGGAACCCTTATAGTTTCGCCATGTCCGTCCGTCCGTCCGTCTGTCCGCACTATTGCTCGGAGATGCCTAGTTCTAGAAAGCTGTAATTTGGCATGAATATACATATTAGTTACGCTGACAAAGTGGTACAATAAAATTTTGAAATATTTTTTTTTTATAGGGTACCTCCTCTACTCGTAAAGTGCGGATGTTTTCTTGCGTACCCCATGGTACGGCATATCGTTGAATAGGTCTTAAAAAATATCGTGGGTTTGTTAAAACCATTTTTTGATTAAGTGATGATTTTGTGAAATATTAAGCTTTAAAGGGCTATTTTTTGTTAGAGTCGAGTGTCCCCCCCCCCCCCTCCCTGTCAGCTAACGACCAACTTATGAAATGATTAAAAAAACCAATGATATTTCTCGAGCGGCAGGGACATCGGGCGGGCACGTCATACCACAGGCTAGCTAGATGCTAATAAATCTTAGAAAGGTAACTGTGGGCATCGTCAACTTCTGAACCCTATACTTTGCGCGTGGCCCGACACGCACTTGACCGGTTTTTTTTTGTGTTTTTCAAATGGCGTCTGCTTATAGTTACTTTATAGTCAACACATTGAATGCTAAGCATATCGTTAAGTACCCCGTAAGTTGTTATTTAAGACTAACCGTCATCTTAACCCGATGACAGCTTTGTAGAGATCACAGATAATCTCTCGACTATTTGTCATCATTTCGTATTAAGAAATAAATTTTACCGTTGCATGTTTAGGATTTTCAATACGTTAGATTTCAATACATTCTCGAACGGTGTTTTTATTTTCGAGACATGCTTAGAACCGTGGTATTGCTTGTTTGAAAATAAAAGAAGGCGTGTTTCTTTCTAGCCTTCAAGCTTCTTTAACATCAAATTGCATCAAATTCAGTCTAGTGGTTAGGAAAGGGAAGTGATTGACTTGCATATTTATTATTTAGACTTATATCTTATTTATTTACTAACCGTCTCGAGCGGTATAATAAAGTATTGTCCCATATTTTCCCGTTCCCGTTGGAATTTTGGAAAGTCCTCTCTTAGTAGTAATCCCCAAGGAACCTAAGTACTGTAGAGTTAGTATAGCTCTCGCTGAATATTAAAAAAGAAAGCCATTCTAGAACGTCTAGTAGTAGTCTGAAGCTCGTTGTAGCAACGCGCACATGTAAACGTAGGCCCCACTTTAACACCAATATAGTTATCAATCTACTTCTTTATTTTATTTAACTTCAAGGAGTACCTCGCACTACCATCTGACGATCCCCCAGTTTCTTGTCACAGTACCTACATGTCAAACAGCTTTCTACGACCAGTAGTTTAGGCTACGCGTTGTCTGTCGGTCAGTCACTTGCTCAGTCGGTAACGGAAGATTTTTGTGCAAATTGATTTAATTTAGGCCCTATACATACTTATAGACTTTCTTATTTTATGGAGGTTTTGTTTTGATTTAGAAATCAACGTGTTTTTTGACTTATCATTATGAGTAAGTATGGTTTGTATTAATGATTTTCTCGGTTTAGCGCATAATGAAGAATAGAATTGGACATTTTCCTTAACAGCCTGCACGGATTTAAGAATAAAATAACGAACTATTTCCGTTCCCTGGATCTTGAGGGATAGTTTAATTATTATATATATATATATATATATATATATATATATATATATATATTTTTAAGATTTTTTTAATCAACCGTGTTTTGAAATTTTGTAATCAGCAACTTGTGTCATTTCCTAATATTATTATTCATTAGATACTAGCGTTAGATGTGGTTACCTTTAATTGGTTAAGCATCAATTTGGAATGTAAAATATAGTCACACATAATGTAAGATGTATACCGTTGGTAATCCTTAATAAAATAAATAAATAAATAATTCAATTTAAATCTTGTTTAAGCTAGTCCGAAATAAAAAGACAGTATCAAATAATTATTACACTCTTTAAAAAGCAAGTTCAACATTAAAAGTGCCTCCAACTTCCATAATAACAAACTTAACCCACTTTTTACCCGAAATTGTCCACTTAAGAGGCTATATCTTAAAAAAAAAGCCTAAAGCCAAACAAGGGGGAAGATGAGAAACGACGGCTACATGTAAATATCCCGTAAATAGTCCCCCAGGAAGCCAGGTAAATTCCCGGGCCGGGATGAGGCTTTCCCGGGAGTCGGGGCAATAAAAATCCCGGCTGCTGACTGGTTAATAATGGGGGTAAACTGACGCCATTCGGACGTTTTTCACCAGTTTAAAACGAGTAAAAGTTTTAGCGAAAAATAAGAATATTTTGCAGTGTAAAATTTCAGTGAGCGCATTTTTTTATTTAGGGAGTGATTTTTTTGTGGAAATGTTATTAAAATGGTTGCAGTAATTGTATTCTAGTAAAAGGGTGTTTCTAGTAAAAACTAAACTTGTAGTTTTTTTTGTAACTATGCGTTTGATACCTGGTTTTAAACGTTTGAACGATTATAACGGTGTATAATAGCTGCAACTTTTATGTAACCAAAACATTATTTTCAGTGGATATGTTTTCTATAAAGCTTGAGCCACATAAAAATTATTTAAATAATTATTTAGGTGCTAAATTAAAAAGAGTGTAAGTGTAACATTTTACAAAAACCCTATGTCCAGCAGTGGCTGTTTAGGTGGATTATGACGTAATTCAATCGGCTGAAATGATGATGATGAATTTAGAAGAGGTACCTACCGAGACACATGCTATTAAATTGTAACTTGACAAAAATAAATAAAATCTTTTATCGTGTATCTCGTATAGTAAGCTGCAGAGAAATAGAACCCCGCTGCTTGTGAGTCAGTGGGTACTCGAACGTATACGAAATACTGTACCCTACCTAACAAAGGCGACTTATCCCCGTAACCTTAGCCAATAATACCTTACTGACCTAGAGACCTACGTAAAACTAGATATTTCTAGCTCTTTTAAGTCACGTGTTACCGCAAAGGGGTGTTTTACCCTTTCGTGCCGTAATTCTGACATTTCCATCAGCCCACATTATATGTATGTGCTTAAGTTAAGGTCGCGATTAACTCGCGGTCAATCCGGGTCAGCTAATGTTACTAACGCCCCCTGTCGACGGGGAACGAGTTACAAGCGATTGGATAAAACAACAACCGTCTTCTTTTAAGGAAACTGAGATGGCAAGTGGTAAAAGACTAGTTCGGCTGTTGGTGCCCGCTTAGGCACATAATATTTAATTACAAGCGATTGGATACAATTATAACAACTGTCTTATCGATTGGATAAAATAACAACGTCTTATTTTAAGGGAATAGAGACAGTATGCGGTAAAAGGCGACTGTTTAAAAATCTAAAAGACTAGTTCGGCTGTTGGTGCCCGCTTAGGCACATAATATTCAATAGTACTACAATATTTATAGTACTTCATTCGAATTGTGTTCGAAATCCGAGAAGGCCGTGTCCGCCGTGTGGTTAACTATAGAATTCATAATCATTTTACCAATGAGCGTGACCGGGTCTGAAAATTTTGCTAGAGGCGCTAGTGTCGTTGGTGTCGGCCAAGGCAGACATTGGCCGTTTTGTATGGAGTGTGGAATGTGTTTTGGTAAGGACTAAGGAGCGCAATCTTATATGGCGAAACAGTTGAAAACGTGTCCAGCGGATTTGACAAGCAACAAAATAAAACACACTCTCCTCACAACCGTTTTCGCTGCGTTTTCGTCTCAGCAGCGCCATCTGAAGACGCTACTGCAGACTATCCGCCTACTAGGTGGCTTGACTGATGTGGCGATCGGAGCGCCCAAAACCAACCCGATTTGGTGTCCACTTTTGGAACTATAAAGATTGCGCTCCTTTACTTCAACCCTACATACCGTTTTGCGCGGTTTGACATTGACAGCTACAGCTATACATCCTTTCCTCCTCCTTAAACGATCCCTCAACGCTGTGGATCGTGATCGTGACTCTGCCGACGCAGCAACGCAAGCATTCTCCTCCACGAAGTTCGGTTTGAGGCCTGCTGAAGGCACACCCACGACACTCCATAAAAACTAAACGTAAGCAGCACACTAAAATGTTATCTTTGTACAAATACGTGCGCGTGTGTGCGAGAGTGCACGTTCCGACCGGTTTTGCTATGGTAAGCCGCGCACGTTCGCCGCGGGCGGGGTGAGGTAACTTGTGTTGGTGCGGGGCGATTCGTATCGCTACTGGTACGTAGGTAGTAACCTCTTCGATATACCGTACTGAAGGGCTGCATTAACTGGCATTTCTAGGCACTCTGACACTTGGTTGAGTACAATAGGTACATCCCTTTCATCATGAGGAAACACGGTGGCTTATTGAGTTATTCCTCTTTTAAAGGCAATGAATACCATCGCCTGTTCCTTAAGCCAAACGCCACAATAACTTAGCAGCTCTTACCAGATTGAACGTTATTACCATGATTGCGTGGCACACCTCGGTTGTCGCTCAAAGAATAGCTCAGCTGGGAGCTTCTGAAAAGCTTTTCAATGCTCGCAATGAAAGCTTTGAACGCTAAAAGGTTAGCAAAAAGAGTAAGTAAGGTTTATTTAATTGGAAATGGCATAACTCATGGTTTTGCCGTTTGGATAATCAGATGGGTCGTGTAAGAATGGGATGATGATAGGTGATGCCAGATGGGACTGTAAGTTCTCGGATGGTCTAACCCCTGGCTAAAGGCTGATCTCCAAAAACAACGAAAACCAAAAAATAGTTACAGGTACCCAAAATATGCGGACGGGATGAGATCGGTCCTTGCGTAATGAGCCTTTTAGTACAGGAAAAATAGCATATTTAGGCAGCAAAATATATACATCAATCGACAACGTTTCAAAATTTTACTATGCATTATTCGAAAACCATTTCGGTAACTCTTCAATAAAAATAACAGATTTTTTTCGTTCATTTTAGAGAAAATTGTATTTTAGTGGTAACTGGCACGTGACGTCATCTCACTCAATTCACTCATGCTCGCTAAAGAGCGGGCGCTACGCGCAGAACTATATGCGCAGTAAGAGCTACTGGCAGGTCATTTTTGACTTACGAGTACACCCATTTATAATAACGAGTTTTTAATTTTGATTTCATGTATGAAATTGACAACTTACGAAAAAATTAAAAAATACATGTCCTTTTAAATTTCCTTATTTTCTAACTAGCTAATAAAATAGCCGAATTAAAAAATGAAATTTTGTCCATTAAACTTTGTTTATAAATTTTTCGGGCACTAGATATGAAGAAATGGCACGGCTCGGGCAACTAGGCACGTATGTACATAATTAAATACTCGTATGAGTACATAGCTAGTGCATACATTTTATGTCCTAATGATTTTAAGGACAAATTGTGAATAACATTAGCTTGTTCATTGATTCATGAAAAGGTAACCTATAAATAAATAAAAATATCTACTTTTTTTCACCGGTATGAGTGGCGCGCCTTGGGGGAGGACTATGTCCAGCAGTGGACGTCTATCGGCTGAAATGATGATGATATATATAACAAACAACACTCTATCATGTACTATCAATTCCACGATCGATTCACCTATAGACCGCCCGATTTTCAAGTTTTATTGAAACCAGCCATATCAGTAAGATCAGTCAATAGAACTATTGAAGATAACTAGTATATGCCCACGACATTTTGTTGATGATATCTCAGTTCTGGGTAACAATTAAATGTATGGAATGGGATGGTTTTGTGATGCCGACAGCTGAATCGGTGAATTTTTTTATTTATTTACAACGTATTTATTCAAGTTGAATTTACCACTAAGCTTTTCGGTGAAGGAAAACATCGTGAGGAAACCTGCACGCGTCTGCGAAGTAATTCGAGGATGTGTGTGAAGGCACAATCCGCATTGGGCCTGCGTGGGGACTGCAGCCCTGTAGTGATGAGAGGAGGCCTGTGCCCAGCAGTGGGACGCAAATAGGTTATAGTAGTAGTATTTATTACTTACGTAGGTAATAGAAAAATGAAACTTTTTATTGCGTAGATAAGCCGGAAAGTTGAATCAAAATGCGGTTATCAAAATCTACTACTACTACTACTACAGCCTATTTGCGTCCCACTGCTGGGCACAGGCCTCCTCTCATCACGAGAGGGTTTGGGCTATAGTCCCCACGTGGGCCCAGTGCGGATTGGGGACTTCACACACATCTTTGAATTACTTCGCAGATGCGTGCAGGTTTCCTCACGATGTTTTCCTTCACCGAAAAGCTCAGTGGTAAATTCAAATTGAATTTCGCACATAAGTAAACATAGAGGTGCGAGCCGGAATCGAACCCCCGACCCTCTGCATGAGAGGCGGTAGGTCGAACCACTAGGCCACCACGGCATCAAAATCTACAAATTCACAAATATACTAAACTAATGAATATCCTAGGAATAATAAAAACATTTTCTTCAAGCATGGTCTACCACTACTCTACAACGCTACTCTTAACGCTTAAACTGCAGGACCGATTTCGATGTGGTATGGAAATAAGTTCCAGTCCCGGAGGAGGACATAGGTTATTTTTTATTTAAAATAAAAACCGGCCAAGTGCGTGTCGGGCCACGCGCAAATTATAGGGTTCCGAAGTTGAGGATGCCCACAGTACCTTTCTAAGACTTATTAAATTAGCATCTAGCTAGCCTGTGGTATGACGTGCCCGCCCGACGCCCCTGCCGCTCGAGAAAAATCATCATTATAAGTTGGTCGACTATTACTCGTAAGTTTGTACAGCCTACTTAGCTAGATAGTTTTCCTTTCAACTACGTTATATATGCCACCACCGTGATTTTTTTCAGCCATCCAAATACCACCGTTTAGCTGGCAGGGGGGGGGGGGGACACGTGACTCTAACAAAAAATAGCACTTTAAAGCTTAATATTTCACAAACGCATCACTTAATCAAAAAATGGTTTTAACAAACCCACAATATTTTTTCAAGACCTATTCAACGATATGCCGCACCATGGGGTACGCAAGAAAAAAAAATTACATCCCCACTTTACGAGTAGGGGAGGTACCCTATAAAAAAATATATTTCAAAATTTTATTGTACCACTTTGTCAGCGTAACTAATATGCATATTCATGCCAAATTACAACTCTCTAGACCTAAGTATCTCCGAGCAATAGTGCGGACAGACGGACGGACGGACGGACGGACGGACGGACATGGCGAAACTATAAGGGTTCCTTGTGGACTTCGGAACCCTAAAAATGGATAGTTCCTAAGGGAACGCTATAAATAACCGAATTCCACGCGGGTAAAAACTTGGTATAAAATAATATCCAAAGAACCTTTGTTGTTATTTTCATGCATAAAACGATACATTTTCGTACACAGTTTTATATCGAATGTGATCAATCACACGAAACAACCTTTCTCTGCGTAAAACCCTAATAAAATTCACAAGCTAATAGCGACTTAAACTCTTTAGTATGAAGTTTCATATGCATTGGTAGTTTGCTTAGGAAAATATGTCGTCAGTATTTTTAATGTATATTTTAATGCTCTGGAGTCTATTTTGATAATATTGTGGAGACTGGCCGAGTACAATCGGTTAGTTGTCACATTCTCTTCCAAAAATAGGTAATTTTAAGCGTAGAGTGTTTTTGTTCAATATTTTTAGTCTTTTTCTATCGCTTGTAATGAACATATCTCTCAAAATATAATATCAATTCAACTTAAAATCTATTATTTCTTAGTTAGGCAGTATTAGGGCAGTAATAGGGCCAGTCTTCAAGATTTAGATATTTTAATAAGCTAGACATCGTCTTCGTGTCTTCGGATTCCACCGCTGATCTCCGTGTCTGCAGCATCTACCTGAGCTAACAACAACCCCCCGCTACAATATATATTTCACTTCTATTGCTCTAAAAGTAGGTCAATATAGCCTTACGATGCGGGACTAAAGTGAGTACTTTAGTCTCTAGGGAGTAAAAGTAATTATTTTTTTAATTTACTTTGAGTGACTTAGATAAACTCAAACAGCCAGTAGGTACTTGCTTAGATTTTGGCATCAAGTAAATTTTCAATAAGTTAAGGATTTTCATTAAGTACCACAAAACCACATTTAAAAATTACCACACGAAACAATAATAAAAATAAATTTAACAATCACAATAAATAAACCTACAGTTTCACACAGACCATTGTAATTTAGAAAATGTTACGTTTTCAGGGTGGGTTTATTCTTTAACTGTTCGTTAAAGTTAACGTTAAATATTTTACTATGGGACAAAATGATGTTTCTGTATGGAATGACAGCTCTGCGGCCATATTTAACGACCAAGAGTCCGTCAACTATGTATAAATCAACCCACCCTTAGTCTACGTGGTCTTAGTTCAATCTTTTTATACTAAACTGACCATTTTTTCCTCGCAATTGAAGTGAAAAATAGAATTTTCACCTCGAGACTAAAATTCAATATAAACCCTCGGATAAATAGACACCCTCGCTAAAGTTCGGGTGGCTAACCACCTCGGGTATATATTGGCTTATTTTAGTCCCTCGGTAAAAAATATACTAGGTAGGTATTCATACTAGCTCTCATATGGCTCCTCGTGGAATAGGTATATTAACAAAACTGGAAAAAGACCTACGTTTCCATATTTTTTTATCAATGTTGAAGAAACTATATCATCCTGAGAGACAGGTACCTCATATTATCACCGAATTCTCAATATTTGTCCTCTGCTGAAATTACCTGAAACAAGAAGTATAATTTTATTACCGTTTACGTTTTTTTTTGTGATCAATACGAAAACTCCAGATATTGTTGTTACTTCGTTTGGGAGACCCTCAATTAGGTCATTAATATAAGTGATTCCTCTAGCACAGTACCTTTTATCTATCCTGTGGGAGTACGGTCAAAGGTATGGAGGGTTGAAGTAAAGGAGCGCAATCTTTATAGTTCCAAAAGTGGATACCAAATAGGGTAGCTTGGGGGCGCTGCAGTCGCCACTCCAGTCAAGCCACCTAGGCGGATAGTCTGCAGTAGCGGCGAAAACGCAGGGAAAACGGTTGTGAGGAGAGTGTGTTTTGTTTTGTTGCTTATCAAATCCGCTGGACACGTTTTCAACTGTTTCGCCATATAAAGATTGCGCTCCTTACCAAGACACATTCCACACTCCATAGTCAAAGGCATTAATACTAATGTCTTATACACACAACGAAACGGGGTGCAAAATGTTATATATAGGTACTCATTAATGGCCTTGGCTGTACAAATACTGAGATCAGTTCTATTCCAAGAAATAAATTAACAAAAAGGCGTTCCAAAACCAACAACAATCAATTACGCGAGACGAAGAGCAGACACAATTACCTACCCGCAAATAAGTAAATTTCTCACGTCGTTCGAGGCAAGGACTTTAGCGTCGCAACGTTTATTTTAATACTAATACTACTACAGCCTATTTGCGTCTCACTGCTGGGCACAGGCCTCCTCTCATCACAAGAGGATTTGAGCTATAGTCCACACGCGGGCCCAGTGCGGATTGGGGACTTCACGCACATCTTTGAATTACTTCGCAGATGCGTGCAGGTTTCCTCACGGTGTTTTCCTTCACCGAGAAGCTCAATGGTAAATTCAAATTGTTTTTTATTTTTATTTTAGTAATACACTCGTAAATATTTGCTTTCCGGCCCCATCGGCCATCAGTCCTGCGAGCAATGTGCCCCGCCCACTGCCACTTAAGACTCGCAGTTCTTCGGGCTATGTCGGTGACCCTAGTTCTACTGCGGATATCCTCATTTCTGATTCCATCATGCAGAGAAACCCCGAGTATAGCCCTCTCCATTGCCCTTTGAGTGACTAAAGCTTTTTGATGATAAGGTCCATAGTTTTAGCGCCCAAGTCACAGTTCGTTTAGTTTATTGTGTTAAATTGCAATGCAATTAATAATTTTGAATTATGCATTGCAAATTGGCTCGAACCCTCAGCTTAAAAGGCGGTGGCTTAACCCACTCGGTTACCACGGCTTCAAGTATACTGTTTAGTACCAAACCCAATTCTTGTTCCAAGATACATTTAGCAGTAACCATGCTAACTAGTCCTAATTCGGTTTCCGCTACAGACGGACAGACGGACCAAATATGATTAGCTGAGTAGCGCGCGGATCAGGAATTAACTAATTATCTGTAATATGGCGAGTCGAGGGACTAGCAGGAAATTGCTGTGTTTGTTTTGACGTATTTTGATAAGCGGAGCCGTTGTAAACCATCCAGTGGGTTTAGCTACCAATGACGTAATTTATATGAGAACTATGCGTTTTTCCTGGATAAAAAGTAGCCTAGGTGTGTCCCGAGACTCCAACTATCTCCGTACCAAATTTCATCCCTCATTTTTATCTATTAATCACCGAAAAAAGGAACTAATTAAGTTAAGCTAAGGGTTTGTAAGTTTAGTGTAAGCTAGCATTAACTAATGTTTAATATTATAAGCTATTTTTTAAGTCCTTTTTCTGCCTGAAACACAGGATTTTCCTAATAGCTCAGGCAGAAGTAGGTAATGTTTTCGCCGCATTTAGATCATTTTATATTAGGTCCTTACATATGAAATTGGCGTTTGGCGAACTGGCAACTTTGATTCAAAATATGTGGCGTTCGGCTAGGAATTCCAAATTCAAATTTATTTCAAATTTAAGACCATGTATTTCTGTGTTCGAATTACGAAATTTATTTGTTATCGCGTCATTTGTTTTTCTTTCACATCGTTCTGTTCACAATATGGAGAACTTAAAATATCGCTATATTTACGAATATGAGTTTCACCTCGGCACTAGTGCTGCAGAAACGGCTCGTAGGATTAACAATGCGTATGGGGAAGCTACTGCAAAAGAAAATACGGTACGTTATTGGTTCCAACGTTTCCGTTCTGGAAATTTTGACCTACAGAACAAGCCTCGTGGACGGCCGGAGACACAAGTTGATAACGAAGAATTAAAAGCAATTGTGGAAGCAGATCCATCGCAAACCACGTCAGAGTTAGCGGCAGGCTTCGGTGTGAGTGATAAAACCATTTTGATTCACTTGAAACAAATTGGAAAAGTGAAAAAACTTGAAAAATGGGTACCGCATGAATTGAGCGACGCAAACAAAGAAACACGCGTCGAGTGTTGCGTTTCACTTCTCAACCGGCACAATAATGAAGGCATTTTGAATCGTATCGTTACTTGTGATGAAAAATGGATCTTGTACGACAACCGGAAACGTTCTTCACAATGGTTGAACCCAGGTGAACCAGCCAAATTCTGCCCGAAACGAAAGTTGACTCAGAAAAAGGTACTGGTAAGTGTCTGGTGGACTAAGTGCCGGTGTCATCCATTACAGTTTCTTAAGATCTGGGCAAACAATCACGGCTGATATGTATTGTCAACAATTGCAAACGATGATGGAAAAGCTAGCCATTAAACAACCCAGACTGGTCAATCGATCTAGCCCACTGCTGCTTCAGGACAACGCTCGACCACATACGGCACGTTTGACGGCCGCAAAACTACGGGAGCTGCGACTGGAATGTCTTCGACACCCACCATGCTCCCCGGACCTTGCTCCAACTGATTACCATTTTTTTCGGAATTTGGACAACTTCATGCAAGGAAAAAAATTCAATTCTCACGAGGCTGTCCAAACGGCCTTCAAAGATTTTATTGATTCTCGCTCACACACTTTTTTTAGTAAAGGAATCAATGAACTACCTTCGAGATGGCAAAAGTGCTGTTATGGTGGAAAAGGGTGAGTAAGATAATATGCCACATAACAAGTTGGGAAAGTTGCAATGTTGCAGAAATATGTGATATTGCAGAATTATGTGATATTGCAGAAATATTCGAAACCTAAATGAGATCTGGAATTAAATGCAACGAATGCGTAACACGATTTTATATATATATAGAAACAGAGATTTACCTGGATAGGCCTCAGCCAGTTCGCAACGGGCTATTGGATCAAGGACCGTAGCGACTGGTTTGTCGTGGTGTTGGTTGCAGGTATAGATTGAAACTAAAGGAATATTATCATGCTGTAATTTAATATGATATCAACGCGACATGTTGGATGCGGACTTAGATCGACTAACGGACTTAATGGTACGAGACTAGAATTTAGTTTTTTACAAACGGCTGGCCAGCAATAAAAATACAAAGAAACTTACGAGCTCGTAAATGCGCATACTATAATGACGACGCGGTAAATGGGCGCTGCGCTGGGCGAAACTCGAAGCGGCGAGCTGACTCGGGCGGCAGCATGCTCGGGCTGGTGAGTGCACGCTCGTTAAGCACGAGCGGCAGCCTCTGGAACGTGATGGTAAAAAGCGGGGCCTACATGGCGTCGCTTTGATGAAGCTGGAATCCGACGAAAGCGGCGCGCCGCGGGACGAACCCGGCGGCGCCTTCAGCGCGTGCGGCTGGTAAAGTTGGGCTGTTCTGTGTCACACCCGCTAGGCGCGGGCGGCAGCTCCACGGACGAAGATGGTGAAGAGCGGGGCCGATGGCGTCGCTCCAATGAAGCGCGCTCCGATTGTGACCTACGGCCAGAAGTCCTTGGTGTCGTTCCGCGGGACGACCCCAGCGGAACACACAATCGGAGACGCGGAAAGGACCCTGGGGGCCAGGGGCGGCGGTGCCGGGCCCGGCGCACGTGTGTCCGCCGTTACGTGGTAGGACACGGAACGCGGCTGGGAGTTCCGACACAACCCCAGGAATTAGGCGACACTGACACCGTACATATCACTGCGCGCGCGCGGCTACACTAAGTACACCGACAGATCTTAAAGGCGTCATGGAGACAGCATTTTCGCTAGTTGCGCAGCGAACGCATGGCGTCAGCCCGCCATCTTGATTGACTCCTAACGAATTTAAGTACAGGTCTTTCTCTGATGATCGTCTGCACGGGAGTGAGTGCAATGTAAATTAAATAGGTCAATGTCATGTTGTTTATGCACACTAGTGATTGATCGATCGGATATGCATAATCGATTATTGAAGGGTATTTCCGAACGTCTCGGACTGATACCTGATCCGAGTTGTAAATTAAGAAGTGTGAATTAAATTGAATTGTGTGTGTAAATAATGTATGTTTCTATCTGATGTGAAATAAATGTTTAATGTGTCATAAAGTTGTCTAGTTATTAAGAAATCGTGATTTGAAAATTAAACCGGTAATTAGTGACGGTATTTTGAATGCGTAATCACGTCACTAGCCAGTGACGTCTGTCAGGCGGTGTCGAATCTGTTTACTAATTATTTCATTCCGATTCTTGTATAAATGTGATGATATTACGTTAATGAAGCGAGTTTAATGCTAGTAATACGAAAGAATGTGTTTTGGCGATTATAAGAACATGTGTGAAGTTAGTGTTTATTCGTTAATGAGTGTATGCGGCGACAAAACCACATTGCCGACAACTCCGTATTTAAATTGTAAGTTTTATCTTATTCATAACTATTAGGGCGAAATAAAGGCTTTAACGCGGTGTGGCAGTATATCTAGTTTATGTGTGTAATGCTACTTTGATCAGTAAAGTGTTTTTTACTGAATTTTGGGTGATTGCAAACATGTCGGTTGATGTTGCTATCTTCTACATTAAAAACTATAAGAATCAGCTTTGCACTGCAACAATACCCCCTTTGCGAGCAAAGAGATTAACCGGAAGGTTAATCGAGGCGGCCGGGGTGGCCGGGGAATTTTTTGCTACGAAAAAAATTCATGTGTAGAAACTATGAGGTAGGTTGCAAAGGCATGTGCGGTTTATACTACTCGATCCATTATCTATCCTTTGTACTTAACTTATTCTATTTAGTTAGTCGGCCGACTCATGCAAGGATTCTATATGTATAGAGTGGTTAACCTATTTTAAAATTATCTTTTTTTTTTAAACTTTGTCTTAGTTATTAGCTTAGTTTACTTATTGTAATAACTGTACATTTCGCTAACCAAACTAATCCTACAATCTTATGGCACATCTAAGCTTATTTATAAACTTATGATGCTCTAACCTTACTTATAAACCATGGTTTTCTAAATAATGTTCATTTAGAACATGTGCGTGCTGAGCTTCGCGAAAGCTGACGCAAAACAATAACAAAGTTATTTGGTTCAAAGTTGAATCAAATTTTGTCAATGTGTGACCACACGAAAAATCATTGACTGAAAAAAAAACTTATTTTGAATTGTTTTGGGGAAAGTACCGAGCCGATTTTGACCAGGACTTCTCTAAAACATTCGTTGGGACTTGTGTGTACCAAAGCAATTCTTGTTTGGTGACAAAAGGTTAAACCTTTGAAAAGCAAAAAAAAATGTAAAGTTCCCAAAAGCAAAATCAATACTGTCATGCTATGTGGATACACCTTTTTTATGTTTCAATAATGTCCTTGACATGATATTTTCCCTTCGTTCCGGTGTCTATTTCTTCTAATTCATAAACGACATCCGATAGTTTGCTAATAACTTTGCATTTAACAAACTTAGGAGCCAGTTTTACGGAGAAGAACTTTGCTGCGTTTGACTGTACAAAATTCCTTCGCCATACGGTATCTCCTACGCTTAGCCTCAGCTGCTGGCGGCGCAGATTATAGCGATTAGCACTTTTGTTGTACGCTTTGGTCAAAGCAGAGCTGACACGCTCGAAAATATCTGCAAGTTCATTCAAGGATGATGCTTTTTCATTCCTATTTGCGAGTTGGAGGTCGTCTAAGGAATTTGGTGAGTTACCTTTTAATTTATGTAGCTCGCCGTCCGTGACGATCTCTCGACCAGTGGCCAAAACGTGTGGTGTATAACCAGTTGCAATATTGACAGAATTGTTCAAAGAAAGTTGTATCTGTGGAAGAATTCGCAGCCGGCGTTAGATAAACCGAACGACATGCGTTTAAATTTAAAAAGTTCCCTATTTGGCACGTCAAACGCGGTCGTCTGGCAAGAGGTACCGGTGCCATCTGTGTCATCGTTGTCACAAAGTGAGATTTGTCAGTAAGCTGCTGACAAGTCTATGGGCGTCAAGCAGCGAGCGCCTCATGTATAGCTGGTATAGCTAGAATTGAGATGTTGTGCCTCTGGTTCTGAAAGTTAACGGGTATGGTAAATGTACCTATTACCTTAACTTTAGATCCGTTAGCGCAAGTTGCTTCGCTACTTGTCCGTTCCATTTGATATCCCAAAGTGAGCAAATGTTTATAATTATTTTTACCGACGACTGACAGATTGGCTCCGGTGTCGAGAAGACCACGGCACGTATCCTCACCTATCCGGAAGTTGATATAAAGAAGTCTGTTGTCACCCTCAATCACAGAGTTTTGAATTTGCATCGGCCTTAGCTTGGGTATTCTGCTGTGGTTGGGGATGGCATTTGAAACAAGTAGATATAAGTACATCGCGGGTGCCACATTGAAAACATACAATGCCTGGTATCGTGCGGCATTGCTTATAGGAATGACCGATTTTTTTGCATTTTTTACAAGTGGTTGGTGGTCGACTTTGTCTTTTGTAAATGGTGGCTACCTGTTTTGTACCTTTTTTAGCAAAGGGGGTGTTAAGATTCGTGCCGGAATATGCTTCAAAACGTTTGCCTAGGGAAATTAAATGTTCGATGCTGTCATCTTGGCTGATAGCCAAAAGATGAGCATATGCTGGCTGTAAGTTATGCCGTATAATGTCAATAAGGCTGCTTTCTGCTAAAGGCCTTGTGAGTCTCGAATTCATTGTCTGCATCTCTAGTATGTATAAATTTAATGGTTGTTCTGGTTTTTGTTTGTGTTGTCTCAGTGTGTTCTCTAGTACGTAATCTGTGTCTATAGGTTGGAAAAAGCTTTTAAATTTGATTTGGAGACTGTGCAATGTATGTGTGGAATCTCTAATTTGCCTATAGTAATCGAGTGCTTTTCCGCTCAAAAAGTCGGCGAAGCATTTGACTACTTTATGCTCTGGAATATCCCTACTCCTCATGTAGTCTTCTATCCTCAAAAAGAACTCGGTCACCTCCGAGTCTCCAGTAAACTTCAGGTTCCATGATTTTAGTGTATCATCGCGAACGATATGAATGACCCGCTCGGTGGAGTTAGCAGGGTCGGTGCTCTCTGTCTTTGTATGCGTGATGGGTGAGCTGTGTGACCACTTTATGTGTTCACGTGATGGACCTGGTTGCGGTACATGAGTGGGTTGTATTGTGCGTGGCTTCGTATTAACGCGAGAATCATCTACGATAGTAGTGTTTGTTACAGGAATGCTGTCTCCTTCATCGCTTACAGAATCTTGGAATTCATCCATATTTTAAAAGTACACACAAACAATAAACAGAAGTTAATAAATTGTTGAACGAACAGCGGGTGTCTGAATTTTATTAAATATTAAATTGAATATAATTGTTACTATCAGTGGTTTACCGTAGTGTAAAACAATGTAGTATGGTCAATATAATTATAATTGAAATTGTATTATTGTCATTAACTTGTTGACATTATGAACTGTGCATAATGTGAACAACTATTATTATATTATACTATTTTTATTAATTATTTACACTCGCTATTTGTTCAAGAATAGAAAGGTATTTGAAAATATTGCGCTGTTTGTAAAAATGTATGTCACAATATATGAAAGTCAAATTATAATAATTTTTAAATTAAATATTGAAGAATATTTATATACGTGAAACCAAAACCACAACAAATGAGTTATATTTATTCGGGCGCCATAATGTTATGGTGGAAAAGGGTGAGTAAGATAATATGCCACATAACAAGTTGGGAAAGTTGCAATGTTGCAGAAATATGTGATATTGCAGAATTATGTGATATTGCAGAAATATTCGAAACCTAAATGAGATCTGGAATTAAATGCAACGAATGCGTAACACGATTTTATATATATATAGAAACAGAGATTTACCTGGATAGGCCTCAGCCAGTTCGCAACGGGCTATTGGATCAAGGACCGTAGCGACTGGTTTGTCGTGGTGTTGGTTGC
Source organism: Aethes cnicana (assembly GCA_963971205.1). Lineage (NCBI taxonomy): Eukaryota > Metazoa > Arthropoda > Insecta > Lepidoptera > Tortricidae > Aethes > Aethes cnicana. Next base: position 1,253,325 of record OZ020296.1, on the reverse strand, counting down.
AGGTATAGATTGAAACTAAAGGAATATTATCATGCTGTAATTTAATATGATATCAACGCGACATGTTGGATGCGGACTTAGATCGACTAACGGACTTAATGGTACGAGACTAGAATTTAGTTTTTTACAAACGGCTGGCCAGCAATAAAAATACAAAGAAACTTACGAGCTCGTAAATGCGCATACTATAATGACGACGCGGTAAATGGGCGCTGCGCTGGGCGAAACTCGAAGCGGCGAGCTGACTCGGGCGGCAGCATGCTCGGGCTGGTGAGTGCACGCTCGTTAAGCACGAGCGGCAGCCTCTGGAACGTGATGGTAAAAAGCGGGGCCTACATGGCGTCGCTTTGATGAAGCTGGAATCCGACGAAAGCGGCGCGCCGCGGGACGAACCCGGCGGCGCCTTCAGCGCGTGCGGCTGGTAAAGTTGGGCTGTTCTGTGTCACACCCGCTAGGCGCGGGCGGCAGCTCCACGGACGAAGATGGTGAAGAGCGGGGCCGATGGCGTCGCTCCAATGAAGCGCGCTCCGATTGTGACCTACGGCCAGAAGTCCTTGGTGTCGTTCCGCGGGACGACCCCAGCGGAACACACAATCGGAGACGCGGAAAGGACCCTGGGGGCCAGGGGCGGCGGTGCCGGGCCCGGCGCACGTGTGTCCGCCGTTACGTGGTAGGACACGGAACGCGGCTGGGAGTTCCGACACAACCCCAGGAATTAGGCGACACTGACACCGTACATATCACTGCGCGCGCGCGGCTACACTAAGTACACCGACAGATCTTAAAGGCGTCATGGAGACAGCATTTTCGCTAGTTGCGCAGCGAACGCATGGCGTCAGCCCGCCATCTTGATTGACTCCTAACGAATTTAAGTACAGGTCTTTCTCTGATGATCGTCTGCACGGGAGTGAGTGCAATGTAAATTAAATAGGTCAATGTCATGTTGTTTATGCACACTAGTGATTGATCGATCGGATATGCATAATCGATTATTGAAGGGTATTTCCGAACGTCTCGGACTGATACCTGATCCGAGTTGTAAATTAAGAAGTGTGAATTAAATTGAATTGTGTGTGTAAATAATGTATGTTTCTATCTGATGTGAAATAAATGTTTAATGTGTCATAAAGTTGTCTAGTTATTAAGAAATCGTGATTTGAAAATTAAACCGGTAATTAGTGACGGTATTTTGAATGCGTAATCACGTCACTAGCCAGTGACGTCTGTCAGGCGGTGTCGAATCTGTTTACTAATTATTTCATTCCGATTCTTGTATAAATGTGATGATATTACGTTAATGAAGCGAGTTTAATGCTAGTAATACGAAAGAATGTGTTTTGGCGATTATAAGAACATGTGTGAAGTTAGTGTTTATTCGTTAATGAGTGTATGCGGCGACAAAACCACATTGCCGACAACTCCGTATTTAAATTGTAAGTTTTATCTTATTCATAACTATTAGGGCGAAATAAAGGCTTTAACGCGGTGTGGCAGTATATCTAGTTTATGTGTGTAATGCTACTTTGATCAGTAAAGTGTTTTTTACTGAATTTTGGGTGATTGCAAACATGTCGGTTGATGTTGCTATCTTCTACATTAAAAACTATAAGAATCAGCTTTGCACTGCAACAGTGCATAGATAGCCATGGTACATACTTTGACTAAATAAAAAAATAGTTTCATAAAAAAAAATCGTTTTCATTTCTGCCATATGAAACGCCAATTTCATATCGCACCCCCAGTACAACACTGTATTATGTCGAAAAATCTCAAAATCGACTTATTAATATAGTTGAATCGCCAAAAAATTTCCGAGTATACCACGAAGACCGGCGTATTTATATTCACAAAATAGCCCAACAGATGGCGCGCTAACTCTCTATTGGTGAAGACGCGCGGCCAGAGTCAATACCGCGAACACAAAATTATTTCCAGTTGCAACTAGTCCGCCTTAGAGAACAGCACGTAGAGCTTTACGCAACAGTGAATTATTTCGTAATAATATGGTGTTGTTGAATGCACTACGAAAATTACTCAGATTTATTTAGTTTTAATTCAGTGTTGGTGACTGTGCTGATACAACATATTTGATACTATGTCGAAATAGTTGTTTGTTGCCTACGAAGGTAAGTTAGATTTTTTGTTTTTTTCCAAAATGGTTCAGTATTGCTTGTAAAAGTTGAAAATCTGTGAAATAATGCACTATTGATGGTAAATATAAATTATGCCATAACTTTATAGAAACATCATAATATATTATTATTTATACTCAAAATTCTTACTTACATTATAAATGGAAAGATATAGTATTTACAATTTATATTGTTCTTTATTTACAAGTAGATAAATGTATTTTTATAGATAATCCACTATTGTTGAATTCATTAAATTTGCTATTGTGACTTTTGTCCGATGAAGAGGGGTCGTGGTCTCGTGCTTCTTGAAAAGGTAATAGAAGCAACCAGACATTCTGCTCAACAGGGCATCGTGGAAGAAGAATTCGAAAATTCAACCGTTGCAGCACTAGCCGATGAGAAGTCATCGGTGACAGCATCAGCCGGCCGAGCATCCGATATATTTTACTCCGATAGGTTTCATCTGATCATAGCTATGAAAAAGAGTGTATAGATGATTCGGATCCTGATCCTACTTATTGTGTGCCTGTTACACAAATATCTCGGCATCTTGTAATACCTAGAAGATCCAAGAATCGTAAAGAGTGTTTAAAGACTACGCTGAGCATTTGTGATAGATATACATAATTAAGCCGTTTTAAAGAAAACAGATTGTCGTTTTATGGAATCGGATTGCACCTATCTTGCATAAAATCTATTATCATAATTTTCATTCCGGATAGCAAAGGTTGGCCGAAATATCATTTTCCATAATTACTTTTCGCATTGTTTTCTTCGCATATTGTCATTTTGCATAATTTTGTAAAGCAGAATAGCTGTTTGGCATAATATTGTTAAGGCTAATATTCATGTGGCCGAATAGTCGATTCGGCGAGTTTAGCATAATAATAAGTCGCAAAAAGGTAATAAATAATATGGGTTGTTATAAAAAATTTACCTAGAAGGTTTTGGCGGCAGCAGGCCTTCTAACCTAACCTACCCGAGTCGGATTTGCTCCAAACTATGGTATTCCCGTATACCGTGAACTGGCAGTGTTTTAAAATATCAATTTTAGACGACGTTTAACTCAGCGATCTTTAATTCGGCGAAAATAATATTCTGCTATTTTTAATTCTGCGGACTTAAAATCGGCGACATGACTTTTCTACCATTTGAAATATTGCCGTATGAATATTATGCTAACTGATAGTTATGCTAAATATATAATTATGCTAAAATATCATATGGCTAAACAGATTTCTGTGAAATATTTTATGCTAGGTGTATTTCGGACTTCCAATATTATACGAGATAGATGCTTCCTTATGGAATCTAATAGTCGCGGGAAGTATGGTAATCAGCGCAAATTAGACTCAGCTATAAAAGATAGTGTGACTGATTTTATAAATTCTATTCCTAGAGTAGAATCTCATTATCTAAGAGTGCAAAACGGATATTATGTACTTAGTTTATGTTCAAAATATTAGTAAAATTTTATAAAATTTTGTCTTTCATTTCACTCTTAATAGTTGTTCTTGAAAACCAAACAAATGGGTGGTTATTGTAAATTGAATCTCAATAAGAAAACAGTAGAATATATTGAAATAATAGTGCATTATTTCAAAATTAATCAATATAAAGTGCGCAACTCAAAATAATTATTTATGATTTTGTTCAGTCATGCCACAACAGTGAATTAAGTCAAAATATACATATTATGCTTTATTAACGTGGTTTGAATCGTCTGAACTATTATAATGCAGATACGCGTTGGATTCTTCACATGCCATGTTCAAGATTTTTGCAATAACTTTGATATAACACAAGATAACGGTTTTTCGTCGATTTTGAGAAATGGGCTATTTTGACATAGTGCAGTGTTGTACTGGGGGTGCGATATGTAAGGACCTAATATAATAAAATGATCTATGTCAAGTAAATTAAGATATCATAAGTTTACAATATAACATTAAATACACTAGGCGTAGTGTATTTAATGTTATATTGTAAACTTACTTACTGAATAAATAAATTTATTTATTTCATGTATTTATTTTTATTTATCCAAATCGGCCCAGATGGCAAGCATGCATTCTTTTGTTTGCAAGCATGGAATTATCCCTGTCACTTTATTATTTACAAGTAATAGATAAACTTAGTCAAAATGTACTGAAAGACAGGTTTTCGGCTACTGATCTTTATAAGGCAGTAATGGCCCAATCGTTGAAAGCTGCAAATGGTGTGTGTGTGTCTACTTGTTGGTACTTAACTACCTAATTGTGTCGACGGCCCACGACATTGCGTGTCTCCCATATTTGTACAACTGTACTTGATGCCTTTATCGCTTTGGAAGAAATTTGGTAGACAGTGTTTTGGGCTCTGTACAATGGTTGACTATAGCTTCTGTCCGCCACTTTATCCGCATGAGATTCGGTTAGAGCGTTCCCTCGAGAGCTTCGATTTTTTTTAGGGTTCCGAACCTCAAGAAGTAAAAACGGAACTCTTATAGGATCACTCGTGTGTCTGTCCGTCCGTCTATCACAGTCGATTTTGTCTGAAACTACTGAACCGATTAAGTTGAAATTTGGTACGTATATGTAAGTTTGTGACCCAAAGACGGACGTGTAACGAAAATAAATGAATTTTAAACATAGACCCTATTTTTGGGGGCTAAAATTGAAAAAATATTAATGAAGTTTTTTAAACTATATCGTGTGACATATCAAATTGAAAGTACTTCTTATGAGAACCTCAAATATAATTTTTTTAATTCTTTTTTGGTCAATGCTTTTGGAGTTATTTAAGAAAATAGGAGAAAAATGACCATTCCCCACCCTTATCTCCGAGACTACTAGACGTAAAATTTTGGAAAAAATGCGGAGGATAGTTATTGACCTATAGATTAAATTATTAAGATGTCCATGGTATTTGAAATATATCATATAAAAGAGTTTATCCTGTGAAACGGTTTGAAAATGACGTCATTGAAAATAATCAAGGGTCGGAACCCTCTCCACGCGAGTTTAACTCGCTTCTTGGCCGGTTTGTTTCGGAATAAAAAGTAGCCTATGAGGACATAAGACATATTTTGATGAAATTTGGTACGGGAGAAGGATCTCTCGTACCAAATTGTAAGAGCGTAAGAGATAGACGAACATAATTACTTTCGCAATTAGATAGACACTATAATATGGATTATCTAATATATATTATTCAAGTCAAAAGTGACTAGGCATACAATTTGTTGTTCATTTTTCACGCTATAACGGCTGGACCGATTGGGTTGATTATTTTTCGTTTTAATCCAGGTAAGGTTTAAAAACAAAAAAAAAACTAGAATCACGAACACAAAAAAAAATGGGAATCCGTGGTAAAACGAAGTTCGCCGGGCCAACTAGTCACGAATGAATACTAGATACACAGACGTGTCAAGCTTATTTACTTCGAGACCTTCTTATTTGTGTCACAAGTTAATAATGATTTTTTTAGCAGCTAAATATACTAAGAAACATACTTGTCTAGGTATAGCACGCCACTTACACCGTTAAAAAAGAGAGAGAATATTTAATAGTACTACATACAGAATGGCCAAGGAATAACCCGCCTGAATCTAGCCGGCGCGCTACTCGCGCCCAACTCGCCCTTACCGTCGTTTGTTTCCCGGAGATGGAGAGTGGATCACTGGCCCGCGTACTGGTACACACACATTTACAAGTGTACAGACGTCCTCGCACGCAAACATTGACACTTCATTCGAATTGTGTTCGAAATCGTGCTTTTATAAGCCGTGTCCGCCGTGTGATTATTGTTGAATCCGCTCGCCATGTTAAATGAGTCGTGGTATATAGCACGACCCAACTTAGAAGGCGCGCGGATTAAGCAATAACAGACTCTGCGTCAACGGCTTAAGGCCCTTCCGTGACCCAGCATCGTCAAATTGCTCATTTAAGATCATACTTTTCTAAGAAATGTAAAAAGTTATAAATATGAAAAAAAACATATTTATGATTATATCATCCTTACATTGACAGCTTTCGTTACACGTTTCACAAAACTTCGCTCGATACAATTTAATTCCAAAGTAACCTCTAACTCGAAAATTTAATCCAATTTTACTCCAGTTTATTATACCAAACAGTGTAAAACGAAATATAACAAAAAAAATACCCATATTATATGTATACATTGACAGCTTTATAAATGCCATGTTTTAGACGGTATTTTTATAGAAATTAAAACGCGTTAAATACTAACTAAATCGAGCGTTCTGTGCGTAGCGCTTTCTCTTTCACTCGTTGCACGAGTGACAGTGACGGCTGAGCTGGGTATAGAAACGGCCTTAAGTGCTTCGCCGCGCGCCTTCTAAGTTGTGTTCTGCTATACCAATAAACTTGCCCAAAAAGCTCCCAAGTCATCCAAAAACTCCGAAGAATCATAACAACGCACTCAGCAACTCAGAAACAAACTAACATAAGCACATTTCACCAAGTAGAAGCCCTGTTACAAGGAAGTGATAAAATAAGGCGGAATTCACATTAGCGTCAGAGGCGCGCTAACGAAGTGCGCCACAGACGGGCTGGTGGAACGCGGCGTTTTTTTTTTATATAATTACAACTTTGAAATTTTACACACGTTTAAAATAGCCCTAAACTAAGAAAAGCATGTAATATGGGTGCTAGACAGCGATTTAAAGACTTATTACAGATTTATACAAAATAATACCAAACATCCATGACTGGAGTACAAAAATTCGTGATCATGACACAAAGTTTAATCCTAGCGGGATTCGAACCCGCGACCATCGGAACAGCAGGCAGCGTCACGACCAACTGAGCCAATTCGAACCAGCTTTTTTAAACATGAAAGAACTATAGCTGAGATATGTAAAGACAATGTAATTGTGTTGAAATAAATAAATAAATAAAATGAAAAATACAAGTCACTTCTTCCTAATTATTTATTTTTTCAAATTACTTAGCGTCATTCAGTATGATGTATACTGGATCAAAATTAATAAGTACCTTTTCCACCACATTTTCCCCTCCCTATAATTATAATAGTCGTTCAAATCGCCGGTCTATCTCGAACCCGATTTGTAAACGGAAAGTCTCAATGTTTGTTCAATACGTCGCGTTTGCTTGTCTACGCATTCTTTATAAGACCGTCACAAACTTACCTTTGCCGTCCAGAGAGTCGCTACTATCTTGAACTTGTTTGAAAACACTACGCTTTTTTGTAGCGTTAGAATTCGTAACTGGCGTTCGTAACTTTGTGATTTTCAATGAAGCCGATTTTCGAATTTATTTAATCAAGTGTGTACGGTTCTTTATGGAAATTGCGGTATGCAATGAAATTATTATGTTAATGACATGAGATATCTCTTTAAAGTTTTCCAGTCAATTGTTTTAGGATTTTTTTGTGTTTGAAAGGTTATGTCTATTTGCTCTAGTTTTATCTATGGGACAGTTATGTCAATATGTATTTCCCTTTATTAATGGATGTGGGTTATGTAGTATTTCGAAATATAGAGCTATTTTTAAAATGCTTTTATATTTCAATATTTATATGTTTCATATTTATATATTACTAGCTGACCCCGCGGATTTCGTACCGCCTTAGAATTTTATTTTATTTGGGTATGAAAAATAGCTTACGTCCTATTCTCAGACCTACTGAACAAAGAACACCAAATTTCATAAGAATCGGTCGAGCCGTTTCTGAGGAGTTTGGTTACAAACACTGTGTCACGAGAATTTTATATATTAGATAATATTAATATTTTTATGTTTAATGTACTACTTATGCGACGTTCTGCGTGTGTTTGTAGAAATAAATGTATTGTATATTTATCATCTAGGTACCTAAGTATCTATCATGATATTCATGATACTCGTACCTACCTACTTGTTAATGACGAACCACTTTATCTATTTATAAAAATCGCATGTTAATCCGTTCAGCACTTTTAGAGTTTATTGCGAACAGACAGACAGACAGACGCGGCTGGGGACTTTGCTTTCTACCATTTAGTGAATAATATTTATCAATAATATTTCCAAATAAAAAAATACTCCACTTACTGCAAGCGTGAATAATAAAAACTATATTTAAAAAAAACCTAAAATATCTAGTTTCGAAATCACCGCATTGCTCACAAATAAAATCCCTGCACGTTACTTAATCGAAAAAGGTCTCAACTGTCATTCAGCTGCCTCTTCAAATGTGTACTCTTTCACGAAAAATACAAAGCACAAATTCATGTCACACGTCCGTGAAACGCCACAAAGTTCAGCTGCATTAATCCAATCCGACCAAATAGCAGAGGTCGTTTACCCCCGATGTAATAAACCTATAAAACTAGTGAGGAGATTACCTCTCTATTTGGCCAGCTTATCTCGCGCCAGCAGCACGCCATAGATTGTGGAAACAGAAGAGTTATTCCATTTTCATTTGGAGTTTCTTCCTTCATTTAATTGAGTTTTAGGACGAGGGGGAATTGACAACTTTTTGTCTTTTAAATTAAGCTGAAATCTATTAGAATCTATTTCAATGTGTAGTTAAAGTCATGTGGTTTTCGTAAAATACATTATAGTGTACTAGCTTACCCACGACTTCGCCCACTAGTAATTCGGTTATCGCGTTCCCGCGGCAACTGTGCGTTTTTCCGAGATAAAATGAAAATGAAAATATTTATTCAGCAAATAGGCCACATCTGGGCACTTTTACACGTCACTTTTAAATGAATTAACAGTAATGAATTTACCAAAAAGTAGCCTTTCCCGGGACCCCAACTATCTCCATACCAAATTTTATCCAAATCGGTTGAAGCGTGAAGAAGTAACAGACAGACATACAGACAGAGTTACTTTCGATTTATAATATTAATATGGTTTGATGATTATTTTAAACTTTGGCTGACTGACTGATCTAGTATTAACACACACTCAAACTACTGTATGAATCCGAATGAAATTTGACACACTACCTAATAGTTACTATGCCGTAAACAGCCCCAAGAAGGTAAAAGGGGGGTTGATAATTTACCCAAATTCGAGACGAAGTCACGGGGAGATTATTGATAAGAAGACAGAGGCTGAACATGTAAGTAATTTTTCTCATCCCTAATTATCGTGGGGCCGTAGGCAAAACTGTTCGACTAATAAAGATGTCGCCTCTGCCGCCACCTCTTTGTACCAAGACAAAGCGACGCCGTGTCAAATTAAACAAATCCCGAGTTATGACAATATTTGTATTTGCTTCGGGAGGCGTCGACCGACTTCGGGAGACTTCGGCTTTTATAGCTTACTTCGTTTTTTGCAGTCTTTTAACGGCTTTCACATTATCCGATAATGTCAGTGTCGGACGGAAAATGTATGAAATAACTATCTTTTCCCCGCAACTTCGTATGCCCAGAAATAATAAAATGTAAAATCCCGTTTTTTTCCCGTTCCCGTGGGAATTTCGCAAAATCCGTTCTTAGCGGATGCCTACTTACCCTGGAACCTGCATGCCAAATTTGAGCTCTCTACGACCAGTAGTTTCGGCTCTGCGTTGATCGATCAGTCAGTCAGTTTCCTGTCTTATATATATAAACTAAAAGCCGCAGGTCCTTTTCCGAGAACAAAATAACATATCGCTCTTAAAAACACAATAAATCCAAGCATGAATAACTCAAGGACTCTTAAATCGGAATAAATTGCGGGGCCGATAATAGCTTCACCATATCTGGAAGAAAATATATCCTTTTAAATCGTGAAATTCTTTGGCACTTAGTGTGAACTGGAGTAGATTTTTGTGGACCTTTTCGAGAGCGTAAACTCTTGATGCTGACACTTTTTAGGCCAATACTTGTTCCCACTGATGGGCAAACGCCTCTTTTCGCTAGAGGGTCTTTTGATGGCCCCCCACTATATTATAAACTCCTCATTCGTGAAGGTTGACAGATGTTTTAACGCATTCACTGCCACCGACGCATATATGCGTTTTTCTGACTTTTCCGCAGTGCCTTGAACGCACATATGCGTTGCAGTGTTCCCTTAATGACAGATGTGGCACCTGGCGAAAGTTCGTAAAAAGAAGTGGCAGTGAATGCCATATACCACAGCAGCCTATTTTCATCGTTTCGCTAGGCACAGGCCTCCTCTCATAGCTTTTAGGGCTTGGGCTATTATAGTCCCCACGCCCAGTGCGTATTGGGGACTTCACGTCTTTGAATTATTGTTTCGCACCTCAATTATTAATTTAAATAAATATCGATGTACGCAGAAGTGCGAGCTAATGTTTGGTTTCAGCCTCTATAATTAAGGTCGAATAGGTATAGTTATACTCGCGCCTCGTCCTCGAGATCAGTAATGGAGAAATAGACATATTATATACACATGTAGTAACACATAGGTACCACCACTCTTCACGGTAGTTGAGAAATCCTTTTTAATTTTATTTTTGTGGGTACATTGGTGGCCTGCTATCGCGCCACCCTGTTCCGGCTGACGTCATTCACATTTTCGTGCCCAACCACTCAAGACGTGTGCTATTCAAATAGTGAAAAGTGAGAAGGTTTTATGGTATCCAGCAATGTCGAAAAGGAAACGTGAGGATGACTTCAAGCACCTTCTAAGTAAAATTAGGAAATTGGAACAAAAAGTGAATCGTAAGCGTACGATATCGTCGTCGTCCGAGGAGGACGAGGCGCCGGCGGAGCCCCCGGCTCCGCGGGATCTGCTGGACGACGAGATGGAAGACCCCGGTATGTACTTTTACCTACGAACAAGAACAATATCTACTTTTTACAAAGCAATATGCATTAACATGCTTTAATGCTTTAACATGAACTTCCGCTGGGGTTGTTCGCAGCATTATATTAGCAGTTGGTATTTTTCGTTCAAGAAGTTACGTAATGTACTTACTTCTTCATGGACTGGAATGTGCGAATAACTATTCGAACCATGCTGATTGACATCTTTGTCTGTACGTGCAAAAACGTATTTACGTTTGAATCTTTAGTGTGTAATCTGAGCTACCGCTGGGGTTGTCTCGCTACCACTAATGTGCACGAGTAGGATT